>CM016726.1:15697833-16017234 GCA_005771605.1 Scutellaria baicalensis | reverse complement strand
TCTTACTTAAGCCTATTAAGCTTCCTAGTAATTATCTTATTCGACAAATTAAAAAATGATATATCATGGGTGTTCCAAATAAGGAACTAATATTCTAGCAATTGATGGCATAACTGTCTTCAGATCTGGGACACTGTGATACTACAAAGCTATTAATGGTAGTAATCCATACATAGCTTCTTCTCTCTACCTATATGCCCCAAACCAAGTAATATTGGGAACAGAAATCACATAACACCTTATTGAGATATAAGCACATGTAACATGTTTGTTCTACCATCTAATATGTCTCTATGATAATAAACTTAAGTAGATGAAATCTACCTCCTTAACATCAAATGTTTCACTAGTGCAACATGATGGCCAACTTCCATCATTATAATCTGCCCAAAGTCCATCTACAAAGAAACAAGCATTATGGTGTCATTTTAAATTAGTGAGAACTTTGTGGAAAATCGAACAATTATACAATATTTACGGTACTTAACATGTTGGGATTATTTAGCTACTATGTTCACAAAAGCAATAACCGTAAATGAACCTTAACAGCTAGGAAATATTCAAGTACCTAAAGGGCTAGCTATAACAGAATTATTATGTTGGAGTTGAGTCATGTTGCTACCAATTTGTTATGGCTTGGCCATTTTATGGCAGATGTTGGGGTGCCTTTTTTCTATTATTGGGTTGTAATCAAATCTAGCCGAACTGTTAATAGTTTGAATTTGACTTGTTAGTTATCGAATCAAGCATGGGTTTAATTCATCAAATTTAAATTTGGTGCACAAATTTAGTCAAGCCTAAATGAACTAAATAAATATAAACTATTCAAACTAATCACCAATAAATTAAAAGATTAATATGTATTATGAAAGAGTTCAAGATGTTGCTATACTCTAAAATTATATTCAATAAATAAGTTCCCAGAGATTTTTTTTTTTTTAATATTTATCAATCACAGGTAAAAACTTAACTATTATACTGAGCTGATTGTCATCAAATTAAGTAGGTTTGTTTATTCAATGAGCCTCATTAAATGAGTTTTTACTGAAACGAGCTAAATAGCTCGTGAGAGGCTTCATTATGTTCATTTAACATTAGTAGTATCTACATGTCTTGACACTACAAATTCTTATCTAAATTTGGTAGCTCACACTTTACTCCTACAAATGAAAAGGGAATTTGAACAACAATGACATGCATACCTGATTTAAACTTAAAAGTTAATGTAAAGAAATGGACTTACGGATTGTAAATCCTGTCGGCCCGTTCGAACTGGACAAATAACAATGTCAAAAGTAAGGTTTCTTGCCATTCTTATGCTTTTCCCAAATAAGAACTAAGAGATGTTCATAGTAGCAAGAAGAAATAAATAACTGCAAGTGAATGAAGCGAGGATAAGCTTAAATATCACTTACTTACTTTGACATCTAAGTATATTGATTAAATTCGAGGATGTTATTGTTTGTTTTTATTGTCTCTGGCTCTGGGCTATCACATTCCCATGAAGCAGGATATAATCAACAAATGGCCTAAAACAAACTTATAAGGTCTGTAATACAAGCAAAAAATGACTAAAGTTGAGGCCTCAGGCTGAGGGAGCAAAACAGATTTTCTCTCTGATCATACACTGTGATGTGGACTCTAACCAACCTATCTTGACAGATAGAACTCAGCTCGACAAAGAACATCAGTCCATTGTTTGGGCCATCAGGACATTACATCAGATGACTATAATATGATATGTTAAGCTCAGCCCCTAACAAATGTGAAACTAAGATATCAGGATAATGAATATGAACATTAGGTCTTGATGATATCTGGCACTAATCGTACATGTTTATGTGTGACCAATCCAGCTAACTAAGCCAAGTAGCTAATATACAACCAATCTTCACTATATACAACAGATATAACACATCTTATCAGACAGTATTTCTCTCTTATCACCTACACAACACTTCAATAGTTTAAGAATTTAGATGGAAAATCAGGCACTCGTATCACAAAAAACTCCGAGGACTTTAAAATATTCCCTCACCCCGAAAAAACATACGAAAAACTTCAGCCAATTTAATCTACATGCTTTTCAAGTTTTCAACAGATGAAATTCAAATTACTATAATGTTTTAAAAGAATCAATGGAAAAACAATAATCACCTAATTCGAAAAACTTAACAAACAAGATACCACAAGAGTGCAAGTGCTCGGGGAAATATGAATAATAGAAGGTAATAATACTGAAAGTACCCTCGGCAACAGCCATTGGTGGAACAACAACGGTTAGTTTTGCGGCAATAGGTACCCGGCCATTGCAGGGCGAGCTTGAAGTAGTCGAACTCTCTCTGTTTACTTCCGACTCCTTTGGCCAACAGTTCTCCAACACCCCCACTCGCATTGACCTCTGCGATGCAAAGCAATCCAACCCAGAGAATTACCATGAAAACTAGGGTTCGAATTGAGAATTTAGGCGATAGGGCGTGGAGAGAATCCATGGTTGTAGTGTTGCAACAATGGCGAATTGTTAGAGATTGGTGTGACGCAGTTGCGTAATGAGATGAAACTCTTGTTTATAGAGGTGGGGGAAGTTGTTGGACTTGCTTCATCTCGAGACTTGACGACATTGCATACTTACCGGTCAATTTTGGAATATTCTGTTATTCCTGTTTGTCCATAGAATATGCTTTTTAAGAATATAGAATATGTATACACTAACACAATTATTTAGTTTTCGTTCCACGAATTTTATTACAGTGACTTGAAATCTTGAATTCATAAATAATCTTATCAATGTTATGTTATGAATTGACTCATTTAGATTTTAACATTGACTCATTTACATAATAAAATCTGTAAAATATTTTCACATAAAATTTACTCATATTTAAACGATATGAAATTATAATTTTTTTAATTGTATTTTAATCTTGCACTAGCAATCCCACCCTGAATGTACAAAATAATATTATATTATATTAGTTGATTATTTATTTTATGCTTAAATAAATATATTTAATATTTTATCTGAAAAACATAATTACAATAAGATTTAGAAAACACTTAATAGTAAAAATAATGAAGTTATTAAAAACACTTAATAATATTCTCACAGATAAATTAGTTTTGTTCTCCATACTTTAAAGTTCATAGATTATGCTTATATTGATCTCTGCTATCTCTTCTCTCTCTATCCATACATATATGTATATGAATGTAAATTCAATTTAGTTCTACAATATTAATGAAAATAGATAATCAATTGGGAAAAAAGAGGCAAAAACAAGTCTATAGCTTTAAACTATTGATAATTATGTGCAAGTGTAAACATAACTTTAAACCATTCCAGGTGAAAAGAAAAAAAACATAAAAATCGTGATGTGATAGTTTGGATCTCAAATTAACGGATAAACAAGAGGGGTTTAATGTGATTTTTCATAGAAATAAAATGAAAAAGGAAACTTAAAAGCACGAGGAATGAAAGGGGAAAAGATTTTATTCTTTAATCTTTATAAATAATGATTAAAAGTAACATAAATGATCAAAATGAATGTTCAATACCAGCCAAACAAATTGTGAAAATTACATTGCTTTTCAATTTAAATCATCTTCAATTTATTTACGAACCGGACAAATATATATATATATATATATATATTAATTACCATCTTTTGTTATGATGATGACAAAATAGAGTAATATATGCATCTATTAATTATCATCTTCTGTTATGATGATCGAACAAAATAAAGGAAGGGGGCAGAACAAAATAAAGCAAGGTTTGTTGCGGCCGAAAATGATTTGTGGCCATTTCTTAAATTTGTATATCGATAATGTCTAATGATTTTTTCTTCTATAATTATGAAAAAATAGTAATATTGATGCATCAATAATAGTCACATTGAAAAGAGTAAGAAGATTAAATATGTCTGGAGCATAGATCTCTTAGATCCACATGCTCACCTCGACCCATAAGACGAAATTTTAATACATATATCATCTTTTTTTTTTTTTTTTTTCTATCTCTCTCCATCCTTTCATTTTTTTTCCTTCTCAAAAGTAAGTTAAAAATGGATTTTGAGTATTGTTTTGCCTCTTACCCAACTAGATTGAACGCAAGAGAACTCTCAATTGTTGTAAGTAAAACTGTCGTGTAACTGTTTCGATAGCAACTCCCATTGAATGGAGGTATCCTAAATCTTATTTCGTATTGCTTTTTTATATGAGTCGTCTTCTTCTTTCATACTCTTTTACTCATATGTGATTTGCAATTTCATGTTTATGGGTTTTTCTTCAAATCACAACTAAATGTTTTTGATTCATTCTTCTTATTATTTTTTGTTTTTCATATTCGTAAATTTAGATGATTCATTAATTACAGTGTTTTAAAACAATGGATATCAATTATTGCAGTCACAATAAATTTCGGGGAAGAAGACGATGAAGAGTTACATTAAAAAAATTTAAGATTTTAAACTTACATTTTATCCTATATTAGTATTTTTTGTGTATATGAATAATACCTTCAAGTTATATGGACAATACCTTACATTTCAATAACTTATAATGTAAAATTAAGATTTTAAATCTACATGCTATATAATACGCTGATACCTTTTGAATATATGGATAATATCTTATAAGTTAAATGAATTATGTTACGTATAACAAGCACTATTTCAAGTAAGACAAAATAATTAATAACTTAATAATAACTCATGAGTATATATATATAGCTAATACTATTAAATCAACAATTATAAATTTAATAACTTATGAATATACAACTAATACATTTCAATGAACAATTATATAAGTATTAACTTATGAGTATACAACTAATATTTTTCACTTAACACACAAATGAAAAAAATATATATATAGTAGGTTTTATGTGAGACTGTCCCACAGATCATTTTTCGTGAGACGGGTCAATCCATAACCCACATTTAGCAATTCATATGGAAATATGTGGATATGAGTTCAATTCATGGACAATAAGGATCCGTTTCACAGAAACTATCTGTGAGACCGTCTCACATAAGTTTTTGTGATATATATATTCATTTGTACAACTAATATCTCGTGAGTATGCAACTAATACTTTCATTTAATGATTTGTGAAAATTGAGGTAGGGTGTGGGCATTCACCAACTAATGTGTGGCTGCACTTTAAGTGTACGAACGCGTGTGAAGACAATCCACGTATCCATTTAGATCAAGATATTTTTATCGTCAACAAAATAATATCTTAATTCATATATCCATATAGTCTAACACAAATGGTGAAAACTAGTATGCATCTATTTTTTCTGTCAGGTTTATATCCATCTTTTGTAAAACAAGTCAGAAAATATTTTTAATTACACCATTAATAAACGTTTTTACTTACTTTTTAGATCAAAATTAAATGGTTAACTAATTCTTAGACGTCTTATGAAGTGCATGTAAAGGACTAGAACATCTTGAACAAATTTGTTTATTTCTTGTAAATGACCAACATTGAATGCTCTTTATTTCATTTACTTTCAATCATTACTATTAATATATATAATAAGCTTAAAAGGACTAAAATTTTTCATATAGCATAAACACAATAAATATTATTGAAGTACAAATTGCACACGAACACACTATATAAATTACAATTTGTGTAAGTTAATATAATAAAAATTATTTATGAAACTGTCACACAATTTCGTGTTACAATTTTACTTGTCAGTGACATTCAGGGGGTCAATTATCGTACTAAGCAATTTTACTTGTCACACAATTTCCAGTTACAATTCATTTATTTTTAAATACACTCCCATCTTTAAATAATTTTTGCACTCCTAAAATAAAAAAAAAAAGGAAAAAAATAAAATAAAAACATTACAATTGACCACAGCCGCTTGTCTGATGCCACGTGTTATATAAAGGAAGGAGGCCAATTGTAGAGCCCTTGAAAGCATTCTTCCACATTCGAGATTCCCGATTCACTAACACCCGATCCCTTCCCCAGTTTTCCCTCCATTAACGAGTTTCTTAAGCGCCTCGATTTCTTCCGATATTCTAATTTTGCCCTATTTCTTGTATCTCTATACACAGCACAATCTTCATTACGATAATTGTTTCTGAGCGGCGGTTTATCCGGGGGCGATCGCTAGAATAACTCAGTGGAAAAGCCCCCAAATTCTGTTCCTCTTAGGGCCAAGGTAATATTGTAATTCGTGGCTTTTCCTTATTGTTTCTATTGAATTGAGATTGGTTTCGTCGTGTTTGGATGGTTTCCAGAGTTATTGCCTCCGGATTGTTGATTTAGGGTTTTAGTTATTTCACCACTTCTTTCGGAATTTTCTGATTAGGGTTTCCTTCGTATAATCTCGGCTCATATAAATGCAGTTCAAAAGAACCCTTCTTGTAAGAGTTCAGTAGTCACTTCATTCTCTCTGGTTTAGCGGTTTATGGAGAAGTCCATGGTTCCTGCTTCAGTTTCTTCCTGTTATTCTTTTAATTGTTTTTAAACTTATCTTGTGCTGCATTATCATCGAAGCATGGGGCTATGCTGCCCTGTATTGGTATACATAGTTTTAAATGTAACTTTTCTTATTTTCTTTAATATATCTTAGTTTGGTAGTTTATAAGCTTTCTGATAGTTACAGGGTTTTTGGTGTGAGTATTTGGGTCCTACCTTCCACTGATCAAAAAGATATTTTTGGTGGTTAATGGTTATGAGCAATAATAGTTCACAGGTTTGATATTGTGACAAAAAGTGGCTAATTTCCGGTTCTTGTAACTGATTTACTCATTGTGTATTAAATATGTTCTTGAGAATTATAATTGCATGAATTATTTACATTTTCTGTATAGATGACAAGTTAGAAAGTGGGAGAGAGGCATTACAATCGAAAGTTTTTTCCGTAACTGGAGCTAAGATTGAAAATGTGGAGTGACACTTTCTTAATGTAGGAGTAGTAATGGTGTGTTTTTTCTGGATGCCATGAGTGACAAACTAATGTTTTCAACATTACAATTTTGCATGCATGATAATTTTATCTACTGAAATGCAAACAAATTGGTTAATTGAGAAATAATCTATTTAGTTAATAATAATGATTGATCTACCAAGTCACAAGTCCGAATTGATGGTTTTGAGCCTTTTAATGAGGTGAAACTTAATAAAGCTTTTATAGCTATTCTGCTTTGAATTCCTGATCCCAATTGCATTTAGTGATATACGAAGTGCTGAAACAATTAATGGGAACTACTGAAACTAAATACTCTGTTCTCCTAAGTGAAAGGTGTTGAATTGAAAACGTCTTATATGATTCAAGATGAGAACAAATGAAAAGGATCATTGATGTTATATCAGAGATCAGGGAAAAGGGGTAGTCTTATCTATGGCTAGGTCTATATGACTTAGAACCAAGGGAAGAAACAAAACCATGTTGATAAAGAGTATTGTTTGTTTTTGAACGTATATGGTAAAATTTACTTGGATTAATAAAAAATCATTTGAAATTCTCAACCCCCCTATCAAAAAAAAAAAACCCTCGCCATTAAGTTGGATAATATAAACTAAAATCCTGCGAGATATTTATAGATACTAGATAAGGAAACATTTTAAATATCACTGGTAGACATCATAGTAGCAGAATAGCTGAACCTAAAGTTGACCTGTCCTTATTTTGTAGATTGGATTTTTGTAAATATTTGAGTCGTGTGTGGAACTCCATCCATGTCACATTTATTGCTGTGTGCCATGTCTCTTACTTTTGGACTCGTGATGGTCTGATCACTGATGTTCCCTGAACTTTTTGTATGATTGTACTAGTAAGGTTTTACATTGGTTTTTTAGGTTTTTTAGTCATTAAAGATTGAAATCTACAAGAATGAAGGAACCTACCACATCAAACAGAGTTTCCATCCTTTTCTCCTATTTTGACTTTAATTTTACGGTTGTAAACAAAGTATTTCGACTTGGTTTCCTTTATGTGCACTTATTATCTCTGATTTTTTGTATCCTGGAGTTTCAAGGTTGATGATTTTTATACGATGGCTCTTCTTGGAAAACTTGCAGTTTGTGCATTGGATTAGATTTCTTGGACTTGCGTACAGTTCAGGTACCTCCTTGGATTAGAATTCTTGTAGCTGCGTTTACAGTTCAGGTATCTCTCTTCCATGAGGCAAAATTCTTGTCCTTCATCTACTTTATACAGTATAATAGTGTGATCCTTGCTTTCTTAAGCATAATATAACACATGTAGCTGATTAATACTTTAGAACTTTTATCTGGTCAATATCTTTGATGCTTGATTTAGCCTGGTGACCAAACTGTTTGCATAATGTATCCTGATGCTTCATATGCTAAGCCTTGCACTGTTTGGTTGCTTTTCTGTAAAAGTTTTGATTCTCGAATCACTTATTTTGTAAAGTATTAGATTTTATTTTATATTTCTCAGTAACAAAACATTATGCAGTAAATTTTTTCGTAGTGCTTGAAATTTAATTGATTTTATGTTGAATAATTATATATTGAACTGATGAAAAGGTAAGAATAAATTGCTTTTGGTAGGTTTCTTTCTTTTTTCCCTGCACATCAGTGTGCAGTTCGCTACTCTTGTATATGTTTTCTGAGACCGATTGTTTTTAACTTCTAGTCCAATTCTTACTTTTCACCATTTCGCCTTTATGCTTTTTACCATCCCCCTGACCTCCATCTCATTGTTCTGTACACCATTATCTCTTTGTATCAGATTTTTTGGGGCAATTACCTGTTATTGGATTCTTTAAAATTGCTCGTATTTCTTGGTTTTATATCTAACTTTTTCTTTAAATATTAATTCGTGGTGGTGTTTGTTGCTTAAAGCCCTGAGTTCAGAAACAATTATTGGTCGACTTTAATCAATCCTGTCTTTGTTTCAGTAAATTCTTTGGCAGTAATGAGCTACTCCCATGTTAGGCGCTGATTGATGGATCCTGATTACAAGAAGTTTGGAAGAGGTAAATTTGTAAATATGAAGCCTGTTATGTACTGACTTCACTCGAGTGGTTCATTCATCTTTGTAGTCTGCTGTCTTTGGAAATTCAGACGAAATAAATGAATAACATAGCATTTTTATTGATAGTTGCACAGCATTAACGTCTTATCTTGTAGGAATTATGCTGATATAAGAATTTTGGATTCTGATTGGCCAATGGCAACTACTTTATCTGTCCCATTTATATAGTCCACTTTTTGTTTTTTCACACAGATTTTGGATGTTGGTGGGAAAAAAAATCATACAAGCATATTTCCTACTACACCCTTATTTAGTGAGTTGGAAACATTGTCATGATCATTATTGAAAACAATATCCGTGTTAAATAGGGGATATATTAGTCAAAGAATATCAAATGTGGAAACTGGACTATATAATTGAGATGGATGAGAAAGGCAACTTGGACTACATAAATGGAACAGAGAGGAGTAGAACACTCACTAAACAGTGATCACCGAATTTAATTCTCCTTCATAACTAACTATATTGGTTTTTTTCTGTTTATTGTCATCCAGATTATAATTGTATATTTTGAGTTATGAAGGATTATTGTATAGAACAAGGTGATCAAATGTGTTGAATCTTCTAGAAAGATGTTCAGAGAAGCTGGATCTTGGAACATTTCCTTCTCTTATAGTGGCCTAGGTTTTAATTAGAAAAAATGATTTTTTGCTTTTGTTGGACCGTTGTATGTGAAGGTGGGAATTTTTTGAGGTGGTTTAGGCTTTGTAGACTCTACTTACTGTTGGAATTGGTGATCCATAAGACTGTTGGAAAATTTTCCTTACTTTTTGGCTTGTGAGTTTATTAAAATAAGTAACAAAAAACGCTTAAAAAAATGATATCTGCTTGGTGAAAGTGAATCTATTTTCTTAGCAGCTTTGTTACTGTCAATTTTTCAAAATCTTCCTTTTATTAGTCTAGACTAGACTAGACATGTATGGTGTTAGTTTCTTTTTAGTTGCAGATTTTTTTAAGTGGATAAAGTTGGTGTTTCAGCTTTAACATGTGTTTTTATCTATATAATTCTGGCTTTGCAAACCAACTTTTTACCTGTTCTTCAAATCAGGGCCTAGAGAACTTACAGGTGCTGTGGATCTTATAAGTCATTACAAGTTGTTGCCTCACTATGATTTCTTCTGCAAGAGACAGCTTCCTTTGTCAATATCAGACACTCACTACCTCCATAATGTGGTCGGAGACACCGAAATCAGAAAAGGAGAGGGGATGCAGTTGGGCCAGCTCATTCAAGACACATCTTTATCTAGAGAAACTAATACACGTATCCAACCTTTTGACCTAGCTATTCTTAGGGAAGCCTTTCAACTGAGGGAAACAGCTCCGGTTGATCTTCCTCCTGTGAGTTTTTATGCAGTGATGTTACAACTTATTATTATTATTATTATTATTATTATTATTATTATTATTATTATTATTACTATTTTGGCTGCTTGATGATAGTCCTTTTACCATCAATAAAAAGATTAGAGCCTCATGATCTGCCATCTTTTGAGTTAGTCTTAATAATGTTTTATAGTCTGAGAAGGGAACACCAACCGTTGCTGGGAAATCGAAAAGTGAGTCTAAAGATAAGGAGAAGAAACATAAAAAGCACAAGGACAAGGACAAGGACAAAGACAAGGATAAAGAGCACAAGAAGCACAAACATCGGCATAAAGATCGAAGCAAAGATAAGGACAAGGACAAGGAGAAGAAAAAAGATAAAGGTGGCCATCATGATTCCGGAAATGATCACTTGAAAAGGCATCATGAGAAGGTTTGAAAGCTATATTTTCTGCTTACTTTAATCTTGCTGAGGAAACAACACTTATTGGGCTTTGATATGAAATGCATGTTAGTCTTTAACTCTTTATTAATGGAGTCCAGCATCTTTGGATGGTTGCCTTTATTAAAGCTATCTAGCCCATGACTTTTAAATTTCAAATAATGCCACTTTCTGGAGTTCTGTGAGAGTGACTCGCTGGAATGTTAACAGTTTTTGTGTGGGTTTTATTTTGTTGGATGGTTAATTTTAACTGATTTTTTCAATATATTTCAGAAGAGGAAGCACGACGGAGATGAGGATGGAAATGATATTCATAAACACAAGAAAAATAAGGTACAAAGAGGACAAATTTGATCATTTATATCAGTTTTAACAGGACTCTTTTGAATGTGAAGTTGATATGAGTGACGTTTGTGGTTATCTCTCAATGTTGTTCCTTCATATTTCTCCAAATCATGCGTCTAACCTCTTAAACTATGCACAGCACAAGAGCTCGAAGATAGATGATATGGGAGCAATAAAGGTAGCAGGCTGAAAAGTCGTGGTTGATCTTTTAGTTCTGTCATCAGATGTTGGAGTTGATTATTGAGGGATTCTTTACTTAACTATTTTCAAGTTATCTAAGGTACATAATTACTCATTAGTGGAAGATTATATCCTCTTCATGTTTAATATTGTTAATCCCAATTATACAGGCGGATTAGTTTAGTGGTCTGGTTAGAAATGTCAACGATTCTTATCTTTAATTATAACTGAGTGGTTTGTGAGATATGAGGTTCCTCAATATTCAATAGGCTCATCCTAAATCAAACAATATGAAAGAGAAACAAAGAAACAATGACATGTTCCATATCACACCACTGTTATTATAGCTCTGTGGTTGGTACACTTGAAAATGTGGCCATTCGTGGTCGAATTTATCCATCGACCTAGTTAAGAATTGCAGGTCATCTTCTATTTTCTTCGGTCTAGGCGATCTCCAGTCACAAGTTATTAGAGATAGAGCTCTTTCCTGCTGTGTGCATGGTTTTTACTTTAAACCCCTGTAAGGTGTGCACTGCTTCTTTTACATACATTTGTATTTCTCTCTTCCATGCAGAGCTTTATTTGGACTTACTAAAGATTGCCAAGAAGGTGAATTTTCACTTGCTAAACTGTGAATTCAAGGTAAAAGAAAAACAAAAGAAAAATGGACTTTCCTGCATTGTAACATATTTGCTATCCCAGTATTTAGAAAAAAGGCTTTGATTTCATTATTTGGTGCAATGGATAATTTGACTTCATTTATTTCTTCATTTTTCTCCTCTCTTTTAGAATATGTCTAACTAGGTTGCAGATTTGGTAAAAGTAAGAATAGGTGAAGGTAGGAGATGATAGGGTTTCTAATGTAATGGATGAGAGATGGTAACTAATATCTATGGTGATGTGTATTATTATTGGTTAAAACAGATAGATAGATGATGCAATTTTATTCAAGACGGCATCGATATTATTAATTCCATTGGTTCATCTTGCATATGTTTACTCTCAGATCCGCTTGCTTGCCTGTATTAGGGTTGATATGTATCATATTAACAAGATTAAATTGTTTGCTTGAAAACATAAACACATGATAAGGGCCGGTTTTGTATCACTAAACCTTGATATGACCACCCATTAGGATGATGTGGGTAGTTCATTCCATGTATTAAGATAAAACTCTACAATCTTATAGATATCATCAAACTCATTCAATGATTGATTGAAGTAAACGCACCCCTAGAATTAAAACAGAACACTCTTTTGATGAAGATATTTGTGTGGCACTATTAGACTTAGTTTTTGCGCACAAATTATAGGAGTTCATGTCAATCAAATCAACCAAAATTACACCATATTCACACAATTTATTGTTGAAACCAAAATCACACCCATGTTTACACAAACGATTTGTGTCATCCCATATCTTGTTGTCTCATGAGGTCGACCATGTTTAATGAGCTTGAAAAAAGATTTTTTTAAGAATGAATTAGATTGAAGTTTTGGCAAAAAATTGGGTGATACTCGTGATTTTCCATCCAATTCATTTCACTTTATTATTAAGTTCTCCGGTGATTTTACAAGAGAGTGTCTTGTACATAGTTTTGAACTTTGTTCGTTGAGCTTTTTTGTTGTATTTCGTCCATAAACTACATGATCTAGTGGACTTTATCCATAGAATATTTACATACCAACAAATATGTGGCCATGAGTAGATTGATAATCACTCTTTTTAAAATGAACAAATTAAACAAAGCATATTTATCCATTTGAAATATCCCCTCCCTCTTTTTCTTCACTTTCAAATACTTTTCTGTTTCTTTTATCTTCTTTGCCCTTCTTGTCCAGTGCATGAAAAGAAATATTGGCCATTTAACTTTTTAGAAATGACAAAAAACCCTCACCAACTCCCTTTCCTTTTAGCCTCCCTTTTCCTTTTGTTGTCCCCTTTTTTTTTACCTTTTTCTTTTCTCTCCTTTTAATGGAACACTAGATATTCATTAAATTCAATCTTTCCACTCCAACCTATTATAAAAATTAAACACCCAAAAAAACTTTAGTATTTGCAAAATCAACAAGATGGGCTGCCTTGATATATATGGACCATGGTTTACAATATTTTAGGTGGATCCAATCAGCATAAACGTGTTCTAAATTGTCTTTGATTTATGGATAAATAGATGAAGAACGAAATTATTATTTATATATATCTAAATTACAAGACAATGCATGTTGCAAAGTTTCCTAGATTACATTATCTGGAACATGATGAAAATTATTGATGGGGATAATAATGCATGGAGAAGTATTTTGTTGTAATCTTGTATACATTTCAGGAAAACACTTTGGATGTTTTACTCGTTATATATTAAGATATGTCACCTTTTTTTTTTTTAATGAAAACACGATATATTCATTAGTTTAAAACGAGCATACAATGTCGAGGCGTGCCCCAACATAATATGGTGGCTTTGTTCGATTAGTAGATCTAACATTGGAACACATCATTCGTGTAATAACATGAGCAATATCGTTAGCTTGCCTTTTAACACACCGTATATATGAGTTTGAGAAAAGATAAAAGAAGATCTTTACAATAAAGTATAGGACATGTCACATCTTGAAATATGAGATATGAAAATTAAGTTGAGTGAGATAAATTTGAGAATACAGTGTTGAAAAGCAAAATATTAGTCTACAATGGTTTAATTAAATAATTGACTACATAGATAGACACATATCATTTCTCAAGCACGCATATATTGAATCACTATATATCACTAGTAGAATATTTAGTTGTTTTTTTATATAAAAATGAACAAGGTCATGTTTATCCTTAAGATAATATCAACTATGTCTATATATAAATCATATATATGTGTGTTTATGTGAACGTGCATGCATAGATTTTGGATATTTATTTATAAATAAATGTCTTAACGTATAATCATGTAAATTTTATGAAATATTTTTAAACTTTATTAGCTTTTACCTTCGTCTGTTCTTGTAGAACAACTTATACACCTGGTTTTTGGGTCTTAAATTACTAGTGTAATTGTTTAACCAACTTAAACCTAATAATGAGTTTCCTCAATAACAATATTATACAGAAAAAAAAAAAAAAAGTCGTTATTATGCTTGTTTGGAACAAATCATGTGATTTAGTATCAATCAAAAATATTCTGAAAAATAATGGTTCAAATGATCCATAGAAAAAGGAGTTAATATACTGTAAAGTCGAATAACCCAAAATGATATTTTGTTTGTTTTGTTATACTTCATTCATTAATGTTACAACTTCAATAAGTCTATTTCAATAGTTGTATAATAGTTAGTGTTGGTGTCCATTTCATGCAAAGTGATGAGTCCTACATGATGTTTGGTACATTCCAATACTAAATAGAGAGAAATATATAGTCTAAGTGTCACGTTATCTTGTTGAGATTATAGTGATCAAATTGGCTCCAATTGATCCATAATTGTTGCGTGGGTTTTTTCCCTCTACAAATGTACTATATCATGAAACATGATATAAAGTGATTAAAGTGTCGAACAATTTACAAATGAAGGATTTATATGAGATCGTTTTAAAAATCATGTGATCTCACTCAAATCATTTGATCTAATTTATTTATACGACAAATCAGGTAATTTACATATTGAGATATATCTCTCAATTTATATTTCACACAACTGAAGATTCTACTGTCGAGACGAGGAGTTCTTCGCCTCTCCCAGAGGAAAAATTGAAAGATTGATTATTTCTGATTTTACCTTATATAAGAATGATAGTGTAAAAACTCTATTGTAATTGGGGTCTTATGTTAGACCATAAATTAAACACAAATGATAGTCCCCAGATACTTCATTTATGATCCCTGGTCAATGTTGTTACCAAGTACTAGTATTAATCCCTTTCTAGATTGTTTCTGGAAAATTAATAATCTTTATAATTATGTGTATAAAATCATAATATATTTAATAGACTAAATACTTATTTATAACTTGATTTCAAAAACTAATTTGAAGTATGACTCATTTGCAATCTCTTCTTTTCTTTTTCTTTTTGATTGAATCCAAAATTCATAATTTTTAAAATTGCAACCTACATCATTTTCCGATCAAATTTGAATTTATCATTCATTTTTTCCTTCATCATCCATCTTTATAAAGGTCCTAGGTAAATGGAAGCACAAAACATATTACATGTAGGTTGAGAAACAGCATGTGTTTCATGTTGATACAGTAACAATAGTACTCCATATAAAGTAGCTAGCAAACACTATAGATAAATCAATACAATAACTTGTGCCAGATTATCTTATAAAAGGTTTTACGTGCAATTAATAGAGCCTTTTTATAATTTTTTGTGATATCAATATTGATCATGTTGAATAAGTTAACTTGTCTTATTAATACATATAAATTTCGTCTCAAATGATATCTCACGTATGATCGTTTCATATAAAACCTACTTATAAATTAATCAATATGATTCTTGTAAAATGTTTTAGGAATTTAATTTTGTAACGCGAACCTAATAAAAGGTAACATATGAAAAATGATTTGTTTATAAGCAGTGAAAACGGTCCTTTAACAATCAATTCAATATAAAGAATTTAGTCATATTTAATTCATATCATATGATGTAGGTAATTAGTGCAGAGTATATAGTAATGGTTCTAATTATTACTCTATTTACTCTGCACTAATCTCATATCCTTACCATTAATCATAATTTAGTAATTTGTGTTATGAGTTTGTCGGCCACAATTAATTAAAGCTTAGAGACCAAATGCTTTCTGACTCATAGTTTTACACTTATTATTAATTTAATTGTCAGTATATATAAGGTTCTATACTATCAATTATTGCAATCATTTGGATTTTTGTGAAACTATTTTTAGTATTCATATGTTGAGAGTAATCCCTTCATCATTTTCAACACACTCTTCTTTTGTTCTTAGGATAATAATAACCCTCTTTCATAATATTTTACTCCATTTTTAATACACTTTCATCATTAATGATATCATTTATACATAAAATATGATGAACAATATCGGATGAAACACGTCCTAAATTCGGTTTTTCTAGAGTAAAATTTAATATTATTTAATGGGTTTGGAGCAAGTTTCAATTTTTATTTTAAAATCCGATATATTCACCATCAATGTACTATACTACTATGTACAATCTAATATTATTTTAGGAAGAAACATATTTTTAGAAACAGATCCTTTATGATTTTAGTATTATAAATTAATTTGAAATACTAACTTGGGACGAGCATCACACCTATGATATATTCCACATTATATTCCGAAATTAATAAGAAACGTCTTATATATAAGACAATAATATAATATAATATAATACAATATAATATAATATAATATAATATAATATGTGTATTAAATAATGAAAAAAGGAGCAACATATATGCATGAATGATGATGTAAATGTTCCAAAGAAAGTAATTTTGTCACACACTAAGACAATAATTTATTTTATTTTTGCTGCTCCAAGCGTCGGTGCTGCTGACTGTTGACTTAAATTTACAATTTTGAATATGCTACATTCCAATCTTCATTCAAAGATGATAATATTCCCTAGTTTATGGTAATTTTACATTTTTTTAATTATTTTTGTTGATTATATATGTAAGAATAATATTGTATTTATTTTACCCATGACATATGTTAATAAACGAAATACAAGGATCATATTTATGATGATCGAATTCAGCCTTTTGAAGGCATTGAAGGTGTGCAATTTGGGTCGGTGCGGATCGATCCAAATCCATGTGTTTTCAACACTTTTTTCGTTTTAGGTGTTGATCTTTATGTTGTATTAGTGTGATTTTTTATTTATATTAGTATAAACTATATGTACAAGTACGTTGATCTTAATTTCTTGTAACTTAAAAACAGAATGAAAAATTTCGACATAATTTATACATGTATACATTTATGTTAATAAGGTCATACCTTTATGTTATATAGAGATGCAACTAGCATCACATAAATGTATGAATAATATCATCTAATTGTATATTGATAAGACATTGTGCTTAAATTCTTAATAACTTTTTTTTTCCGAAGTCACAATACATAAAGGTCATTATATCTGCATATAAAGTTCATATCAAT
Organism: Scutellaria baicalensis; assembly: GCA_005771605.1. Lineage (NCBI taxonomy): Eukaryota > Viridiplantae > Streptophyta > Magnoliopsida > Lamiales > Lamiaceae > Scutellaria > Scutellaria baicalensis. The sequence continues at coordinate 15,999,760 of CM016726.1, read as the reverse complement.
ACAGCATAATAATCTCTAACGCCTGAAATGCAAAAGAAAAAAAAATAGTGAATGGATCCAGATTGAATGGGTCAATCCATTTATATGGATTTAAGTCCTTGCAACTGGTGCACTCAAGCATATGTGATCTTTTAATCTTTCCCACTATCATTCTTCACGGGTCTTCTTTATCATTCAAGATCCCTCTTGATTCACATCCCATCATCAATATTATAAACCTATTATATGCATGCAAAAGTCATAGATTGTGCAATAATCAAAGCACATAGTATAATTGATTTGTATTTTGAGGCCATATGATATAAAGTTGATATTACTTTTTTCAAATTTAACCACCATCATCAATGCAACCTTTACTTCTCCCATTCATTGTATCCCTTGTACTCAGATGTCTCAACACTACAACTAGCTATCTACTTCAGTACTATCACTAAAAAAAATCAAGATCAAATATCTTAATCATTTCAAAACTAAAAATCCCTACAAAATTTTTACAACCCATAATTCATAATTTACATATAAATTTATGAAGATGAATAAAAAAAAAGTCTCATCTCACAAAAAATGTCCAAAAAATGTCCAAAAAATCATCTGTCACGAGATTTTGTGATGATAGAAAATAAGGTGCATCGGGAATTACTATTACATGGTAAATGAATTACTACCTTCGTTCCCAAAATAAATATCGTTTTAACAAGTAAAATTTGTCTCAAAATAAATGTTGTTTTCTTATTCCAAGACATATTTATAACATATAATATACCAAAGATGCCCCTACTAAGTCATCTTAAATTAAAAGTGTTAAAAGTGATTGAACTTTGGGTTGAATTATCCACACCCCATCATCTACTAAACTCACCTCATCCCTTTTAAAATAAAAAAAATTTAAATAGATAAAGACTAAAATACCCTTACTAATTAATAAATAAAGAAAATTCAAAAAGGTGGGAAAAGTCCACCCTTCTATCCACACCCCATTTTCGTTTTTTCTTTTTTTAAACTTGCTCAAGCATTGCCACTCACAGATAACCTACTTAAACCAGTGAACCTTCTTTGATCACTTCAAATAGGTATCCATCAGGGTAGTCGTCGTTTCTGGTGTTTTAGTCACATTTCAATGGCTCCCTTAATTGAAATTGAATGTCGGCGGCTATGAAGTGCTCTTTTACTGAGTGTTCTATAGGCTGCTACCGGCCCGACTATTCCTGAAGCATCTGAAGGAATAGAGTAAGGGCCTACCATCTGTAGCTAAGAGCTTCCTGTCCAAGCATTACTGAAGTCGCTGAAGTAATGCAGTAAGGACAGTATCCTGAGGTTCAGTGATCACCTACGGAATTACTTGAAGTTGAAGGATATCTTCTTTATTATAAGCCTAATGGGAAGAATAACTACTAACAGTAGTGAGGGAATCTCGGGGAGATGCCCGAACGGTATATCTTCCTTGCTTTATTCTAAGTTTTTTTTCACTTTTCACATTTATTCCAAGTTCAATTGATTTCCAAAATTCTTTTAAATAAATCCAATTTAATCCAATTTAATCCAATTTATCATTTTCCAATCTATATTCTTCTTAGATCTAAAATTATAAATAAATCAGGCCCAACATGCTTTCGTAAAATTAATCAATCCTTTGAAATTCATACATTTCTTTAACCAGAACAACACCGGGTGAGATGGTTTGCAACACCACCAGGTAGAAAATTACTGCCCCCAAATCTTTTAACGAACAGCTCATCACTGTTCAACTTCAACCCTCAGGGAAGATGATCTGCAAGTTATCCAGCTCCTTCAGGAACTGCCTAGCACAACCTTGGTTCGTTTCCTACACCAAGTGTACAAGGTGATCTTTCCAAAAGATAAATTAAAACTACTTGAACACACGTTGGAGCAAAAACCCTCTTTTTATTAAGAACTAAAAATATTTATTACATATCTGTAATTTCCTTTTGGGAGAAGAATACTAGATCAGCCTCTCATGGAGATGACTGTAACTTGTATCCACATATACTAAAAACTAAAACCTAGAATGCTTAAAATATTACAAAGATGTTTTTATTTGAAGAAAACTAGGGAGAATGGTCGATGTCCTCAGCTTCCTTCTGCATTGCTTATTTATAGATGAAAATCTGGACTTAAAGTGCGGATTCCAAACTTGTTTAAGTCAGTTGTCCACCTTTTCTGAGTGGATCAACCACTGAGTTAGTGCTTGCCAGTTTTTCTTCATCCCATGTGATTGTTGTCAGGGAATCAACTTTTCTTCCCTTGACTTTTATCCCATGTGATGCTTGTGGGGCATGACTCAGCTCATGTTACATTTGTCGGGGAATCTTAAAAATTTGGCCTTCGTGGTCCCGCGGATAACTTTTCCTTTAGGCAGGCCCTTTGTCCTTATCTGCCTCTCGCTCTCGTCGGTGGGTTTGGGTCGGAACCCTTTCCCAAACTCGGGCTCTTTCTGATCTGGGCATGCTTGGCAGACGTTATTTGTCCACCAGCCTATTGCGCCATATTGCAGAATTTTCGATAAGTCTCTTTGCTTACCGGAAGCTTGTTTTCCCAAAGGATCCTTCTCTTGTTTTTAAAAAGGTCCTCTGCAAAGCCTGTGGTTGTTCCTGTCATAGAATTCAGCAGGAAAGATCCATTCACCGAATTCTGGAAGAACTTGAAGGGATACTTGACTTTGTCCATTTTATTCAGACAAACCCAAAGCCTCCATGCTCGTCAGTAGAAGTCTCGTCTTCTGAAAAAGTTCCTACCAAAATTGGAATATCCTCTGGAGAAGTCGTCTTGATGGTTTTCAAGGCGTTTCCATCTGGTCTTCTAAGCTTGATGAAATGAAAGGTTTCATGGAAACCTTTATTTGCTGGTTTTGGAGCTGCACTGAAGAAATACAATTCTAGAACATCACCTCTGGCCAAATGTGGATTATTGGCCCAGGTCTCGTGTATCGCTACCCCAATCCATTTCGGAAGTTTCAAAATTTCAGGAAATCCCGGTGAGACGGTATAGATTGAAGCAAGAGCTCCAAAGTCATACCATTCATGTACTTCGTTTGGATGACTTCCTGATTTCATCCAAACTCTTGGGTATTTTCCAGAGACATCTACAATTGTTCTCTCTGGATTGATACTCTTTCTTGTGATCAGCTTCTCCCATTGCCTTTGGTAAATTTGCATAGGAGAACTTCAATCTCGTTAGTTTGAACCTTAGTTTTGCCAGTTTGTGGCCTAAGGTCCAACCCTTCCTCTTTTACCCCAGAGGTGCTGGGTTGACTTGAAAACTCGGGTTTTGACACCGGAGCTTTAACATTTGTCCCAGTTGGTGCATCCTCAAGGAATGCATCATCTGCAGAACTCTCGGTTATGGTATTTGAATCCATAACTTTCGGGTTAGAGGCCCGTTCTCTTGTTTCCCCTTTTTGCATCGATGAAGATGCAGCCTGGAGGATAGGCCTTTGCAGCGTAAAGTACAATTGTACTTGCGCTTCCTGGAATGCTCGTATTTGATTAGAGACGGATCTCTGATCTTCTCGTTGAAGTCATCCAGTGACTTCTGCGTTGAGACATAAAGTCTCAAAGCCTCGTTCTAGGCTCTCCAGGTTTTCCCTGAGATGCCTAACTCGTTTGATGACCTTGTCAGCGACGTGTCCCTCCATCTCGTGTCAAGAAATCTGCAAGAACATTTTCATGAGATTTCACAATGACAATATCATAATCATAATATTGACATTCAGCCTGCCATCTAAGTCGTCTAGCATTTTCTGTTTTGGATTCAATTTTGTTCTTCAAAAAAGTTTTGACGCTTGAATTATCAATTTTCAAGGTGAACTTCTTAGCCAGTAAGAATAAAGGTCATTTTTTGAAAGTCTTTCTAACTGCGAAGAACTCCTTATCATTGATATGCATCGATCTATTTCACTGTATGTGAACAAACCGCTGCAGTATCTACATGACATTTATCCGCTTGGTGTAGTCTTCATAAGGACTGCTGTCCACATATGTTTAACTATATACAAAGGTATGTCTAACATATACATATATATGTCTAACATATACAAATGTATGTCTAAGTATACATAAAGGTATGTCTAACACAACGTAAAAGTATGTCTAACATAACGTAGTGGTATGTGCCAAAATTCAAAAATCAAGCTAGAAAATGACACTAGCGTTTGTATAGAGAACCGGTTCATCCTCGTCTAGAGGTATAACAAGTTTTGGAAGTTGTTGACAAACCTCCTTGAGTTGCTTAATTCCCTCTTGGTGTTTATCTTCCCATTTGAATATTGCATCTTTATTCAATAATGGGCTAAACACCTTTCTGTAGTGTGCCAGATTGTTTATGAACATACCGACGAAATTAACAACTCTGAAAAAACTCTAAAGTTGTTTCTTGTCCTTGAGTGTATCTGGAAATCCTTGTATCTTTTCCACAATATGGTTTTGTAGGATGATTCCAGATTCGTCGATCTCAATTCCAATGAATTCGATCTGTCTCGTAGCAATCACTGCCTTCTTTTCTGAAAGCACTAATCCTTCTTTGTGACAAACATCTGAAAATATTTCCAAATGCTTGAGATGCTCTTTCACGTTCTTGGATGCGATGAGTATATCATCGATGTACACGAACATGAAGTTGAAATAATCTTTGAAAAGATTATCCATCTTTCTCTGATATATCTGGGGAGCGTTTGCCAATCCCATGGGCATCACGTTCAAGATATAATGTCTTTGTGGTGTGGAGAAAGCTGTAAACTTCTTACTTTCTTCCTCCATCTCAATCTGGTAAAATCCAGACTTACAATCGAATTTAGAGAATACCTTGGCACCTTTGATGCAGTTGACCAAGTGTTCTCTGCTCGGGATGTAGTATCCATCGAACTCCAAGATGTTATTAATCTCTTTATAGTTAATAACCAGTCTTGGCTTTCCTCTTTTGATTTCTCCATGATTCCTTACGAAGAATCCCGAACTGCTGTATGGAGAAACTCCTGGTGAGATTAACTTAAGGTCATGGGTCATTCCTTTGTAACAGATTTTCTTTTGATGATGGCAATAAGCTTTTCATCATCGGTCATGGGTCATACAACTTTGTTTGGTTTCCCATCTAGGTATAAATAGGGAACTGTTCCGAAATTTATACGTCTCATTCCTCCAGATGAACTTGGTCGGTTCTCCAGATTTTTGACTCTTTCTTGAATATCATGAATGATTTCAAGAGTCTCCTTTTGATTTTTTTATCATCGTCTCTATTTGGCTTTGGATCCGATGAACTTGTGTCGGTAGGTGATTATGGCGGTTGTCATAACTCTGTACCGTCTTCTGGATTTCTCTAAGATCTTCGGAAATCTTAGACGTATCTGGAAGTATCTCCTTCCCCTCGGGCACTCCATCAGACATGAGTTTGATGGGCTGCTTCCTGATGATTCATCAGATCGTAATATAACATCTCGTTTACCGCAAGGTAACCCATATGATATGCGGCTCGCCTGCTGCACTGCCTCAAGGTTTCCTCGTCAGCACTTGCTTTTTTTTTTTCTCGGCATATTGGTTATGTCAATATGTCACCTGATCTCGATGCTCTTGAGCATACATCGTCAAAATTTGACGATATCTCCTGTAGAATATACATCTTGGACATTCGTCCAGATCCATTCTTTTTCTCGAATGATTCTCCTCACAAATTGTGAATTACAGATAAATATATAATAAATATAAATTTAGTTCTTAATAAACCTAGACTCTGATACCATTTTTTGGATCTTTCCCGAACGATACGTGACGTTGTTCACAGCCAGTTTACCCTGGTATCTCAAGGAGATAACAAACGGGTAGGTCGACAATTTCTAGCCTATATATCGTTTTCTCGGGGTTTGGATCTTCGAAATTATATAGATTAGATGAATATTGATATAAATTGAATTTATTTAAGATTTAGTTTGGAAATAGCAAAAGAAATTTGAAAATAGTAAAAAGTGGTGGTTCAAAAATAAAAATGGAGGTATAAATAATCTTTTTAAAATATTTTATTAATAAGATTATTTTTATCTTTTACTATTTTTTTTGGCAAAAACTTATATATCCCTGGGAGACATAGGGGCATGGATTCAAGTGTTATATACATGCTCTTCAGGTGTTATAATATATACTCTATAAGTGTTATGTTTTTTGGTGTTATAAATATACTCTATATGTATTATATGTATATAAAAAAATATATATGTAATACTTGAAGAGAATATATATGATACCTGTAGAGTATATATTTAACATCATATGATAATTAATTTGGGACACTCCCTAAAACACACAAGTGTCACTTATTTTTTTATTTTTAATTTTAAATTATGAGGTATATTTAATAATATAAGGGGTGTGATAGTTCAACCCTTAAACCTTTTTAGCACATTTTTTGTTTGGACCGGTGCAATCAATAATTTATTCTAAAGAAAAATAAATAAAATAAAGGAAAGGCGTAATAAATGCAGTAAGAGCAGTCTTCTTCCCCATCATTACACTAATGATATCAGAAAGCTGTGTTCTTCTCTCACTTCACTACACACTGTGTGTGTGAACACACACATTCACCAAAATGCCTCCGTCCCTCCTCCTCCTCCTCCTCCACCTCCTCCTCCTTTTATCCTTCACCCACCGCCCCTTATCCTCCACCCTCCACCACCACCGCCGAGTGCTCCACCAACCCTTGCTCCCAGAAGACAACTCCCCCCCATCCCCACCCCCCGCCCCCTCCCCTCCCACATATCCTTTCACCAGTTCCGCCCCTGACAACTCCCCCTTCTTCCCATCCTACACCTCCCCGCCGGCCCCACCCTCCCCCGCCTCCTTCGCCTCCTTCCCCGCCAACATCTCCTCCATCGCCCTTCCTCGCCCCTCCAGACCCAATTCTTCCTCCTCCAAGCTCATTGCCGGCGCCGTCGCGGCCGTCATTGCCGCCATCGCCGTCGTCTCCCTTGCCGTCTTCCTCCATCTCCGTAAGCGCAGCGCGGACCGTGCTGCTGCATCTTCCTTGGATGAATCCAAAACACAGAGATCGGATAGCTGCAGCGCCATTTCATCTAACCAGACTCCGAACATTCACCATATTCCCAAGCTTCAGAGACCTTCGCAGACCAGCTCGGAATTCTTGTACTTGGGCACTTTGGTCAATTCACATGCCCCTGGAGGTGGCGCCGCCGCTTTCAGCGGAAGCAGCACGGGCGCAATCAACTACATTAATGCTTCTAATGCCCGGAAGTTTGACTCGCCGGAGCTCCGCCCGTTGCCGCCGTTGAATTTGCAGCCAGCTTTCCGGCAGAATTCTCGGAATACTGCTGATGTTGTGGCGAGTAAAGATGATGAGAGTGAAGAGTTTTACTCTCCGAAAGGCTCCATTAATGGCAAAGAGGGCTCGATTGGCACTGGATCAGCTTCTAGAAGAGCTTTCGTTGCTATAGAAGTGGAGAATTTCAATGGCTCCACTTCAAATTCTTCCTCTACTTACTCTTCTTCTGTTCCCGGATCAGGCTCTGCTTCTCCTGTGAGGTCTAGGTCGTTGAGCCTCTCTCCGGCGAATAATCTGAATCGGGTAAATTCGATGCCCAAGTCGCCGGACTTAATTGATTTGCCTCCACAAACATTGTCACCACCGGAGACGCGAGCTTCGTTTTCCCACGAATCTATATCGCCGTCGCCGCCGAGTTCATCTTCCCCGGATAGATTTTCGAGGATAAGTGAGGAATCATCACCCAGGATTTCTAATATTTCGGATCAGATTGTGAAATCTCACGCAAGCCCAACCCAGCATAACTCCACCGTCATTATCCCAACACCGCCAGAGATACAAGGTATGGTGCTTCCCGAATCCGGATCACCGTTACCCCAGAGTTCATCGTCCCCGGAAAGATATTTAAGAGGAAGTGAGGAATCATCGCGGAGGAATTCCAATGTTTCGGATCAAGATGGAGTTAGCAGTCCTGCACAAAATAACTTGACTGCTATCCCAACTGCGCCGGAGATGAAAGCTTTGGTCACGCCGGAATCTGCATCATCCTCACCGGAAAGGTGTTTGATTACAAGTGTGAAATCCTCGCCGAAGAACTCGTATGCTTCGGATCAAAATGTGGACTCGCCGGTGATATCTAGCAGCCCTGCACATCACAACTTGTCGGATTCATCACCCCCAAAAACATATTCAGGGAAGAATGAGGAACTGTCGCCTAGGTTTTCCAATGCCTCTGATCAGGGCAGCCCTGTCCAGCATAACACCATTGTTAATTCAACACCCCTAGAGATGGAAGATTTAGTGTTACCATCTCCAGAAAGATATTCGAGGAGAAGTGCGGAATCATCACCCAGGGTTTCCAATGCTTCCGATCAAGAGATGGAATCTCCGGCGAGCAACCCTGTCCAGCATCATAACAACATTGCTATTCCAGCACCCCAGGAAATGCAAGATTTGGTACCATTGTTCCTGGAAAGATGTAATTCCGATGTTTCTGATCAAGACGTAGCATCTCCGGTTGGAATTAGCAGCTCCGAACAGCATAAACCGCCATCACCTGTGAGTTCATCCTTGCCAGAAAGGTTGGATGAGTCTGATCAGAATGTGGCGTGTCCACCTTCACTTCCACATATGTATATCCCAGATTTCCAGCCATCTGTATCATCCCCTGCTTCAGCTATCCTTCCACCGCCAATTTCTGTTCCACCACCACCACCACCACCGCCACCACCACCACCACCACCACCTCCACCTCCACCTCCACCTCCACCTCTGCCTCTAAGTAAAGCATGGCAAAGTCCTAAAACTCCAACTCCGCCAGCCAAAGGGCCGATGGAGCCACCAACTTTGAAAAACCATATGTATATCCCAGATTTCCAGCCATCTGTGTCATCCCCTGCTTCAGCTATCCTTCCACCGCCAATTTCTGTTCGGCCACCACCTCCACCTCCACCTCCACCTCCACCTCTGCCTCTGAGTAAAGCATGGCAAAGTCCTAAAACTCCAACTCCGCCAGCCAAAGGGCCGATGGAGCCACCAACTTTGAAAAACCCGTTAAAGTCAATTGCTTTCGATAGTCCCACATTGATCTCTCCCATTCAGCTGCCATCTTCAAATGATGCCCTAATTGATAACAGTGATAGCAATAAAGAATCTCCAAATAAGGAAACTGAGCACTCAAGCGAAAATGTGGACTCGAATGAGGAGAGTCCTCCTAAACCAAAATTGAAGCCATTGCACTGGGATAAAGTAAGAGCAAGCTCCGATAGGGAGATGGTGTGGGATCAACTGAAATGCAGCTCTTTTGAGTACGATTCTCTGCTCTTGTTATCACAGCTTTGATCTTGTTAGTTAACTTTTGTTTTAAGTGTTCATTGTTGATGAATTAATATGCTTGTGATGTTGAATCATTAAACAGATTGAATGAGGAGATGATTGAGACGTTGTTTGTTGTCAATACTCTGAAGCCAAATCCAATTGAAGCAGCCAGGTGGCAGGTTCTTCCCCCTCCAGGCCAAGACAATGATAATCGGGTTCTTGATCCGAAGAAGGCTCAGAATGTCGCCATCCTATTGAAGGCCCTCCATGTCACTGCAGATGAAGTTTGTGAAGGACTTTTGGAAGGTATGGATCACAACCTTTTATCTTCAAGATCATGTAGGACATTGTTTAACAGATTTGATCCTATCCATGTAATGTGTTTGTGTTGGTTGCACCTAAGTATCATTCAAAATGGAAATGTAATTTCATTGTGTATCGTGTAATAGTATGTTCATTTTCATGCCAATCTCCATTCTCGAACGATCATATTAATATCAGGATCAACAGAAGAATCCATGAGAAACAATGTGGCATAACTAGTTTGAATACAGGCAATGCAGATAATCTAGGAACCGAGCATCTTGAAAGTTTATTGAAGATGGCTCCGACCAAGGAAGAGGAACATAAGCTGAAAGAGTACAAGGATGACTCCCAAGTAAAGCTTGGACCGGCTGAGAGATTTTTGAAGGCAGTCGTTGAAGTACCCCACGCTTTCAGAAGAGTAGAAGCCATGCTCTATGTATCCAATTTCGAATCTGAGGTTGAGTACCTGAAAAGGTCATTTACAACTCTGGAGGTAAAATTTCATATCAAGCAGTACAGCTTATATCCAATATTGTTGATATATGCATCTGCTAACCAATGGAGTTGATATATTCAATTTTGATGTTACAGGCAGCTTGTGAAGAATTGAGAACAAGCAAAATGTTCCTCAAACTTCTAGAAGCAGTGCTGAAAACTGGAAATCGGATGAATGTGGGAACAAATCGAGGTGATGCTCATGCATTCAAGCTCGACACGCTCCTCAAGCTCGTTGATGTGAAGGGAGCTGATGGGAAAACCACGCTTCTACATTTCGTTGTTCAGGAGATAATAAGAAGTGAAGGTGCTCGTCTTTCTGGTGGGGGCTCACAAGAGAACTCCATAACTGATGATGTTAAATGCAGGAAACTGGGCCTCCAAGTTGTTTCAGCTCTCAGTTCAGAGCTTTCAAATGTCAAGAAAGCAGCTGTCATGGATGCAGAAGTACTTAGTAGTGAAGTCTCCAAGCTTTCTAAAGGAATTGAGAATGTTAGAGAGATTGTTAAAAAAATCAAAGCAACATCTTTGGAAGAAAGTTGCATCCATAAATTTTCCAACTCTATGATCAGCTTTGTTGAAAAGGCAGAGGAGGAGATTTTCAAGATCCAAGCTCAAGAAAGTCTAGCTCTGTCTCTAGTGAAGGAAATAACTGAATACTTTCATGGAAATTCGGCACAGGAAGAAGCTCATCCTTTCCGAATCTTCATGGTGGTGAGGGACTTCCTAACAATCTTAGATCGTGTGTGCAAAGAAGTTGGGATGATAAACGAACGAACTATAGTTAGTTTGGCCCACAAATTTCCAATCCCAGTTAATCCAATGCTTCAGCAAGTTTCGGGGGTGTCTCATAATCCACAAAACTCTTCATCCGATGATGAGTGCCTTCCCCTTAATGCATAATGTGCGTATCAGATGAACGTTCCAACATCAGTGGCTGTAAAAATGTTATCAATGGAGGGGAAATAAGAGGTTTCCTACCATGGTTTCTGCTTAGTTTCTCAGATGCATAATTTTTGTTTTGATATTTTGTATCTAATAGATTATAGATAGATGAATGTAAAATATTTTGGCAAGCTTCCAGTTTTAAAGATTTATACAAAAAATATATCTCTTGGAGCCTATGGAGTTTTTGCTATATTTCTTCTGTAAAGCTTCTTGATTCAAGATTTAAGAAATCTTGCTCAAGCAAATGACCACATTCTATGGCTATTAGCCATCAACTGGGTAGTTTATTCCATATATTTTTCCATATATACATATAACTCAATTCAAGAAATTAAAATCCCCACAAGGATTATTAATTAGAAAACAAGAGTGAAGAAAACAGTGTTTATCTGGTTTTGCATACTCAGATACTACAAATCAGCATCCATGCGAGCAATGATTCGGTGTGCTTCCTCCTCCGTTGCTGGAACCACATTCCTGATCTGATACGTGTTATCTGTTGCCTTTGCCTCAGGGCGAACAGTGAACGTGAAGTCAAACTTATTAGAGACCTGCAACAAAATTAACACTTGTCTGTTATCGGTTCTTAGTTAACCAAAATCCTTCAATTTTATTAGCCACTATAGTTCGCCTAGAAGGCTTCAAGTTTTCACATGAAATAGAAAGTTCCAACAGCTATAAAACTGCATAACCAAATTAGTGTATGTTATCACCAGTACTATGTTAGTAGCTAGAAAAGTCAAGAAAATAAACTACCTCACTGACATGCTAATAAGTTGGCATTTGAGTTTGAAGAAGGGGAGGTGGAAAGGGCCCATGGGATACATGAGTATGCTTCATCGTAAAATAAGCTTTGAAGGATAATAAGTTTCCTGTTTGTAAATGTTCTGAAATTGTAACATACCTCACTAGACCTAAGTTCAGGTCTCGTAACATGTGCAATAACTTCTACATGGATTAGTGGTTGATCTGGATTCTCAGATTCTGTGTACAACACGCAAGATTTGAAACGCAAGAAATCTCCAACATCCACCTGCATTACCAATGAAATGATTAGTATTCTTTTCCCCCATTACCATGAAGCTTGCTTCAAAAGAATATTTGAATCTAGTTTGGTTCACAACTACATTTTTATTGTCTGTTCTAGCCCTACTAAAGAGTCAAGATTTTATGTGTCATCCATTGACACTGAAATAGAAAAATGGAAATGGAGTTCATTGTGTTGTAGTGTACTCACTGGTCTCAAAAAATCAACATGATCAACTTCCAGAAATGATGGCATCATGCCTGCAAAAGTGTAAGCAGTTGAAAAGGCTAATTCAAATGCCCTGTGCATCAGAAATCCTCCAAATATACGACCATGTATATTCCTTTGCTGGGGCTGACAAATTATAGAGTTCTACAAGGCAAGTGTCTTTGAGAAGAATGCAGTTTCTATCTGCCAAGGCTGGCATGTCACAGAAGATCCGTCCCTCAGCTAGTAATGCTTTAAATCTGTTCCCCTCTCCACTCTCAACATCCATGTTTTGATCACTAAACTTCCTTTTTCTCAGTTTACTTCTTCTTGCTTCTGCTGCTTTAAATAGTAACTTCTCTCGTTCTGTTTCTGGATTGAGCTGATTCACTGGAGCACCTTTTCCCGTCTTGTAGTCACGAGCCACAAAAATGAAGTTGGCAGTCAAGACTGTTGAATCAGTGGGCTCAGCTGTCTCTGCAGGAAGAGATCTTTTACTTGATGGGTGAGACCAATAATTGTATATACAAGAACACATAATTTTATCAAATTTTAGAACCAGACAATACCACCTATTAATTTAAATAATCCCCACAACACTTATGTCCAATCAGAAACCTAATGAGCTTTTTAGTTCATAGATCCGTCATGAAGATATATTTCAGAGCATAGCAAACAACTTCATGAATAATCAACGTCCTCAACATTCCTCTTTCCTGGGTTGAAGATAGGTTCTGAATGACACTAAAAAAGAGCATCAATATATTCAATGGAGCACTTTCAGGCCATTTACGGTAGGTACGTGTTCTAAAGAAAGTACCAGTATCAGGCTGAGTGACGTCAAGCTGAATCATAATAGACGTCCGACCAACCCAAGCAACAGCACCAGCTATTTTCAGATCTCTATTCACACTGATTGGCTTCTTTAGCACAATTTTGTCAACAGAAGCAGTCACCAGCAATAGCGGTCGAGTAGTGCAATCATCATCTGAACAGTGCTAATAAGCAACAGAGAAGACAAAAATTACAATAAAGAAACAATATACCAACACACGCTAGGAAAAAGTTGCAACTCATACGACCATAATAGTGCAAGAACACGTGGAATTTCACATCCATAATCTTTTTCTTCTTATAGCTGAAGGGCATACACAACCACAAACATGCAAGAACACCAACAAGTGATAATAAATCTACACACTTTGAAGAATCCATAACCAATAGATATCCAGTCAAACACACATTCATATTGCTAAACATAAAACACATACAACTATTGAAGATTGAGAAAGAGAAAACAGAGATAAATCAAGATTCCCCAATAATCTTACATCCAAACATCTAACCAGAAACCAATCAAGAAAAGTTTATACCTTGACAGAAATGGTGCCAGCGAGAGCATCAAGATCTTCAAGCAACTTCCCAATTCTGACCTCATTCCAAGCATCCCTATACTGCTCCCTCAATATATAATCAGTAGAGAAGTTGTAGAGAATGGTCATTCTACTCTGCGATGGAGTCTTTACAAGCAACTCACTTTGAGGGGGCGCATCAAGTGGGGGGTCAATAAGCCTCTCAAAGATGCTGCTTTTTGTTTCCCAAAGCGCAATCGTCATCGGTGAATGGTACATTCCAGGCCACAAATTCAAGGGTTTTTTGGTTGATGAAGAATCATTCGAATCATTTTTCTTCAAACAACTTTCAAATTGGGTTGTGAGAGATGAAAAGATGGGAATATGATTGGAGGGAGAGCAATTGGGCTCCATTGAACTGAATCGTCAAATGGGATTTCTCGAATGCTGAAATGAACCCTAGATCAGTTCTTCAATTGCAGATTATGACATTCATTAATGCAATTGGTCAGGATAATAGAGTTTTGTACAACAAAAATTAATGGGTTTTGACAAAGGTTTTGTAGATAGATGCATGTGGCAAATGTATCAGCATTTATTACAGGCCTTTTATAGTATGCTGTTCATTTTTTTAAACTTTTCTATAATCTTGAAATGAATCAATTAATAAGCTCTGATCATTCATAAAATACATATTGATTTGTAAAATTAGATTGTGGATAATAGGATTTGTTTCACTTTCTAATTTGAAAATTCTGATTTTCTTGCCTTTTCTGTAATTAGTTATCTGGAAAAATAATAAGTAGAAGCAATATAACACATGTTAAATATTTACAACTCATTCATATTGCAGGTACCACCACTAAATGTCGATATTACCAATGTGAAATGTTTAGGTAAGTTGAAAATAAGAATATTAGTAAGGGTCAATTACATTAAAAGCAGTAACATAGTGTCTTATTTGAGTTATCAACTTTTTATTGTAATGTTATACACATTTAATTTAATATTTATTTAATTCAGGACATAATTAGGTTTTTCGTGCTCCAGTTGCTGATGTGCAATTGAAAATGTGTTGGTGAATCTCAATCATCAACAATTTTCCTTTAGTTCCACGTGGATGATGATTCAAATTCGTTAATAGGTTTCTGGTTTCATATCAGCAGTTGAAATTCAAAAAAACTTAATCATATCTCGAATTGAAACATTTGTTAAATTGAGTGTTTCTTATGTTATAGTTAAGGGTTTGTTTTACAATTGAAATAAGATCATGAGTTGATATTTTCTAATGTAATCAAGCCTATTAGTAATTAGTGTTGATAATTTATGTCAACCTACAAGGTAGTGTTTGAAATATGTTTAGGTTGATTAGGGAAATTCAAATTTTAAATTCTTCAACAATGAAAAATTGATAATAAAATATATGGAAAATATGTCACCATGAATATTGAATTAATGCTAGAAATTATGATATATATATATATATATGTTTTTATCATTTCGATAGATATTAAATTTAAATTCACAAAAATTCACGTGAGACGGTCTCACAGATAGTTTTTGTGAGATCAATCTTTATTACCCACTCCACAAATTTTTATATGAATTGCTAAGTGGGGTTATGGGCTGACCTTCTCACGAAAAAAGATTCATGACGATTTCACACAAAAACTATTCGTCTAAATTTTAGTTCCAAGACAGACATAGATATCTGCTTTTGAAGTAGAAACTAGCAAATGCACTTCAAATATAGCCAAACACTAGGACTAGCATGGAAAAAAGATATTCTATTAAGTTCCAATTCTTCCAAATTTTAATTTTTGTAAATCTTTTTTTGTTTTTTTTTTTTTAAAATATATTATTCTTTTGATAAGTAAGGCAAATGATTAAATAGATACCATTTAAATAGAGGAAAATGATTAAATTATGGTAATTTTTATATTATAACAATTATTAAGGTAAAATGGACTCTTTAACCAAATATTTGAATTACTCATTTCACTTGTCCTTTTTTATTTTTTCCCTAATAAAATAAAATAAAATCCTCCTCCTTATGAGATTGTTCAAACCCTCTATCAATCACATATTTTATTTTATCAGTACATACTAATACTCATACCGTAAACATGAGCCTTAAAATCAGACAAAGAACAGATAATCCAGACAGACATTAGAAACAAAAAGTCACCAGGCAAAAAATTAACTGATGAGGCTCAAGAAATCAGACATAGGTACACTTATATATAAACCAGAAACAAAAATCTGCTACATACCAACAATTTATATATCATACCAGATTATTGCCCTGTTCAGCAATCTGTCAAGATTTTGATGATCACTTTTCAATAGATTTCCTATACATCTCGAGCAACGATGAGCTCGACTAGTTGATCCGCGTCCCCTGCATCCACCGGCTCCAAGATATCGTCTTCTGTTTTGAATCCATATCTTTGTCCGATAGCCCTGAGAAGCTGATACACTTCAAACATGGTCGGTCTGTCTTTCGGGCTGGGTGGCAGCACACAACTACAAGCGATTTTAAGAAACTGGAAAAGCTCATTGTCAAAGCCTTTCCCAACTAAGGCTAAATCAATGGCGTCTTTAAGCTTAGACGAGGCAGATAGCTGTGAAATCCACTCGACTAGGTTTCCCTTGAAGCTTTCCGGGGCTCTAGCCACGTAGGTCGGTTTCTCCCCTGTTACGAGCTCTAGAAGCACGACTCCAAAGCTATAAACATCCCCCTTGGGGGTGGCCACTAGGGTTCTCGTATATTCGGGTGCAACATATCCCAAATCCCCGAATTCACCATTTACAAAAGTGCTCAAGTGAGTGTCAATAGGGTTCATGAGCCTAGCTAGTCCGAAATCGGAGATCTTGGGCTCGTAATCTGAATCCAGCAAAATGCAGTTCGAACTGATGTTTCGGTGAATGATGCGTGGATTGCAACTGTGATGCAGCCACGCGAGGCCTTTTGCAGCTCGGATCCCAATTTTGAGCCGCAACAGCCAATCCATGACCTTGGTGCCATCGTTCAAGTTATGTAGCTTGTCATGAAGGGAGCCGTTCGGCATGTACCTATAGACTAAGAGCCTTTCCCTCTTGGTAAGACAAAACCCTAGAAGTGGGACCAGGTTACGGTGTTTCACATTTCCTAAAATGGCCATCTCTGACATGAATTCTTTCTCCGAGTGCTGAGTGTCTTGCAATCGTTTCACCATAAGACAGGTCCCGTCTTCCAACACTGCCTTGTATGTTGCTCCGGTTCTTCCAGACCCTATTATATTCTCCTTGCTGAAATCCTCTGTGGCCTTCATCAGATCTTTCAGATTCATCTTTGAAACCACCTTCTCAAAAACTGAAAGCTGAAAACAAAGCAATTTCATAAGATGGTTATGAAAGAGAAGATCAAGAAAACTAATGACCAAATATCAACTGTAGAGCTTGCCTTAATGCGTTTGGTGCCTTTTATACTCCTAGCCCATTTGTTGCCTAGAGGATCGTCTTCCTTTCTCTTCTTAGACATCTTCCTTAAATAGAACAACATACCAATGGCAGAAACCAAAGCTGCGAAAGTTACCCCACCAACAGCTCCTCCAACAATGGCCGTATGTGATTTCACTGAAGAGGCCCGACAAAGAGGCAGAGGCTTACCACATAGTCCTGGATTACCAGCATAGCTGTCTGCAGGAATAGTGGAGTTCACAAAAGCAGGAACCTGCCCAGTCAGCTGGTTCTTCGTGACAGTAAATGTCTTGATTCGGTTAAGTAGGCCAATTTGTGGAGGGATTTGACCAGTAAAGTGGTTGTTATCGAGTTTAAGAACATTGAGGTAAGTACAATTTGCAAGATCAACGGGGATCACTCCGGAAAACTGGTTGGACGAGAGATCAAGATTGGTGATATAACCAATTATTCTTGAGATATTATTTGGAATACTGCCATGGATATTGTTGCTCGAAAGATCAAGGCCCGTCATGGATTTGCAAAGGGAAACACCGAGTGGAAACTCACCCTTAAGGCCCATGTCAGAGAGCCGGATATTTAAGACCTTATTATCATCCTCATGCCAACACTCAATCCCAGTGAACTTGCAGATAGACCTTTGGGTGCTGTTATCGAAAATCCATGATGCTAAGTAGTTCATTGGGTCTTCGAAGGAACTTTTTATAGATTTTAGACACTCAATATCAGTTTCAGCGGCCTGGCTGAGATATCCATTCAAGAGCAACCAAATTAAGACAGTGATGAGTGCAGGGGCTGCTCTAAAACCCGAAACCATGCTCATTTATAGTCTGAGAATATAATCCAAATCAAGATTTCTGGCACTTGGAAAGACTCATAGTTCACTACCTGATAAAAAGTATGTTGAACAAAACAAGCTCTAAGAACATTTTTAGGTTGAGTAATAGATCAAAAGGACCAGTTGAACATTAAGTGTGAGATGCTCTGAAAGACAGCCGAAACATTAAATTGCTATGCAGATTATTAGGTTAAGGTTATGGCAAGAAAATGCAAGTAAATATATAGAAACCCTAGACCCTTAATAGGATAACAAAATACAAGCATAAATGATAATAACTGGCACAAAAGTAGTTCAGAAAGGTCTACAAAAAAAGTAGAAACTTCAAATTTCTTCCTTTCCTGAAAACTATGCAATCACAATAGGAAAGAAGAGAAGATCCACAAGAACTAATCATAATCGTCACCAAGTACAAAACCCACATACCAAACTGATTAAAGATGCAAACTTTGCAAGAAACCACCTGAAATCCAACACAATAAAAAAACTAAAAACAAAAAGGGCTTTACCAAATCAGAAACCCCCAACTCCAAAGAAAAGGAAAATGAAAAGGCAAAACTCAAGCCCTTCTCAAAGTTGTTCAAAAGAAAGCAGCAGAAACCATAAAAAAGCAATAAACTACTCACAACAACCTTAAAGTTTATTTTTTATATATACACACACCCCAGATAAAATCTCCCAAAAAAGCACAAACAAAAAACAAGGAATTATTACCTGGGTAGTATGGAAGCTTGGATCTTTGATCCTCGAGGGAGACTAGGGAGTGGACTAATGTGATTATGGGATATGATTCGAAGAATTATATAATTGATAAATTGTAACTATTAGTATCACTCCTTTTCATTTTCTGCACTGTTGAATATCGGGTCAAATAAGGAGAGGCCTACTAATCTTCCACCATTTTTTTCCTCTCTTTCCCATTTAAATTTACAAAATAATTTTATCTGCTTTTTTGGTATTTGTTGGAGTGGTGGAGCAGAAAGAGTGAGACAGGAAAGAAAAGAGACTTTAAACTAACGAGCTATATGGGCTTGACTTTTTCTTCCATCTTTGCGTGTGTGTGTTTTTTTTGGGGTGGGTGCGTTCATACTGATCCCACCTAACTTATCCTCTTTAGCAGAAAGACGGGTAACCATGTTCATACATGGTAATAACATCATCCCCTTTATAACACATCTATTTTAACATTGGGATTAACTAAGGGCACCACTTTCATTTCCAAGGGCACCACTTCTTCTAAGGACACCACATAATATATTAAATTTGTTTAAAATTTTACTAAGAGCACCACATTTATTACCAACAATACCCTTACTCAATTTTACAAAAGTGAAAAAAAAAACAAATCAAAAGAATTGCAGAAACGAGAGAGAAGTGGAGAGAAAGAAGGAAGAAGTAAGGTGAAATTTCGGTTGATTAATCCGTTGGAGAAGACATCATTTCAGTTGATTCGTCCGAAGCTCGATTAAAATGGAACCAACTCATCCAACTCCAACAACTAGATCAATACTCTTCAAAGGTTAGTTCATTTGAAAATTTTGTTTGAAATTTGAAATTTGCATATTTGTGAGTTGATTTTGGTAGAAATTGATGTAATACATTAGCTTTTGTTATGAGTTTAGGGTTTAATGCTTTAATTTGCTGAAATTGTATGCAAAAACGAATGAATTCGGGCCAATTTGGGCGATTTTATTCTGTAGAGAAGAACATCTGCGCGGCACTGGTTGGCCGAACGCGCAGCGCTATGGTCGGTCACCTCGGCCGAACGCGCAGCGCGATGGTCGGTCGCCTCGGCCGAGTATGTTATGTGTCGTTCGGCCAATCTTGCCGAACGAAAATCCTGCAGTTATGCGCCCTCGGCTGGGCTGGCCGAACAGTTATGCGCGCGCGCGGCCGGTCTGGCCAAACAGTTATGCGCGCGCGCGGCCGGTATGGCCGAACAGCTGATTTATGTCTTGTCCATTTATTTTGATTGTTGTGTTAATTATTCTTCTTTGTAATTCAGGAATTACATATTAGAGGAGGAACAGACCCACTGCTTCGGAAAGGAGGCGTCGAAAAGTTCTACGTGGCGAAGGTTCGGGCACGCAAGAAGCGGCCGTACCCATGCCGTTTGCTTATGAGGAGCCTCCACAGGATCTCCCACAAGATTTCCGACAGAATTTCCCACAGGATCTCCTACAGGATCTACCACAGAATGTTCCTGTTGAAACTGAAGCAGATTATTATCCCCCTGAGCATGACCAGAATGAGGAAGTTGAGGACCAGCCGGTGGCCCAGGGAGAGAATGAGTCTGAGGTACTTACTGGACCTTTTCCCGGTAGACCGAGCGATCATCGTCTCTTGCCAAGTTTTAAGACGCATGTGGCCGCCAAGATATGGTTCGGTGAGGAACGTGGCATAATGAAGTGTTTATGTCACACGACAAAGCTAGAGTCATGGAGGTCAGGGGGTGACTTAGGCCAGTTTCGAAGGCTTTTGAGGCGTTCGAAAATTGCCGATCTCCGGCATGTTTCGTATAAGAACCCCAACAAGACCTTAATATGTGCTTTCGTGGAGCGGTGGCATCCGAAGACAAATAGCTTTCATATACCGTTCGGTGAGATGACGATCACACTAGATGATGTCTTCTGCATCACCGGACTTCCAATTGAGGGAAAAGCTGTGGTCACACCGGCCACAGGTCTCGAACGGCCATCTAATGTGCTTCAACGTCTGTTGGGGGTCAGTAGGGATGAGGCGTTGGAGGAAAGCACAGGACAATATGGAGTTCGGTTGGAGTGGATTCGAAAGACCTTCTCTCCCATGGCCTCATCTCCTAATGAAGATGAGAGACTCTACGCTGCTAGGGCGTATCTTTTGTACGTGCTCGGGTGTACTATTTTTACTGACAAGAGCGGCAGTAGAGTCTCCACCCAGTTTCTTCCCCCGTTGGAGCACGTCAAGAGGGTACACAAGTATGCTTAGGGCACTGCAGCACTAGCATACTTGTATCGACAGTTGGGGCTTGCATCTCGGTATGGAGTGAAGCAGATTAGCGGGTACTTGACATTGTTGGAGGTAAGTTTGTACTTGAGTTGTTGTTTCCTCACAGTCGTTGACTTTTTATTTACTTCACGTATTTGTTTCCATCTTCTGACTTTGTTTTTGCAGACATGGATATACGAGTATTTTCCCATGTTGCGACCCACCCACAATGTGAATTACAATGAAGGGGAGCCTCTGGCAATGCGTTGGGCCCAACATGCCCCTTCAGGGAGTTTTCTTGATCGCCTCATTGCTTGGAGGGAGATGTTAGATGCTTGTAGTCCTAACTCTGTAAGTAGATCCTCTTAAAATTTTCCGATTCAATTTATTTGTAATAACTGATTGTTGAACGTCAGATGAATATTTTATAATTTTGTAGGTTGTTTGGACTCCATACTCGGGTGTGAGGGATGCATTCCCGCGCAGTATGGTTACATTCTACCATGGGTGCATAAGATCCCTCGATGTCGTCAAACCGTACCACCCCGATCGCGTTTTGAGGCAGTTTGGTCATGTTCAGACGATCCCCTCACAGCCGTTGATGCCAACATCTGTAAGACGTGGCAGTATAGGAAACCAGTACAAGTTGGCATTTGATGTTGTCGGTTCATACTGGAAGATGTGGACCAGTCACGTACTGGCCGATGAGGTGCGAGGGAGGCTCTCAAGTCCACCATGGGAGTGCACGCCCGATTACATGCCCTGGTTTCACCGAGTTTCACATCCCGTCGTGCAAAACCCGGAGAGGACGTCTATTGGAGCAGGTACTTCTCATACTTATTCGCATCCACAGCCATGGGAGATGATTGAGAGTGCTCGAGCCCATATTGCACCGATTGTTGACATGTGGAAAGCATCTGATCCTTCCCTTTCCCTAGAGTACGTGATGTCATTTGTCGAGCAAGCGTACGATGCGTTGTCTATACAGGACACTCAGCACAACGAATCTCAACATCGTGTATCAACTAGCAGGCCTCGTAGATCCCGTAGAGGATAGAGTATCATAGTATATATGTAGTTGCATGTTTGGTTGACATTTTTGAAGTTTGTTGCAACATGTGTTACAATTTGTTAATCAATTGTTTTTAACAAGTTCAAATTCTCAACCACTTAAATTTTCGAATGAAAACTATCGTCTAGCAAATGTCAATATGCAAGAACAATACTTGGACAATATGGGACAATATGTCAATATGCAAATGTCAACCAAAGAGAATTTAAGTAAGTTAGAATATTGTTTTTTTGCGTTCGGTTCGGCCATGCCGACCGAACTCCAAGCACAACATGCGGCCACGAATCCTCGCCCAAACCAAGAGCACTTGCAATGCAACGAAAACCGCAATGACCATCGCCCTTGACATTTACCGTGTTGGCAACAAAGGGTCGCAAACGGTTGGGCAATAAGTCTAGGAAAGGAAGATCCAGGGTTTGACGTGCAGAACGGCGAATAACGCGTTGTTTTTGCCTTTTAATTAGTGGAGCCCCACTTTCAACCACCGGTTGCAATGGTGGGGAATGACTGTCCCTAAAGGACTCAACGTATTCAAAAGAACTTTTCTCGCGTTTGGTTGACTTTTCAAAACGTGTCTTTTCCTTGCTAGGACGACCACGAAGACGTGTGTGAACCTCGGGCTCCAGCAATGAGGAGGTTTCCATGTTTTTAATCTCTTGTAATCTCTTCAAAAGCAATAGCCTCCTCTCCTCATTCGCGTCATCAAACATTCCACTCACATTTACCACCGTCTCAGTCCACCGTGCACGGAGATCTGTGTCTTCATTACCGTCCTCGCGCTTGCATGGCTTACAGTCCAATTTCCTCCAAAAGTTGTCCAAGCTCTTAAGAGGAATAGGTTCACCCACACGGATGAGTTCAGCAAGTTCATGGGAGCAAGGAAGACCACATGTCTTTCTCAAGACACAACCACACAACAAAGAATCCATGCCGGCCGTGTTAACCCCCTCCATCTCCTGAAATATCTTATGTAAAGCAGTGTGTGACACCAAGCCACGAATGATCTTGAAAATTGGAGACTTGTATCGGTGATGCACTCTATGTAGTGATTGCTCAAATGAAGCTTTGATGGTGGTGTGGGATGTGATCAACAATCCATGTATCTTTTCCCACGAGCTTTCAAAGTTGGATTGGCTAGTGCCAAGTTGTTTTTTCAACCTTGAATGTGCACTCTCAGCCCTGTGAAAAACATATCCAAGATGTTTCCGATTCAATATATTACACTATAAAGCAATTGATTAAAATATAGCAAATATTGTTAATTTTACATACCGACTACTTATGGTGTTGTCGTAATGCCGAATGTTGTTCGTCCAGGCTGAGACAAATCTCTCTTTGTATGGATCGAGCCAATTGGAGATCACATAATTAACGGCATTTGGATGGTCCTGGAAGTCGTCCTTTAATCTCCTGACGTACTCATTGAACTTCACTTCATTTTCAGCAAGAACCAAAGTGTTCCATGAGTAGTTAAATAACTCCCACTTCGCTTGTTTGTGAAATTCTTTCTTGCACTTAGCAAAAATATTTTTACTAATATGCCATCGACACAACATGTGTTTAGCTTGAGGGAACACAACTTCAATCGCATTCATCAAAGCTAACTCCCGATCAGTGACAATGACATGTGGCAAGAAAGATTGATCCATCACTCATTTCAAAGTCGAGAGAGCCCATCTATAATTCTCCTCACGTTCAGCCTCAAGATAGATGCATGCTACAGAAAATGTGATGTCCGTTGATGTAATGCCAACCACTTCCAATAGCGGCATCTTGTATCGATTGGTCTTGTACGTACAATCCATCAACAAGACATTTGGAAAAGCACGCAACAGGTCGACACTAGTCGGGTGGGCATAGAAAAGATCTTTAACCCTATCAGATTTCTCACATCTTTTCACAAGGTAATAATACTTGTGTGTCTCCAGTTTCCTTAAGAGATATTGCATTTGAGATCGACCGTCATGCTCAAAAACTCTATGCTTATGACGGGCATTATAAATCGTCTTCAGGGTGGAGGCATTTTCAACGAATGTCTCTTTCAACGTAGACAATATGTCCTTCGGGGCTACCTTGTTTCTGGACAGGTCGGCCACAAATTGATTTTCAACGGGTGTTAGTCGGCCCGCATATGAATGACCAACCAAGGTCCTACCCATTGGATGATTGTGAACTCCCGAAACAACCGATAAAGACCATTGTCCGCTCTCGTTCAACTGAAATGCCCTTGGAAGAAACGGACAACCACACTTCTTCGTGGCTGTGTTTCTCCTACTTTTCTTCTGAGCGATCTCTAGACTGTCAATCTTTTCAAGTACATGATACACCCCACCCCTTTCACATCCCAAATCAACCCGAGGTCGACGACCTTGATGACCAGCAAGATCAGAGCGTACGACTAATATCACCATATTGTGTCTATGAGCTACGACGTTAATCCAATTCATCATCGAAGTCCGAGATTCAAATACTTCATCTGTGGTGAACTCCTCAGCAAAATCAATCTCAAGATATTGAGGATCTACTTCGTCCGAATCCGTTGCTTGTCGAATATCCATTGGGTTTGAAAGGTATCGATTATCATCGTTTTGCATATGTTCCTGTTATAAACGAGTAAAGAACATCATAAGAATATAAAAAATTGAAATTGAAAATTTTTATGTGTCAAAAACGCCACTGTTCGGCCAGGGTGACCGAACGTGCTTCAAAACGTTCGGCCAATCCTGCCGAACGTTTGTTCGGCCATCACAGACTTTTGTTCGGCCGACTCGGCCGCATGCGTCCTGAAAGGTTCGGCCAGCACGGCCGAACTTCCTATATATTGTTCGGTCTGTGTTGGCCGAACGGATACCCTTCTGCGCGAATTTTCAAATTCAAAAAAACGAAACTTGTTTGCTATCTACATTTATGCAAACACTTACATTGTTTGTACCGAATGAATCTTCACTAGCCATTGATTATTTCTTCACTTACTGATGGGGAAAAGGATGAAATTTGTGAGAGTTTTGTTGTAAAATTTTCCACAAATTTTTTTTCGTAAGTGTTGTTAATGGAGAAGAAGGTTTGAAGAGAAGAAGAGGGAGTGTGGTGCCCTTAGTATACTTCATATCAAATTTAATTTTTTGTGTGGTGCCCTTAGTAGTTGATGTTTTAATAAAGGGTATTTTAGTCTTTTCATACAAAATTAATTTTTATAATAAAAATGTGTGGTGCTCTAGGCAAATTGTGTGGTGCCTATAGTTCTAGCCTTAACATAACATATTTCTCATATTTTGTGTTACATTTTTTATTTTAAAATAATACAGATTACATGTGTTTGATGATTTTTTTTAATTTAATACATGGTATTTATAATATTATGAAATATGAGATGTAACATCAAATGTGATAGAAAATTCAACCTTATAATATCAATATTCATTATATTGAATTCTGCTCATCACTTGTTGAACTAGATTTATATTATGCTCTTAATAAACATATTTATTTTCCTTATGAATTATATATTAAATTCATTTTTCTTATTAGAGTTTCTAATATATTGAGTGTCGCTAATTGTTTTATTATATAGTTATTCTAAATGAAACAAGATGTAAAAGGGTCAGAAGTATATTTGTCAGGAAGACGTAAAAGAATTGATTGATTTAGAAAAGATTGAAACTCTCCTACAAGAGAGGTGCATGGTTCCGGATCGTCAGACTCGTTTTTTCTTTCTCGTATTTGGTTTTGAATTTTGACATCTATCATTGAGTTATGTTAGACCTATTTTTACTTATGCTAGATCTATCCTTATCTTATGTTAAATCTACATTTCTACCCAAATTTCATACTTTTAACTTAAAACAAAACCCTAGTTTTGACACATTACCCTTATCTTATGTTAAATTTACATTTCTACCCAAATTTCATACTTTTAACTTAAAACAAAACCCTAGTTTTGACACATTTTGTACATGTACCAATAGGTTGTTTTACACATATATTTATATTATGTTAGACATATTTTTACTTATGCTAGATCTATCCTTATCTTATGTTAAATCTACATTTCTACCCAAATTTCATACTTTTAACTTAAAACAAAACCCTAGTTTTGACACATTTTGTACATGTACCAATAGGTTGTTTTACACATACATTTATGTTATGTTAAACATATTTTTGTCTTTGTCTAACAAATGTAGGTCTACTGGAGCGAATTTGGATGAGTTTGAGCTTAGATACCAGACGCGTGTGAGGGCACATTTTTTCCCACCTTGATTAGATCGATATAGATGCATGAATTTTAAATTCGTGTGTCTGATTTACATATACTAATGTGATATAAACATTTTTGTTCTTTGAAAAAAAAAGGACAAATAATAAAAAATAAAAACAAAACGGGCACAAAAATTAGTGATTAGTTGCTTTTGAATGTACCATTTTGCAATATAAAATATTTATTTGACATTATCAGTGTGGAATGAGCATGAGATGTACTGTTTGTTGGGCCGTTCAATAAAACTTATTTGGGGCTCTATCGGTGCTTCCTTACAAATTAATTTGGTCCATGCTATCAAAGCCCATTATAAATATCCTGCAACTCTCCTCTCAACTACCCTCTCATATACAATAATTTTTTTAATACTCGTTTTGATGCAGACACATATTTTGGATTTCAATTTGCCGACATATAGTTCAAAAATTTATAGGTGGATTATAATTGTATTTAAAATTATGTGTTTACAACTAACTTATTTATTTTAAATTCCATGTCAGTAATTAGAGCTCAAAAAATTAAAAAATGTCTTGAATTAAAACAGATGTTAAAATTCAATATTATTATATTACAATCAAAAATTCGTTTTGAAGTTGAAACTAAACATAAGTTCGAGTATTTTTACATAATCAACCATTTGGATCTAATTTATAAAATATTGTGTTCGTTCACTAATATAATTAGTGGGTGTAACCAACATTTTTATTTAGGACAAATGCGACCAACATAATCTTTCAAAATTTCTAACTAACTCATATTTCAAACAAGACTTTTCACTTTGCTGATCTAAATTGTATATAAATTTGTATGTTAGTGTTCCATATTTTGAATATCTAATATTGTCCAACATAATTACTCAAAATGACATAAATTTACACAAAAACTCATGTGAGACGATCACATGAATAGTTTCCGTGAGACGGATCCTAATTACCCATCAATTGAACTCATATCCACAAATTTCATATGAATTGCTAATTGCGGGTAATTGATTGATCCGTCTCACAAAAAAAGATTCGTGAGACGATCTCACACAAGACTTACTCATAAGTTTAATATTTAAGTTTTTAGGGGTAAACTTATTAAAAGCATTATATGTTTAAAGTAAAATATCATTACCTATGCTAAGATTTTTTTGAAATTATTAAATATTATTTAATAAATCGTCAATAGTGTGCTACATTTTAAATATAATGACCTATTGTACATTTGTTCTTCCTTAAAAAAGAAAAAAAAAAAAAAAAAAAGGATGATGAAGAAAGAATAGGATGGGAAATAGCAATTTGGAGAGTGGTGGAAGTAAAAAGCAAAGGTCATAGGGTGAGTGCATGTGGTGTCAGCGTGTAGCTGTCGGAATCAGACTGTCATAAATACTACATCTCTCTTCCCTACATATTCTTTCCTCTTTCCCAAACATTTTCTCTCTCTAGGGATTCGCCACCCCTTGTTCCTCATCCACCATGGTCTGAGCTTTCTCTCTCCGCCGCTATTCCACGGCCCTTCATTTCTCTGCACCAATCACTACGTGCGATCCGGTAATTTCTGCTCTTCATTTCTACCCACTTATTATCAATTAACTCCCTCTATGCTTGCAGATCAAGTGTCCTTTTGCATCTAGGTTTGTTGGTTAGGTTCATTGTTACTGGTGAATGCTCTTCAATTTCCAGGATTTAGTTCTTCAGCTGCTATTTTTCCTTGCATTTGTCGGTTTGACTTGCTTCTGGGTGTTTTTAATTACTATGTATGTGGTGAATCCATTTTTTACAGTTTGAAGATTGTTGATCTGAGTTTCAGTTGCTGGATTGACACGATTTTAGGCGAATTCTTCGTTTCGGGTTCTTTTCAGTTTATAATTACGTTTGTAATAGTGATTTTGAGCTTTAGTCTCTATCCTTTTGTGTGTGTGTGTGTGTGTGTGTGTTTAGGGCTTACTTGTGCATTTGGTGGCTTGTTATTTCCTTCTAAAATCTTGTTGCTGACCAAATCTTTAAGAATTTTACTTACGTGTTGACTTGTGTGGTTAAATCATTCTAATGTTTTATATTATCTTGAATTTCTGCAACCTTAAAAATGATTCTCTTGCGTCTGACTCTCACTGTTTATTGTTTGTTTGTTTCTGTTTTGTCAACTCACGTTATCGTACTTAACCCAAGACTCCTCATTTTGCAGCCATCTTGTTATTCAAACAAGAAACAATAGCTTCTCTTGTATCGGATTTTATTGTCTGTTTTCCGACTTATCTCTTTCTTTACTTGTTATTCATGCACTGAAAATTTGCTTACGTTTTGCCCAGGGTTTCTATGTCATGGAGGACAATTTATCAGCTCCCACGCTAATGGACTCAACTGCCTCTAAGATACAGCAACTTCAGAAGGCATTTGCGGAACTTGAAAGTCATCGAGCTGTCACTCTTAATTTGAAATGGAAACAGCTTGAGGAGCATTTTAATGGTCTTCAGAAATCTTTAAAGAGGCGATTCACTGAACTGGAAGAGCAAGAAAAGGAGTTTGAAACTAAAATTGTTGAATCCAAAGAGACGTTGGAGAAGCGTAAAGCAGCTGTTTTGGCTAAGGAGCAATCTTCACTCGAGAGGCTTCAAGAGAAACGGGATGCTGCAGTGTCTGCCATTTTGACTGCTATGGAGAAGAAGGAGAAGCCATATTACGTGGATTCATGTGTCACTAATAGAGAGAACCAAGTTGAAGCACCAGTTCCGGAGGAAAAAACACCTGATGCCTCTGGTACTGTGAGTAACAACAATGGTATCATTAAACCTGCTGAAAATATGGATACTCTGGTGAAGTCTTATCCGGAACTTGTGAAATTGTGCCAAGGGATGAATTCTGAGGGACTTCATAAATTTATATCTGACAATCGCAAGGACCTTGTTACTTTGAGGGAGGAAATTCCTTTTGCTCTAAGGGCTGCGCATGATCCTGCCTCCCTTGTTCTGGACTCACTTAAGGGTTTCTATGGCACAGAGTTGCCTGCTAGAAAAGATTCAAATCTCTTAGGCATTCGCCGAACCTGCATAATGCTAATGGAGTGTCTTAGCAGCTTATTTGTAAATCTAGATGTGCACTCTCTTTCTGATATTATTTCAGATTATGCTAAGGAAAGAGCAAAAGCTATTGCTGAAGAGTGGAAGCCAAAGTTAGATTATCTTGATGTTGATGCCAGCAATGGAAATTCCTTAGAGGCTCATGCATTTCTACAGCTTCTGGCTACTTTTGGTATTAATTCCGATTTTGATCAGGATTGCTTGTCCAAATTAATACCCATGGTTTCTCGCCGTCGACAAACAGCTGAATTATGCCGTTATCTTGGCTTGTCAGACAAAATGCCAGGTTGGTATCCTGACCAAGCAAATTAATGTTTAAAAATGGTGCAATGTGAATGTAAATGGCCACGCGTCATGAGATTCTAAAAATGGTGCCTTCGTCTGTTGCCAATAATTTCATAATTTTATTTTTGGTATGTGGGAGTTCGATATTTGTTGGATCTAAACCACGTGTACTTTTTTTTAAGTTTTTGATAATGTGTCAGGCTAACTAATTGTGAAGATTATATGTCATCATTGTCTTGTGTCTAATCAGGTGTCATTGATGTTTTGGTCAAGAATGGAAGACAGATTGATGCTGTCAATCTAGCTTTTGCATTTGAGCTTACTGATCAGTTTTCACCTATTTCATTGCTGAAATCGTACTTGTCTGAGGCCAGAAAAGTGGGGTCACCTGCCAAATCTGGAAATACATCGCCCGGTGTTTCTGCACAGGTATGATTATCGTACCTCCATTGTTGCTGATTTTGTTGCTCATCTTAAGTAGAAATTGCTTTTACTAATCTGTTTCTAAAAGCATCAGATATATCTTGTTTGATTAATTATAGACTCGGTTAACTAGCAGCTAGCTACGCATTGTGGAATACGTGCAAAAGATGAAATAGCATTGTAACCAAATATACTGATTGAGCTCAAAGAAAAATGTCTATCGGGCTATTTCTGCTTGTTCTTTTAAAATTCTGTCAAAATTGAAATCTGGAACACTATTAGTTTATGCGCTATATTTGAATGATTGGATCTTTCTTCATGTTAGTCTAATCTAGATATTTATCCCTGAATCCTCTGTTCCAGAACGATGTGAATGAGAAAGAGCTGACTGCACTTAAAGCTGTAATCAAGTGTGTTGAAGATCATAAGCTTGAGGAGCAATTCCCTGTAGATCCTCTCCAGAAACAGGTTCTTGAAATTGAGAAGGCAAAAGCAGACAAGAAACGCGCCACAGAGGTTGCAAAACCTCAGTCCAAAAGACCCCGTGCTAATGGCGTTGCACATGCACCTCGAGTTGCCAACATTTCCTCAGAGAAGAACTTCTACGGTAGAATGACTGAAAGGCCCCCACAGTACGTCTATGAGAGACCGGTATATGCTTACATTGGACCAAACGACCACCATGTGACATCATATGTTGGCACTCCTGCTTACAATTTCTCTCCTAGCCACGGCAACTTCTTTGGAAACGCGTACCAGTACCACACCGCGTACTTGCACTAATCCGTAGAGATGTGGAGATCCATTGACTATTAGTGTTGACCCTTCTCAGTTTGTGCAATGTTCAGACTTATCAGCAACTTTTAATATTTTGAAGGAAGAAAAAAAAAGAACAAAAGATATTAGCCATGTTAATTTCTAGCCTGTTGTAAAAGCTAATATCACTGTCTTCTAAATAGATGGTCTGTTTCTAATGTTTATAATGCTGCATTAGTTTTCTGTTATGCTCTGTTTCTCCTTTCTCTGCATCTTTCCTTATTTCTCTAATGAGTTTCTTTGCTCTATTCTTCTACCTGTCATATATGGCTATTATTAATGCGGTGGTTTTGCATTTGTTCAAAAAATTCAACGTTGTTATCTTTCAAGATTGGTCAGGTTAAGTTTGGACATCTATGGTACCTTGTCCCAAAAATTCAAATAGGATGCTTAAACCCTAATTTGGGTCAATTGTCAAGACTTGGGTTGTTTTTCTAATTCATCCAAATAAAACATAATACTATATGCTTTCAACTAATTCTTAACACCCTTTTAAAAAACAAGGAAAGGACCATATATACAAACGTTGGGCCCAGCTGAAGATAAGGGATAAGGTATGAAAAACAAAATCAGCCAATAGAAACCATTTGATTGAGAAACACAAATGAGAGCCACCAATTTAGCATCAAAAGATCTACTATTTTTCCCCAACTCAGATCTCACTCGATTACACATATTTTGGTTATATTTCAGCCTACAACCAACACTTTTTTGAATCAAGAAAAACTCAAAAATGGCAGCTGCAGCTTCCACCATGGCCAGCCAGCTGAAGAGCAATTTTGCTTCTTCATTCACAAGAAAACTTGCAACACCAAAGGGCATTTCCGGTACTCCATTCAGACTCCTCCCTTCCAAGAGGACCTCCACCTACACCATCAAGGCAATCCAATCCGAAAAGGTTCTCTCTTTCATCTCACCTTCTTACATCATATGACACATGCATGTAATAACTTTTTTTTCCTTTACATTTATGCAGCCAACTTACCAAGTGATCCAACCAATCAATGGCGATCCATTCATTGGCAGCCTTGAGACCCCCGTCACCTCCAGCCCACTGATAGCGTGGTACCTCTCCAACCTTCCGGCCTACCGGACGGCGGTGAACCCGCTACTCCGTGGGGTAGAGGTGGGGCTGGCCCACGGGTACCTCCTGGTGGGCCCGTTTGTGAAGACGGGCCCACTGAGGAACACCCCATATGCAGGTGGGGCAGGATCACTGGCAGCAGCTGGGCTGGTAGTGATCCTCAGCATCTGCTTGACGATATACGGGATTGCATCGTTCAAAGAGGGAGAGCCATCAACAGCACCATCATTGACATTGACAGGGAGGAAGAAGGTGCCAGATCAGCTCCAAACCGCAGATGGATGGGCTAAGTTCACTGGTGGATTCTTCTTTGGTGGCATTTCTGGTGTTTTCTGGGCTTACTTCCTTCTCTACGTTCTTGACCTTCCTTACTATGTTAAGTAGATGCTTTCATACTTGGGATTTAAGTTGCTCGCTCGGAAAAGTTGTATATTAATGGTGGATTCTTGAATATCACTTCAATGATACTTGATGTTTGTTATGGATAATCTTGTTTATATTTTTGTGATTTTTTTGATCTAGCTATTATGAGTATGATGATAATTTGGGATTGATTTTTAGACCTTTGGCGTAGGTACGTATGTGTTGAACTTGAATTTTTTTGGAAAATACATTGAAAGAATCATGTTTTTATTGGGTGACTTACTATACAAAGGAAAGTCATTAAGCAATTGTCATTATGAAACATTTATTATTGATTTTATACATTCATCTTTACTTCTTTGCTATTTAATTAGACAGGAGTACCAAAACTTGAGTTTGAATCTTCTATTACATTTGATGTTACATAATATAAAATACACGTTACATAGTAATGTTATCAAATACAGGTGGAGTGTGCTGATTAATTGAATGATTATTTTCCACACAAGTTTCAATCACTGAATATCTAGATTCAAACACAAGGGTGAATAGAAGCCATGGAGCTTTTATCCTTATTTTATGTGGGTATGTTAGAAAATGTTATTTATCATAACCTTTTTACATTATTTCTACCCATATAGATGTGAATTTTTTTCTACGCGTAATTTAGTTTTAGCGAACAAAAAAATATTTTTAACTTAAAAAATATAAGGAAATATTTACGTTATCCGTTTTCTAGTGTTTTTTGATTATTTTCTGATATAAAATAAATAAATGGACATTATTTGATGTTGATGAGTAAATGACGTATCTTCTTATGTAAAAATGATCGATGTAAGGTATTTTCCCTCCTATTTGCATGAGATATTGTGACTTTAACTCAAAGTTGAATATGTAGTTGTTATTAAAAGAGATGTAAGATGTTTGACAAACAAATGTGTGGCAAATAATTTTTTACTTTTTTTTTTTTCTGAATTACAAGTAGATCGGAATTCAAACCTTAGATTTTGCTTAAGGTGAGATATGTAATGGTTATGTTAAGCCTACATGTGTCAATGATTTAAGATTTGTAATATTGAATATTCTTTAAAAAAAAAAAGATTCATTAATATTGATAGAAAATTAAAAAAAAAATTGAACATTGGGAAAAGAAAAAACACCGCTACAAAATATGGTCCTTCCATACAAATGATATGTATTGGGAAATTGATGTGAAACTTAAACACAGAAAAATATTGATCTATATATTATTGCACTCACATCATCTCTATTTTCTTTTTACATTATTATTTATGTAAACAGATATAATTCCAAAAAAAAAAAACATATTTATAAGTAGGAATTTATAAGTGCAACCAAACCATCCTTGGGAATCTAGGATCCAAATGAGTTCCTCATTGCAAGTCGCCACACCTTCATCTCATCTCCCGCCAAATTCAAACTACCACAATCCCAGTTCTCAACACCGCAAGCAAACGATTTCCATTCTCAAGAATTGCAGAAATGTTGATCAAATCGCTCCAATTCATGCAAACATCATCAAGAATGGCCAAGAACACGACCATTTCATTGCATTCGAGCTTATTCGCGCTTGCTCCAGATGCGACGCCATTGATAACTCTATCAAGGTCTTCCGACGAACCCGGCAGCCGAATGTCTTTGTTTACACTGCCCTCATTGATGGGCTCGTAGCATCTGGATTGTATAGCTATGCCGTTTGTTTATATGTTCAGATGATTGAAAATTTAATTTTTCCAGATAATTTTGTTATTAGTTCTGTGTTAAAGGCGTGTGGGGTTGAATTGGATTTGGGAATTGGTAGACAAATACACGCTCACGGTTTGAAACTAGGGTTGTGTTCAAACCGGCAGGTTAAACTAAAGTTAATGGAGTTGTATGGGAAATGTGGGGAATTTGATGATATGAAGAGGGTGCTCGACGAAATGCCTGAAAGAGATGTTGTTGCCATAACAGTGATGATATCGTCCTACTTCGAGCATAAGTTAATAGAAAGTGCTTGCAATATTTTTGATTCAGTGAAGGCTAAGGATACAGTTTGTTGGACAGCGATGATTGATGGGCTGGTAAGGAATGGAGAAATGAGCAAGGCATTGGAGTATTTTAGGCAGATGCAGAGAGAAGGTATAAGAGCTAATGAAGTTACAGTTGTATGTTTGTTATCTGCTTGTGCACAATTAGGAGCATTGGAGCTAGGTAAATGGGTCCATTCCTATGTCGAAAACTATGATATCAAGTTAAATCATTTTGTTGGTTCAGCTTTGATTAACATGTATTCAAAGTGTGGTAATATTGAAGAGGCAGAGAGAGTGTTCGAGGAGATCAATGAGAAAGAAGTAAGCACTTTCAATTCAATGATTGTTGGTTTTGCACTGAACGGGAAAAGCATAGAGGCTGTTCAGACGTTCAGAAGAATGATAAACGAAGGAACAAGGCCAACCAACATTAGTTTCATCGGTGTTCTTAATGCATGTAGTCATGGAGGTTTGGTAGATGTTGGATTCAAGATTTTCCAAAGCATGCAAAACGACTACTGTATAGAGCCACAAATTGAGCACTATGGATGCATAGTTGATCTTTTAGGCCGTGCTGGTAAGGTTGATGAAGCTTATAACTTCATTCAAGAAATGAAGGCCACCCCAGATCATATAATATGGGGATCTCTCTTAAGTGCTTGCAAAGCTCATAAAAGATACAAACTAGGTGAACAGGTTGCAAAACTTCTACTGAACAATCACTATTGTGATACCGGGACGTATGTACTTATATCCAATTTTTATTCATCTTGGGGAAAATGGAACGAAGCTTTATCAGTGCGAGGCAAGTTGAAGGAAAGGGGTATTCAGAAGGAACCAGGAAGCAGTTTGATTGAAGTTGATAACAAGATTCACGAGTTCCTCTTAGGCGATATAAGGCATCCTCAGAAGAAAGCCATCTACAGAAAGTTGGAAGAAATGGATCAGAAACTACGAGCAGAAGGCTATCACCCACAAGTGAATGTGGTGTCACAGGACATCATGGATCAAGAAAAAGAACGCGCTTTAGCTATACACAGTGAGAGGCTTGCAATATGCTATGGACTAATATCCACTGAACCAAGAAGCACACTAAGAATCGTAAAAAATCTGAGAGTTTGTGATGATTGCCATGTGATGATAAAGCTCATCTCCAAGATCACTGGAAGAAGGATTGTTATGAGGGATAGAAATAGATTTCACCATTTTGAAAATGGCAGTTGTTCTTGTGGTGATTATTGGTAGAAGGATGTATATATCTCACCTTCAATGCATCTTTAATTGATTTACCATTAAAGACTACCCTGCTTTATTTTATTTTGTAATAATAATCACTTTTAATAATCATAATTAATTTTTCTAAACTTCTCCACTATTTCTAACTTTTTTGCCCCCATTCCCCTAAAAAATACAAAAAAAAAAAAAAAAAGGAGTAAGCTTAAAGTTGTCCGTAAATACTTTTTCTTTTTTCCTTTCACAAGTGACTTAATTTCGAGGTTTTCAACTGTAATATTTGGTTTTCAACGCTATTACTGTACTGTTTAAAGTTGTGTTTAAACCCTGCTTTGTTTCTGGGCTTGGGGACTAAAAGTCTAAACCTCCATATATACACTATAATATAAGTAATATAAAATTAAATGTGATGAGGCCCATAATAAATAATATATACCTTATCGGTGTGCACGCAAAAAGATTGAAATTTTCAACCATTAATATATTTCCTAATTAAAGAAAAGGCGTGGCAGAGTTGCGAAGAGGAAGTAACATAGTCGTCATCACAATCCCACAATCATCAGTAAGCGTGCCCTTCTATGCTTCTTCCTCCATTTTTGATAAAGCTCTGTCCATATATTTTTCTGCTATACTTCATGGGTTTGAAGCAAGGTGTTTGAGAAAAGATGAGGAACCCTTGTCGTTATTGTCGATTGCTAACTTCTTTTTGGGATTCTGTGTTTTTTCGAGATGGGGTTTCTGTGTGTTTATTGAGAGTCTTGAGACTGATTCTTGAGAGTGAAAGGAAATGATGATTCGTTCTTATGTATGCAGAGTGAATTGCGATTTAGCTAGTTTGTTTCGGCGTATGTTTAATTGTTGAAACATTCATTTACGTGAATTCATCTTGTTCTTGAAGTTTGTTATCTCTTTTTGATCTGTAGTGAATTTTGGCTCAAACGAGGTTGCAAACTATAAAGTGGAGGTTATGGGGTTTATTGAGGCTGATGCAGAACTTGATGATTCAGATGTAGAGAACAAGTTAATGGAAGTTGGAAGCGATATTTGTATGTCGGATGGGGGAGAAATGATTAACTTTTATGACGAAAAGGAGTTTCCGATGCAAGAATCACACGCCAATATGGATCCATATGTGGGTATGGAGTTTGATTCCGAAGAGGCTGCAATGGCGTATTATGATGCCTACGCCAAGCGTCTAGGGTTTATAATCCGCATTGGCAATTGCCATCGTTCAAGTGGTGATGGCTCCGTTATTAGCCGTAGGTTCCTCTGCAATAAAGAAGGTTTTCGTGTAAATAAGAAGGTGAAGAGGGTAGAAGTGAGGAAGCCGAGGGCTGTTACTAGGGAAGGTTGTAAAGCCATGATTATGGTTAGAAAAGAAAAATCTGGATCATGGATTGTTGCTAAGCTTGAAACTCAGCATAATCATCCTCTGGGGTTATCTCCTCACAAGATACCGCGTGCTTCTGTCCGACCATGCTCGCAGGTCAGACCAAACTCAACTTCTTGTCTTGTTTCTTCCTACCAAAATGTGTTATAAATCGATTATTGCTTTTAGTTTCTGATGGGTTTAGCTTGGAAGAGCGCATTACTTGGATCATAGTAATAGTCTTCTTGCATGTATTATTAGTGTTTTAGCTGAGGATAACACTTCCAGATGCTTCTTTAATTTCAACCAAATTGAAATAATAAGAAGTTAGTCGACATGGCATGGCAGTGATATGTGAAAAGAAGTACTTGATTTGAAGGCAGTATCTATCGACTGTAATAGTTGTTAATCTACCTCATTATTAAGTTCTTTTTCAAGCTTGAGACCAGAGTGATCAATGCAGAGTAGGATATGTTTTGAGAGACCATTGATTGTGATGCTTCGCCTTTTCTTGTAGG
Source organism: Scutellaria baicalensis (assembly GCA_005771605.1). Classification (NCBI taxonomy): domain Eukaryota; kingdom Viridiplantae; phylum Streptophyta; class Magnoliopsida; order Lamiales; family Lamiaceae; genus Scutellaria; species Scutellaria baicalensis. The sequence continues at coordinate 15,962,328 of CM016726.1, read as the reverse complement.
ATGATAAGGACAAGAGAATACGGGAGTTATCGGCTGAGCTTCACCGCACGAAACAACAATTGGCCAAGTGCCAGAAGCAGCTTGATGCTATACTGAATGATGTAGAACTTCATGTGGATCACCTTAGTAGAAGTGTCCAACATATTGCCCACAATGTTAAACAAGTCGAGGATGAGTGCCCACACCGCATATAGTATTCATCTCATCGTTAGAAATTAGCACGTGATGAAGCTACAATTCCATGGCGTTTGGCTTGTTTTTAGTATATTGCTGCATCTTTGAAGCAGGCCAAGATAGTGATATGGCAGTAAAAGACTTCATTTTTAGAGCCACACCAATGGTTACAGCTCTTTTCGTGTAAGTATGTAAATATGCACCAGAGAATGATCCTAGAGTTTTTATGAAATGTAAACTTACTTCACATTTTCTTGCTAGTGGAGATTGAGATAGATCTTTCCTACTTTTCACTTGTCGATTCCATGATATCGATTTACAATATATTCAACATACATGCAATTAGAATCTTGAAGTCTCACTTGTTGGATTACAATTCATCTGTCTCATATCAATTTTGTGATATGCCTAATGATTATTAGTATAACTTTCATAGAAAACAAAGCACTGTCTTTAGCATTTCATTGCTCATTTCTGTATAGAGAAACTATATTGTTCTCAGCTGCTTATCCATTTCTAATGCTTTCTTACTCCAATTTTCTCACCCCTCTTGTTACAAATTGGTAATCTGAGCATAATTTTGCAAATATATTTTCATCTTCATATAAAAACCTAAACAAAATGTTTTGAGGGTAATAGTTACAGCTGTCATTTACCAGGATCCAGAACAATTTCTGCCAACTGAATGTTGCCACTCAATTTCAATGCTTTGTGAGACGGCATGAAGGAAAACCCGTCAAGAAGCTTAGTACACTTCAAACTCCATTTCTCCATGAGGAACTCTATAAGATGGTGCCCGCTACAAAGAGAAACACGTCGAGACACATTTTCTGTGTCAAAATCTAAAGTCTTCTAGGATTGAAGCTACATACGGTATTCTATTGAAGTTGGTACCTTCTATTGTGATAGGTGGTGATGAAAACAGAATCTGGACATCTTTCGAGTAAGAATGTTATGGTTGCAAAAAGATCATCGAAGGCTTAGCACCATCATGCAACCAAAAAAAATTACATTTCAGATTCCAGATATGGGGATAGAATGAAGAAATGAACTGTGTATAAAGAATGGAAAATTCATCAATCTTACCACTTGAGTCGTATAGCACATCTGCTCCGAGAATGATATTTGGGTGCAGGCTGAAGACCACTGCATCCCATACACCCCATGTAAGTCCTAACACCTACATAAAATGACAAACACGACGGTGAAGGATGTGAAAGATCTTCAAAGTATTAATTGACTATTGTAGCATGAACCAATAAATACCCTGCATTTGAGATTATTTATGTTGCAAACCCTTCTCATGTTATCCAGCACCTGGGGGGTCCAATGAAAAAACACAAGTTCAAAATTATACAAGAAAAAAGAAATTTAAAGTCCAACCACTGAACGAGTATCCTTCAAATACGGAAATCATTCTAGACCTCAAACAGAGAAAATAATTGGGATTCATATTAACTAGCATACAAAGGAAGTGACAGATATCAACCTAACGAATAGTTGGAAATCCAAGTACATAGTCAATTTCAACATGAAACACAAACCTCTGTTCCATCTGAATCATCAGTAAGTGTGACATCTGCACCCACTTTAGCAGCAACCAATCCAGGCAACGAAGTTCCAGCACCAAGCTGTTCATAAAAATAGGCAGAGAAGTAGAACTTTTATGAAACAGATGAGCTCTAATATAAATTGTGCCAACCTGACTTACCTCAACAACATTAGCCCCAGAAAACCGTGATTTTTGCTGCCAAATATACTCAGCCAGAATAACACTTGATGGCCATACAAACAGTCCATATTCTTCTTTCATACTCTGATTCAAGACAGTCAAATAAATATGAGAAACAATGATACATAAACGATCAAACAGCTACAATTAACTCAGTTTTCTCGATTACTTTTTGGCTTTCAAATTCTATCTTTTCTTAACTTCCGGATACATACATATACATATACATATATATATAATTAGAGCAAAGATTAGCACCTCAATGATGCAGACCGAGAGACCATCTTGATTGCTGCCGAAGTAATGCTGAGAAGTTGTAGTCATGTCTTGATTAGGCAATGATTCAGCTGATTTTTTGCAACATTTTTTGATGTATGGGGCCTGAGGGAAGCAGAACCACAAACACTAAGAATTCAACCCTATATAAAGGAAGAAACGTTCATAAAGAATTAAGTTCAGTATTCACATATCATAGGTGCAATCATGCAAAGTGAGGGATGAAACAAAATTTTGAAACACGATTTATTATACACATAGAAGCAAGGTTTTCAACTGAGTATAAGAAGAAAGGGTTAAAATGATACCGACAAGTGTATAATAAATATGCAAAATCAAGATTTAACTGAGGATGATGTTCCAACTTGACAAAGTGAAACCTTATTTCAATCATAAAAGCCAGTTTATCGACATCGTAAGTACATACCATTTCTCCGTTCAAATAACTATCTCAAATGCATTGCTAAATAATTTACCAAAATCAGTACCTACGAGTTATCGAACATCAATGACCTAAACCCAACTCAATCCACCAAGAAAGTATAAACCCTCAAGAACATCTTCATCGTAAAAATCAAGCAGCTGATAAGTAAGAAGGAAAAGTGGAAAATGTGCAAAAATAGGTTCGTGAATTCTTCGTCATCGTAATTAAAATATCTAACTTAATAATCAATTCCCGAACTACCTCATTATCCTCCTCCTCTTCCGATTGAAGGTCCAGTTCCGAACTGCTTTCCTTGTTATTGGTACTGGAAGCCATGGAAGGGATGCGTGGCTTTGAAACCCGCTCAATTTAGCAAGACGCAAAGAGTGTTGTCGCCTATGAATTTTGTAATGGAAGATGATTATCATTATAAATTAGAAAAAATGATCATAAAAAATGAAAGGGTAATTCTATACACACCCCATCAATACTAAACACACCCCATCCATACACACATTCTTAAAATAATAAAAAAAAAGAATGTGTGTATAGATGAGGTGTATTTAGTATTTGATGAGGTGTCTATAGAATTACCCAAAATGAAATTTTGTTGTTTATTTATATTCTCATTATTAATTAATTAATTAAAAGTTAATCAAGTTATTTTTTAAAATAAGTTTAGGGTTTGAAGGGGACAGACCAAAAAAACGACCAGAAAATCTGCTAACTCAATTTTGAATTTTGATTGACACATATTCCATTCTGCATCTTTATAAAGATAAGCTACGAGTTTCTTCGTAATAAGATTAAGGTTAATCGAGTTTGATTACCAACGGTTCCTCATATATAAATCTTCAAATTAAATAAAAATTATGAAATAGATAAGGTAAATTAATAAGATTATTATATTTGAAATAAAAAAGGTAGTATAAAATGAAGATAGGAAATTAGGGGTTGGAAAAAGAAAGCTTGAAAGGAAAATCTGACGTTCAGAGCATAAGAATCCAAAGTCTAAAAAGCAAAGCTATCATCTCTTTTCCTTTTACTCCAGGATTAAGAAAAAGGTTGTACCACGATGTGCAATCCCTCTAAGCACGACCTCCAGCTCTAGCAGCTCTTTTCACCGGCAAACACCATTTCCGACCACCGCCGATCTTCAGTCATGGAGTAGGAATAAAATAGACGTTTCATATCAGTAATCAACTAGTCAACGACATGGTTATCGTTTCTTATGTTCAATTATCGTGTATTTGTTGCAGATCCGAAGCTTATCCCAAGGAACCCTACTCGCCGCGGCCGCCGAGAACCTACTCCGGCGGGGGATCCTCCTCCACGACCAGCGTCCATGTCACCGCCCTCGACGGCCTAGTGAATGTGAACTCGCTTTTCACCATCGCCGTCTTTGTCGGGCTCTCTCTCACCACTCCGGGGCAGCGCAGCCTCGAAAACCGCTCCGCCTGCGACGCCGGCGTCGACGTGGCGAAGAAGCTCCTCGTCTTTGAGGTGGTCTCCTTCAGCTTCTTCCTCTTCTCCTCGCTGGTGGCGCAGGGCCTCAAATTGGCGATCAATTTGCTGAATAGCAAAGATGTGGATGAAATCTTTAGGGCTCACATCAATCTGAAGGTGCTGAGGTTGGGGATGTTGGCGTCGGCGATAGGGTCGGTGATGGGGTGCCTGTTTCTGATGCTGTCGATGGTGAATGTGATTGAGATAAGGCTGGGGATGCTATCCTGTGGGAGCAAGTCCACGGTACACGCTGTGACCGCCCTGATTGTTCTTGTCACTTCTGCTCTTCTGGTTTATATCTCAACTGCTGTTTATGCTTTTCTGCATTGAATCTCTATCTTATGTCATTCTTGAATTTCCTCGTGTAACTCAGAGATTTGTGAGAACCCACGTCTGTGACAATATATCTAACTTAATTTTGTTAAAGATGATAGCTTTATGAGATGATGAGAATATTTTGTGTTTTCATTCAATGCTATGAAGATGGGTTTGATGTAGCTTCAAGAAGTAAAAGAGCTATATGCAGAAAAGAGTATGATCTTGTCTTGTGGATTGAATCACCCAAAAACAGGTTTAGATTCGAAGAACTTTAGCAGCTGCTTTTTTGAAATCGAGTGTTTAAATCATCAAACATGAACATCCTTAACAATTATGAATAATGGAAGATCCTGCCATTCTGGTCTTTCATCATCTAAGGTAGACATCAGTACAGTATATGTGGCCTGGTGAAATCATTTATTATACAGAAATTCTATCCTAATGTGATTTTTTGTGAAATTTTTTATTTCAATCAAGGGATCGTTGAATCATTCGTCACAACCCCTACTTAAATACATCAAAACAAATTTAAGATAACAATACTTGCTACTCTTCACCAACTTGACTGCACTTAGAGCTAGAATTAGGTTTCATTACATTATCACAAAAACTTGCATCGAACGGTTTGATGTGTAGAATGAATGAAGAAACCTGCTATCGAGATGCTGATTCATAAAAGAATACCGACAAGATAGTGAAATAGGAAAAAATCTAGTGTTTATTCATTATCAATCAATCTTCAAAATAATACTACCTCCGTCCCATGATTTTTAGCCTACTTTGACCGGCACAAATATTAAGAAAAAACTGTTGACTTTGATTGGATGTGCTATTTTAATATTTTTGAGTGGCAATTTTGTAATTTAAACCAACTTTTTGAGTGCAAAAGTTGTAAAATGAAAGAAATGGAGGGGTAAGAGAGTAAAATTTTCTTTGCCATTTTGGGGCTGACAGATTTAACTGGGACAAACGAAAATGACAAGTAGGCTGAAAATAGTGGGACGGAGGGAGCAATATGTTTCAAATAAATACGGGCCAAATTATAAAAAATAAATGACAGCAGAGTAGTCCTCAGCAGCAAAACTAATTAAAAATAGATCAGCAAAACTCTTCGGAAGGCTTGCGGCTTTCCCTTTTTTGTACGTAATGGGATCAATTATATGAAGAAATAGATAAAATATTTTGTGTAACTGGTGTATGGATCTAAGTTCCATGCATCTGGGTCGACCCGTCCCACGTGTCTTTGACGTGCGTTTTCATGCGCCCCACGTGCTTGGTGGGTGCGCTTTACCTTCATGTTATATTAGTGTTACCTTTGTAACTCTAAGAAATAATATAGCAACTTCATCTCCATCATAGTCTCACGGATTATTTTAGTGAGATAGATCAATCCACAACCCACCCTTTCACAATTCACGTACAACTATATTTAGGTTTGAACTTGTTAACCTCAATGTCAGATTTCCTCTAATTGATTTTGGTAATTTCTCGCAATGATTCGTAACCTTATCACTTTAAAATGTCCACATCACTTTTTTGATTATTTGAAATTATCTCAATTCGTGAGAATTGATAATATTAAGATGCACTATTTTTGGCGTCTAATACAGAAAAAGAAACCTACTTTTAAATTCTGTTTCTTAACATGTCACTATTTAGAAAGAAAAAGAAAAAGCAAGTTAAATCTAGATTCTACACAGAGGGCTGCTTTTAATAACTTAAAAAAAGGCCCGAATTTATAGTGGCCCATATTGTTAGATGAAGAGAGAGCCCATGAAATTAGGCTGGCCCAATTAAGTCGCTGTGATTTTCCCCCAAAATCCCGACGGCAAACAGAGATAAATCGACATTTTCAGGCAAATTTGTCGAACCCTAATTCCTCTGCGATTTGGTGTTTTCCTACTCAATTATCTGATTGTATGGATTCTTTGCTAGCAAATTACGCCTCCTCTGATGAAGAAGAGCAACCATCGCCACCGGCAAAACCAGGTAGATCGGAATCAAGAGCTGTAGAAGAGAAAGATGAAGATTCTCTACCCAAATCCACCACAAAACATGGTGGGATCTTCGATTCTCTCCCGCCGCCTAAACCCTCTCTCTTCAATTCACTGCCACCGCCCAAGTCTCAATCTTTCTCTAACCCTAACCTCCAAGCTGAAATTGAACGTCGAAGAGAAGTTACTGAACGCGACGAGCATAATGTGCAAAATCCGAAGCTCAAGTCTTCGTCTGCTTCTTTATTCTCTTCGCTTCCTCGGCCAAAATCTTCGTCATCTTCTTCTGCCTCAAAAAGGGTAGTTCAATTTAGGCCTCCGACCTTTACGAACCCACGCTCTGGTAGTTATGATGATGAAGATGATGATGCTGATGAAGGTGAAGAAGAAAGAAAGAGGAAGAGATCAAGAGAGTCACTTTCAACAGCCGATGCTGCGTCTTTCTTGTCCAGTATACCTGCACCCAGGTTCTCATCTACTTTGGGTGCTTTGTCTTCCGGTTCGGGTACAAGCAGGAGAGCAGTGCTCGAAACTGAAGCTGCATCCCCCACTGTAAGTACACCTAATGCTACAGTTACTGATGCGTTTGTAAATCCTGATGTGGGATATTCAAACGATCAGTCCGATGATATAAATTATAATTACTCGAGTTGGGTTTCCGAGAGTGGAAACCATGCATATCATAGTAGTAACAGTGCTACCCTTAATGCCCCTTTAAGTAGCAATAGTGTCGGGAGTAATGCTGCTGTGATTTCCGATGGAAGACATTTGGGGGAACAATCTCAGGAGATTTATGATCATTCTGCCAGTCTAGGTGGTGAAAGCTTTGCATATTACGGTGCTTATGATTCTAGTTCTTCAGATGTAAATGGTTATAGTACAGCTGGAAGTGAAGCTGTTGATTACTCGTCGTATGCACACGGGCAACATGTAGAATACACAGATTATGGTGGGAGTTATGGTGACCATGGTAATAATGCACAATACGAAAGTAATTGGGCAGATACCACGGCATTGCCTGAGGTATCCGGGGTGGTAGAGGATGCATTGCCAGTGCATGAAAGAAGGGGCAGAAAAGATATTCCAGCCGAGATAATTGAGGTGAAGCAGGATGAGTTGATGAAAAATCGCCCGAGGGAGGACCAGGTCAAAGCAACTGGAATTGCATTTGGCCCTGCATACCAGGTACAATTTTCCTGCTGCGTGTTTGTTCATCTGAAAGTTGTCTGGAATTTTCACTTTCTAAGATTTTAAACATGTTAATTTAATTTAGAAATCTGGGGATGAAAGAGAAGATGTTGGCTGAGATTAATTTTATCTGAATCATATATGACAGCATAACTTCTTGTTTAGAAACAGTTTGTACCTGATTCTTGGTGTTGTCTGATGCAAGTATTCAGAAAATTGGTTGATTACCGAAAAAGATGACATACATGTTCTCGTTGATGGATATCTATTAAGTGAAAGTATATTGTGCAGAGTATATTGCTAAACTCTACTAAATCTCCATTTGGCCTTATTGTAGCCGGCTTCAACAAAAGGAAAGCCCTCGAAGCTCCTGAAAAGGAAGCATCAAATTTCATCTCTGTATTATGACATGAGGCAGAAAGAGACAGAGCTCGCTGAGAGAAGGGCTAAAGGTTTCCAAAGCAAAGCTCAGACACAAGGAAAATATGGATGGTGAGATCCTCATGTGTCTGGTGGTATTGTAGACCACTGTTAAGCCTGGATACTGTATTTTTCTTTTTCTCTGTCGACTCCAATTGTTGGGTGTAATTTTCCTCAATGTAACAAATTGCAATAATCGAACAATTTTTGAAACTGTTAAAAATGATTTGTTGAAATGGATACACGTTCTGGATTCTCATGTTTTTTGCTTTGGATGCGGTGTAGGTGCTTATTTATCATCTTTAGTGATATCCTCATTGGCTCAATAAAATCGAACAAGGAACAGTAGATCTTTAAATCAAGTCATTACTGGTCTTGTATTATTAATGGATGCTTCAAGGTTTTTATTAGGACCAGACTCGGTGTTTTAAGTTTTGCCCTTGAGAGTATCTTACATGTATAACATTTACGACATCGTTCTTCTATCCTTAGCTTCAAGAATGGCATCTCAACAAATATAATGTTCACTAAACTTTATTAATTGTTAAACAACCTTAACTCATTATTCCAGGATTGAGATAGATTTGACATTTCAAATCTTGTTCCTCAAATACCTCAATCCAAACACGACCTACAGGTTTAGAATACACTTGTTTCATCTCCATTCCTGATATCATTAAGTTACAAATAGACCTTACAGTAAACAAAACTATTATTGTGTATACTCACCACAAAAAGCAAGCAATGCGTAATTTTTTTCATGATAATGGGAATCTATAGGAAATACCAATATTTTCAAGGGACGGACTATTTATTCCAAATTATGCTCGTATAATGTCAGAGTACACATGAAGGTGAAATGAAATACGAGATTATAATACAACAGAAAATCAAGAATCCCAACTAGGATAACCAAACTAAAATTGTCACAATTAGATGGCGTCTTTGTATCAACTGTCCAGGCATGATGACAGATAAAAGAGATCAGCATAAGCAAAGATCGGTTTCAAAGTCAACGAGTCTTCATCTTCCCCTGTTCTTGGTCACTGCATGCTGCACATATCTTCTTCCAGCAACGGATAATAATGGAGGTTGGAATTATAACCCACCACATATTAGCGAAAACATAATACGCATAATAATAGAATGGACTTGCAGCAAAGTTGTCTCCTTCCAAAACAGCTGTAACGAAATACACTAAAGTACCATATAGCTGTCCTAGAGAAATGGCTGCTTGAAGAATGTAAGAATAGGACTTCTTCTTCGCTATGGCATACCTGCAGATGAAGAATATCCATTACTATTTAGACTAGAAGTTAAAGCTTGAAAGAAATCATATATAATTTTGTCCTTACAGAATAAAGAGACACAATGGACCCTCTAAGACAGCTGTAATTCCTTCAACAGCAACAACACACGAATCCCTGGCTGCATACCTTGAATCTCCTTTGCTATATTCTTTCCCTGATAATTGTTGTATTTAAGCAACATACAACCAAAGTACATAATATGATTGTGTCTTTATAAACAGATGCGAGTAGATCAAGAACTTACAAACTTCTGCAAGATAATGTGGAGTCGTCTCCTTGTAAAATTCAGGGGAGAAGGCAAAGTAGCCTTCGAGGATAATGTGGGTTAGGCCAGTGAATATCCACCAGCACATCAGTAGTCTATCGACTTTAGAAATCTTACGGATGCACCCTTTGTATGAAAATGAAAACATGAGAAACTACAATTAGATTTGCCATTTAACATAACCCCATTTAGAAATAAGAATATGAGTGATCAATCAAAAAGAGAACAGATCTGCTTCCACCAAATCTTAATGTCAAGAAAATTTTAACATATACAACTCAGACATGGTCAACTTCATACTAAATCCAGGTAATTCAACCAAACATTTCTGATGAATCAAAAATGAACAAAGTGTTGGAAGAAGGCAGTATAACCAAAGAATAGCATCAAAACCACCAGAAATTTTTTAGTTTGTGCAACATGATTGACTAGCATGACTCATATGAGTTAACATGAGATGAAGTACTACCAGATAAAATCCATGTGAAGGTGACAACGAGCACAGATGAGAGGCCGTAAACACCAACAACGGTCGACATAGGGAGGAATGCAGGCACAAAGCCTGGCAAGTCCAGATCTCTTGGAACAAAGGGGTGACCTACACTTCCTTCTACACCCATTTTCACAAAGCCTGCAGATTTCCAACAACATTAATCAGCCACAAAAAGGGCTCAAGATTCATGTATGAAAGCTATAAATCCCCATGTGATTTACATTGTTGAAACAAAAATGTTATGGATCAAGAACAAAAGTCAACTCAGGTAATTCCACCTTAAGATGTGGGAGTTTAATTACTGGAACAATAATTGCTAGAAATTCACACCAACATAAACAACCAGCATTTCCAAATTAGGCAATAAATGAATCAAGAAGACGAAGAAACTTGAATCAGTAGATTCCTAGAATAACAAACTTCAAATAGTTGAATCAAAACAAGATAATCATGATACGCGTAGAATTAGAATTACGAAACAACAAGGAAGTAGAACACAGATCAGAGTAAAACCTGCAAGTGGGTTCTGCTAATTCAACTCAATTCAAAGCAGAAAAATACTAAAACATGCTGATGCTAGATAAAATCACCAAAAAATTCAACTCCTTTTCAAATGTAAAGAAATCCCATTAGGAATCCATAATAATCTGAAATCAAAATGCAAATTTGCAAATCCAATATTCACAAGTCAACGACTTTGGAAAATAAAAGAAAACGGAGTGAATACTTACTCAACGAGGATAAAAAATGTGAAGATGATGAGGAGAAAAAATGGATGATATATGTATATATAAATATATGTATATTGCCTGTATGTATATAGCGGCTCTACTCCTCTCCTCCCCAGTTGGCTAACTGGCAGTAAGGGAAAGCAGATCTGATTTCTATTATTTTGCTTCTATTCTATTTATTTTCATTTCTATTATTTTAAGTTATATAAAATGTTAATTAACATAAATGTTGAAATAATTATATATATTTCATGTTCAAATAACATACCATTCTAGATTACTAGAATGCCCACCCGGACATCTATTAATATGTCTACCGCTTACGTGTAATGATCTCATCATGTTTATATGAAACATAAAATTAACTAATATATTGAATATTTGATACGTTAACATAATATGTCCATGATGAGTAGAGTAATAGTACATCTAGATTATACTAACTATTATATAACAAATTGGGCAATGCATGGATGGGATACAGGTTTATCCAAAATGTACATTAATTGGAAGTTAGACGGTTAATAATAAAACTTAATGTGCATTAATTATTTTTTCTGAAAATTGAATGTTTTTATTATATAACTAAAATGTTAAAACGTCCATGGTCAATTCTTACTATGTTTGCTTACGTTATTTAATGATTTCACCTTTTAAAAAAATTATTATTTAAGGTTAGGAGTAATATAAAAAATTTTGTTTAAAAAATTTATCTTTCACGTGCGACGCACATGCTAATACTCATATATATTGAATATTTGATACACACTTAATATATATCAACGTGTTTACTATGAGTATATTAATAAAATTGTATAAAATTATTCATACAAAATTTGTGTGATACAATCTCAAAAAAAAAAATTCATTCTTCCTAGGTTAGTGGCCAATTTATTGCACGAAGGACAAGATCTGATGACCCCTTAATGATTTTCGACCTTTTTGAATAGTTTTTGACAATCCTTAATTAGTATGATGAGCAAAACTCAAAAACCATAAAATGATCTGTAATCTTTTAGGATTGTCCACAACTACTTATCTTAGTACGACTGACAAAATTCGAGGACCATTTAACGATTACAAATTTTTTGAATGGTCTTTCACTACCTTTCTTTATCTTTAGTACTATGATGGGAAATTTTCACATTTGGTACCTGAAAATAGACTATATTTTAGATCGAGTACCTCAAAATTCGAGTTTATCAATTTAGTCCCTCAGTTTTTCAAAATCTATCAAATTCAACACCCGCCATTGAAAATCCATCCAATCTGACGGAAGTTAACTACCCTAAACGTTTTTTTTGCGAAAATTAGACAGGGAACCCTAATTTTTTCCCCAAATAGTGCGCAACTTCTCCTCTACTCAAAATTCGATCGATTCAGTAGAGCTTCTTCTCACCATGGCTATACTTCGAGGTCTTGAGCTTCAAGTCAGGATCGAATATTCGAGGGTTGGGTGAATATTGGGAGAAATAGTGTTTTGGATGAAAGAGGGAAGCTGGGGAAGTTGCAGATTGGGGGAAGAATTAGGGATTCGGGAAATTTGGGAAAAAATTAGGGTTCCCAGTCTAATTTTCACACAAAAACATTTATGGTAGTTAACTTCGGTCAGTTTGGACGGTTTTTTTAATGACTAGTACTAAATTTGATAGATTTTGAAAAATTGGGGGACTAAATTGATGAACTCGAACTTTGGGGTACCCGATTTGAAATATAACCTATTTTCGGGTACCAAATATGAAATTTTCCCTACTACGATCATATAACATTAAGTATACAAAATCAATCACGAAGCATTGAATAAAAAACAAACAATATACAACCCATCTTAAATCACCTAAGGCTATGTTTGGAATAGGTTTCCAATGGCAGAATTTTGGATTTCAAAATCCTAAAGTATGTTTGTTTACAGATTTAAATTTGGATTTCAAAATCCAAACAAAATCATTACTACCTATATTCAATCATTCAATCATTACTAAACACACTTTTTCACAATAAAATATCACATCAATCCAACTTTTTACAATAAATATTACATCAACCCATTTTTTCCAGCATTGATTTGACATTTACCATATAATCCTACCCTACTAAATTCTCAAACAAACATACATTTTCACTATTCACCTTTACTACAAAATCCAGGATTTCCTCAAACCCACTAAAATCTATTCCAAACATAACCTTAAAACTTGAATGGGAAATGCATGTTACAATTATTTGGTTCTTATTATCTTTGTTTCCCGTAAATAAAATACATCGTGTCTTAATAAATAATTAACTAAAGTCCTTAATACTTAACAATTAAGAATTTAAAAACAAGGGTTAGGAATTGGATTGAGAATTCGGATCAGAGGCTTTAGGGATTAATCTGAGAATATGAAGGTATTTAATTTTGTGGAAAAGAAATCTTAGATAAGTTTTGTGAATAAAATAGATGGAATTAATTTTGGCTTTGGATAAATTCCTAATGATCAATTAAATTAACCAAGTTCTAGGAGTAAAAAAATTAATTTGAAGGCCAATCAAATTATTAAATGAAAAAAAAAAGGAGTATTTTTCCCTATATCTTCCCCTTTTGATTTTTTTCACAAAAAATTGTGTGAGACGGTCTCACGGACAGTTTTCGTGAGATGGTTGATTTTTTAACCATTTACACGGAAAATGTCATATGAATGTTGGTAAAAAAAAAAAAAATTGGTGTTAAAATCAAGTTGTAATTAAAAAAAATGGAAGAGAAATTATCTGCTGTTACAAGTAAACAAACTAAAAATTAATTAGAAGACTAAGAAATCAAAAGGTGAAAAATAGATTACCAAAATTCTATTGAGACAAACACGCATGACTGAAAAATTGTGATATTATAAAATAGAATAATGATTATTTTAAAAGTACCTTTTTTATCCTTAAATTTTTAGCTTCAAAATTTGAAATTCTCCAACATTTCAAACAATGAACTTTTAGATTAAATATTACACAAACCATATAGTTCAAATGATATTATATCTTTTTAAAAGATGTAAATTGTGTGATGATTAAAATTCAAACAAAAAATTGTGTGATGATTATAGTTCGAATCCCGAATCACGATAATATCACTTGCTCCATCTGGTTGATTAACTAATAAAAAGCTTATCAGCACCACTATAAATCCCAATTTTATATTGAAGAGCAACAAAAAAATTATCATATGAACTTGTGTGAGACGATCTTACATATAATTTTTGTGAGACGAATTATTTCTATCAATGATTCAAACAAATTTTCACTATTTTATATGTAAAATATGAGTTATGGATTGACTCGTCTTACATAACATAATACGTGAGACGGCTTGTCACTCAAATTATTAATCCACAGTTTAGTAACTTCAGTTAAAAAAAAAAAAAGTGAAATTAATGGGGAAGTTAGATGTATGGATGGATGGGCATACACTGCGGAGTTAAGCTTCGAGGCTGAGGATTTAAAGCCCAGAAATTAGTGCTCACCTTTCACTTCCTGATTGCTGCCAATTCCCTTTCCGATTTTCTTCTCTATCGACAAGTAAGTTTCTCTTTACACTCACTTTTCCTCTTTCAATTTTCTTGCTCTCACCGACCTTGAATTGTTTGGATTCCTGGGCTTTTCTTTATTGATGATTCTGAGTCTGATGAGCTCGAGGAATTTTTCCTCATTCTGGGTTTCTCGAATTGGGTTTTTGTTAATTTTTGGGAATTCTTTCTGGGTTTCTCGAATTGGGTTTTTGTTATTTTTGGGAATTTTAGCTTGAAAATGTTTTGGGGAAGATTGAAGATTTTGTGGGTTGTTTTGTGAAATATATGTTTTAGAGTGTCGCTCTTGCTCATTTGTTCACTACTCTTCCATGCTTGATCTTTGTTTCTCCCAGTGTGATTCTTGGAAATGGAAAATAACCACTTCATTTACATGTTTACACCAATATAATTATCTGCAAAGGGCTCTGAATTTCTTTGATGAGAATGGATTATTTGGTTGATGGAACAGTTAATCAGGAGTTGATGGAGGAGATTTTTGGATCCTAGACACTGAAAAACAGTTGATCTTTTCATGGTTACACATAAAGCTGCATGTGAAAAACTAAAAGTTGCATGAATTACTTCCATTGACAGATGCATATTAGATGAGTGTAAGAAAATATTTGCTTGCTTTGTCTTCAATATGGTAATATTTGCTTGCTTTGTCTGGAATATGGTCACTTGCAGTGGGAGAAGCAACTGTTGGGGACTCAGACAAAGAAGAATTGAATTCAAGGGATTCGGAAGAAGATGATCTTGCTGAAGACGAGGATAATACGAGGTCACTGAAGGGTGAAGTTAACGAACCATATGTAGGCATGGAGTTTGAATCAGAAGATGATGCTAGGAGATTTTACAACGACTATGCAAGGAGAGTAGGATTTGTCACACGTGTTATGCAACGTCGTCGTTCTGAGATAGATGGTAGAACTCTTGCTCGGAGGCTTGGATGCAACAAACAGGGTTTTTCTCCCAATACAAAAGTTAAAATTGGGCCCGATAAAAAGCCAAGGCCTAGTGCACGTGAAGGTTGCAAGGCGACAATACTGTTTAAGATGGAGAAGTCGGGAAAGTGGGTAGTGACTAGATTTGTCAAGGATCATAACCACCCTCTAGTCATCACTGCTCGTGAATATAGAAATGTGGTGCGCCTTTCCCAATTCATGATCCTTTTACTCAGTTTTGCCTTGTTTGTTATCTTTTTACAGATTATTGATTTTGTTTTTCCATTCATATTGAAGCTCGATAAGGACAAGAGAATCCAAGAACTTGCACGAGAGCTGCAAAGACAAGAAGAACTGTGTGCTGCGTATAGAGAGCGATTGGTGAACCTTTTGGGGACTATCGAGAGTCAAGCTGATCAAATGTCGTCGAAAGTTCTAGCTGTGGTTGAAAACGTGAAAAAGGCAGAATCTGAAGCATTAACTGAAGCACTGCTGATGCCTACGATATAAGCAACTGTATGATTTAGAGATCCTATTCTGGTTCATGTTTTTTATTATCAGTATATAAAACTGTCGAAGCTTTTAAGCAAGGTTTCATTGAACGGTATGTTAGTGCCTGAAATAACCAGAATAAGAATTGATGAGAGAGCTAATTGTTGAAGCCAATACCATTGTTAATTCTTGTCGAAATCACATGTTCTCATTGATCCATCGTTGAAAATGAGTATCGTTTCTTAGAATATAAAAGGCTACAAAGTTGCGGAAAAGAAACCTAGTGGACCATGGTATCCAAACTAGCACTATAAATACATCACTGTGAGCTTCCATTATCAACTCTCTAATCACTTGCACTGATTTCATCATTTCTGGCATGGTGTTTTGATTCAGAGTACTCTGTCATCTCAAAGCAATAGCCAGTAAAAAAATAGTCTTTCTGTGATGAACCAGAACAAAGCGTAGCTTTCTATCCCATAGCCATGGTGATTGATGCTCAAAATCTTGATTCTAGTCTCTCATTGTCTTCATTCAGAAATACTACATGCAAACAAGTCCCAAAGGCCTCAACATAGAGGATATGAATTATGAAGAAACCAATTCTGTACTAAGCAGCAAACGACTATTTCCTTTTTTTCTTCAAAAGTGAAGCCGCTCGTAAGACCATTCTATCAACCTCATCAAGATCCGCCAACTCTACATCTTCATCACGTGATTTTTCGCTTCTAGAATTGGCAGATATTTGGCGAAGATGTTCTTCAAAATCCTCGTCCTCTCTGTCGCTCTGTGCTGGAATCTTTTCAAATTCATCCATGTAAAGAGTTTTTTCTTCTTTCTCCTCATTCTCAGAGTCTGTGTCGAAAATATCTGAGAGGTCTTCAGAATCTGAAATCATACTCGACTCATTGGTATCATTTTCATCACTTTTAGCCAACAGTTTTTTCAGCCTAGCAGACCCATCAAACTCTTGATTGGAAAGGCTTTCAGAATCAACATCGGAAGCACCAACCGATTGTTTTTCTTCACTCTCACTAATTTTTCTTTCATTCTGAGCTTGAATCAGCTCCAGATCCTGCTCAAGTTTTGGGATACATTTCTTAACGGCTCTCAAAGCATCCCTGTATCTGGATTTATCCAGAGCCTGTAAAGGAAATCAAATGTGGAAACTAGCCTTCAGAAATCTCTTAGCGATAAAGTCAATAACAACGGGCTGATAGAGAAAGGGTTATGTATGAAAAGACCTTCTTTCTTGAGAGAGTTGTTCTGGGAGACATAATCTCTGTTGGAGGCTGAGAGTAGTTCTTCCCTCTGTACATAATAATGGTGTTATCTTCCTGAATATCGAGGACAATGCCGCCACTCAATCTTGCAAGCTCTGAAGCAATATCTCTCACCTCATCTGGTGAGAATGTCTTCACTATAACTTTCAAAGTCTGGTGCTTTTTCCAGTGCAAGTGCATGTTCAATATAACGCCCTGATATATCCCCCGTCTTCCAACTGGGACATAATTCTTGCTCTTTTCACCTATCTTTAAAAAGTAGAAGTGTTCTTCCGGGGTCAATATTTCAGGATCATGTGCAGTTTCTGATGAGTCATTAGGCTCGATTTTTCTGAGAGCTTCAAGTAACCTTTCCTCCTTCTTCCTAGCCTTGATGAAGCATGAAATCAACCACCCATAAGGATTTCAAACAATGAATTATAAAATAAAGATATAACCTGAATTCCTCTTATCATCAGCAGGCAGCAAAGCAAAGCAGTGGTATTATTCCAAAATTAGAAAAACAACATAAAGTACACAGATTGCAAATAAAGAATTGGATTACAGTGAAGTCAATTTCGACCCATTCTTTCATGATTTACACCTATCCATTCATGAAGAAATGAACAAAGGCCTCCACATTCTGTCCATGCCTCAGGCAATTCCTAACATTTCAATATTTTTTTACAACACATGACAGCATTCATATATCTCAATCAGGAATGAATCAAGAGAAAGCAACAAATGGAATTGATCAAGAGGGTTTCTGAAACAACATTCAAACAGCCTACTATTTTCTTAAGACATTGCCGGTTTGCCAGTTGGCACCAAAACAAAAGGAAATCTAAAGATCGAACACAAATCAGGGATTAACAAAGCCCACCTGTAGACTTCCTTAAACAGAAACCTCATGCAAATTCCATAGAAGCTTTATCATAGTGTAAATTCAAAAAGCTCCACCAAATAGGCTCTACATAAACTATGATCATGGAGGCTACAGAAAGGTAATTCAATCTATGTATTTGTGGATTTGAATGCAGTCACTCATATAAATTTCACCAAAATGGATTGCTCACACAAAGCAAAACCTAAGAAGCTCACAAGTAATGGTAAATGCCCATAATCATCGATTACAGAATTAACCCGGATTCATCTTTTTTTTTTTTTTTCCTTTTAAGTCTACATTAATACTCAAAAGAAGCAACGCATTAACAACAAGATAATAAAAGCAGGATCAAATGAAGTTAACTACCTTTCCCAGCTTAAAGAGGATTTTCTCTTCTGGGGTCATCCTTTCATAAGATTTCTTCTTCTTATACCGGAAAAACTTCAACCACCTCACCACTGCTCTCTTACCCTTCAATTTCTTCCTTTTCTTCACCTCAACTTCACCAGACCCCTCATCCACTCCATCATCCTTGCCACTCTGCTCCACATTCTTCAAAACCCGACCCGAATGGATCCAATAAACCCCACCAATATTACAATTTTGAACTCCAATCTCATAATGCAAATACTTCTCACGAACAAGAGGCATGCCTCTGCTAACAATCCAACGTATTTGTACATAACTAAAAGCAGCACACTGAAATTAAATTCTACTCAAATAAGGTTGAAACCTCAAAAAATTAATAGCAACCTTTCCACAGAATCCAAAAGTGAGAAATAAAGAGAGTGAAGAAGAAAATTTACCTGGGGCTTTGAAATATTAGGTGGGATTGAGAGAGCAGAGGCGACAAAAGCACAGAATTGGCGAAGAGTTGTTTGAGCAATGGCTTACATGCCAAATTTTTCACCGCCATATTTTTTCTTTCGAGTTTTACTCTGCTATTTGGTGCAGGATGATGGATGGCAGTACATGGGATTGGGCTTTTTAGCTCTGGGCTTTTTTCTATATGGGCTTCGTGAAATGTTGTAGGTTAGGCCTTTTTAGCGGGTTTTTTTTTTTTTTTTAATAATATTGAGTATTTTGTGCTGATTCAACATATTTCTTGTAGTAGAGTAGGGTTGTTCTGGGTTCCATTTCTTCTCACTCGTTATATGTTAGAAATACCATTTCTTTATTTTCACAATGTTCTCTCACCCCAGACCAAGTTTAGCAATTCATAAAGTGTGAATGAGTTTCAAGACCGCTTACTTTATTATGCTGATTATAATTGTATTTGTAATAAATATATGTCTGCAGTTTCTAATCTATTCATTACCAACATATTTTAATGTGCCATGTATCACATATAGTTAACGATATCTATTAATAATATAAGAAGAGTTAGGAATGAAATTTGCTTCCATACTAAAATATTTCATTTAGTAACAAATCTAAAATGCTGGCGAGAACACATTTGGTAAGTGGTACTGAAGAGCTTCATATTTCATTATCCATTTTAATACAAATGATCGAACATAAACTGGAACAGGAACTATATCTACATAGTAAAAGTAGACTGAAATTTGAGATTGAATTATTGGTGTTAAAAAAACTACACAAGTTTGATATCCATTTTCTAAATTAATATACTCAAGTTTGATATAGCAAATATTCCTAGAAATTTACTACTCATTTCAGTTCAAATTAATATTCAGTACCCAGATTTATACAAGCAACATAATTTAATTTTTTTGCATCTCATAAATATATGCTTAGAATTTATCAATCATTTTTACTGTATTTTTTGAAGAGCAATTTTAAATCCTTTATTTTGTAAAAATAATATTGAAACTTGTAAGCTATTAAAAATATTCATTTGAAATAACAATTATGTAATTAAAACCACCAAACTTAAAGAAACATAACAAAATAAAATCTTATTAAAAAACATTGAGATAGTCAACATCTTTTTTTTTAAAACTACCAAACATGTACCTGTAAACATCATAAGATGCCCTCATTTTACTTATTTATATGAATTATAAATTCAAAACAAAGCATAAATAGTTTGATCAAAGTTGTGTAAATTAAGGAGGAAAAAATTAGGCATAAATACATGTGACAGTTAACATGTTAACCTGAAATTAATCTTAAAAAAAAACAGAAATTTATGTTAGCTAGTATGAACAACGCTAAAATCCATGGAGGGAAAAGAATTAGAATTACAGTGGTTATTAGCCCAAGGCAGCGAATCCACCGCCCTTCATCATCTGCCGGAACTCGTTGAAATTAACCTTTCCGTCGCCGTCGACGTCGACTTTCATGATCATCCGCCGGCAATCATCCAGCGTCCGGCCATGCTTCAGCCCAAGTGACGTCAGCACGGATCTGAGCTCCTCCACTGTGATGAATCCGTCGTTGTTTTGGTCGAATACTTTAAAGGCCTCCCGCATATCGTCCTCCTCATCGATCCGCTCGTTCCCTTCCATAATCGAGGCGTAAAGCCTTCCGAATTCCTCGACGTCCACGTAGCCGTCGCCGTTGGAGTCGATGTTGTCGATCATCTGCCTCAGCTCCTTCTCCGCGATGTGGATCCCCAGGTTTTCGAGAGAGTCGTTTAATTCCTCCCGGCTTACTCTGCCGTCGCCATTCCGATCGAACATTGAGAATACGCGACGCAGCTCTCGAGATTCCATTACTTCATCAAAAAACAGAAACTGAACTTCGATTGATGAGTAATTGTTGTTCGAGTTTGAGCAATGACAGTTGGCGATCGGAAAAGTGATTATTAATCAATGGAGTGTTGTAGAATTAATTAAATGGAAACGATGCGAATGGAAAGGAGAAAGAAGAGAGAATTAGGGATTTGAATTTGGATGCATTTGAGGAGGGAAATGGAATATTGATGGAGAATGAATTGTAGAAAAATAAGTGGAGCCAAATGCGGGGACCCTATTAAAATGTTTTATCTATTTTTTCCCAATCTTTAAAATATTTATCAGTTTTTTGCTATTGTCTTTAAAATATTTATCAATTTCTTCCTTTCTTTGATCTATCTATATATGTGCATTTATATTAATGAAAAGCTCAGTTAAAATAGTTTAATTCAACTTCTTATTAATTTTATTTTTTTTAAAAAGTATCCACACGGTACAATAAGGATGAACGGTATCCAATTTAGGTTTAGATCTTCTATTACATCAACGTCACCAAGTACTTGTAATGTTTAATAATTATTTTAAATAAAAAAAAATGTAACACAATAACGCATTTAGAAACTGTTATTATCATGTTCCGACCAAAATGAACAACACAACCTCATTGTCACCTTGTCCAGCGCAAGAGAAGTGTGCGGAATGGTTTGAACAATATAAAAACTCTTCTCTCCCCCAAACAGCTATTTCATGATTTTATTTCACTTACTGTTACCATGTCTTCTATGAACGTTACAATAATTTCTATAAATATAGTATATCATTCTATTTTCATAATCTAGAGTCATTCTAACATTTAAATCTCCTCTCCTTTAATTTGAGTTTGTTAGTTTTGTATTTTAAATTTATTTCAAATATGACATAACGTTTTATTATAATAATTGTAAAATTATTTAAATAATATTAAATATATAATGATACATAAAAAATTAAAATAATACTTTTAATTTACCTAACATTAATGATTTTTTGATTGCGGAATAAAAATTTACTATGCATTTATTTATGTAATAGGGAAAAAATGTAACCACTTGATGAGAAAAACATTGAAGTTTCTAGACTGAGAATATCATCAATGTGACCACGAAAATAGTTGCATTAATGGTTTAATCAACAGAAAAATTGTTGTGGATGCTCTAATATAATTATAAAAAAATTTAAAGTCTAAACAGAAATTTAAAAGCTGTTAAAATTTGTAATAAAAAAAGTTGGAAAAAAGCCAACACCCTATATATCATAAACTTTATACTTGGGAAGGATTACAAATTCGTCAAAACAAAAGATGAGCTACAAAAAAAAAAAAAAAAGTCCACATGTGTTGCCATTTCAAGAAGAAATGAGATGACGCCAATGAGACTATTTTATTTTGATATTCATGAATAAATTTGTAAGGCGTGGCAAAAGCAAAGTGGTGCAATTAATATAGGAAAAAAATGTAATCCAACCATGTGTCCGAAATGATCACAAGTTAGGATCAGATGGACGAGTAAATTGGAAAAAGAGTAAAATTAATATAGCAAACGAAGAAATTGCCACAAAACAATGAAAGTTTCAGGACAGAGTGCGTTTGCTAAAAAAATAATAAAGAGTGAGTGAGAAGAAAGATGTGCCGATAGATTAAGGGCCTGAGAAATCAGGTGGATCAGAGCCAGGCGAGTGTTACCGGCGAATTCATATTGCAAGTTTTATTATACAATTGTCTGGATCGGATGTGTGTAGATCCAGCCAAGAAGCTGAACTTGCTTACCCTAATTTCACAACAAAAATATAAGAGAGAGAAAGATAGAGACGAGAGCAGAGAGAGAGAGAGAGATTAGAGAGTTGCGTGTTAATGGGGAAGAAAGAGGTGGGGGTGAATAAATAGTAAATAATGAAGGAGGCGATTAGGGCATAGTAGATAATGGGCTGAAACTTGGCCCATTATATATACTTTAGTAGCCCAGCCCAGCCCAGCCCTTTTAATTCCTCACTTACCCCTCTCTTCTTCTTTTTTTATATGCTTCTTTCCTATTATTTATATATATATATATATATATATATATAATATTCAACTGATCTGCCAAAATAAAATAGCAGAATTTATTGAATAAACAAGCTTCTTGTCTAGTAAAAGTGAAACACAAAATGGAAAGCAATTTGGGATTAGTCTTGCTTGGTGGTCTTATGTTTTGCTTGTGATTTCTCAAATCCTACATTCTTAGTATTGGTGTCTTGAATCAACTTTTATATCTTTTCTTTTTCAAATCTTTCTAACATGATGATGCAACGCTACAATCATACTCTATGAAACGAATTCAAGATTACCACTATTTTGTTTTGTAACACTTCAAAATCTCATGCCGGACACTCTAGTCCAAACAAACCGTTTATAAGTTTAACTTAGAAAATAAAGGGTTAATTTTATTTGATTCAATTGGGAAGGAAAAGGTTCAACTGAAAATAAAGATTAAAAGTTGATTGGCAGCTATGATATAAAATAAGTTTGATCCAATTTCCTTGTATGAATATTAGGAATAAGAAAAGTATAAGGAACAATAGTAGCAGTGATACCTATTCCCCTGCTAACAGCAACAACATAAGTATACTGTCATAGTTGTGGTGGATGTGCATCGCAGTCGCAGATCAGCTAGCAATTAGAAGCTCCAAAACATGTCCAAATGAGAGAGAAGAAGACCCATTGGGAAATGAAACATTCAAGATTAATGGATGCACATGAGGAACAACATAGGTAAAAGGTAAGAAAAACATGGACATGGAGTGGAACAAATGATGCAACATTGTAACATACATTTGCTCCCACTTTTGGCTTCACACAACCCAAAATCGATCAAGGAAAGAACACGAAACTTGCACAATTAGAGTGTACTTGAATACATGGAACGGAATTGCACAGCCAGCTAAACACAACAGACTCATAGGATATACTACTTCAGACACATCTATATCCTCTATGTCCCATTTCCTCTTACATATATATCGTTTGGAGACGATAACCAAATCAACAGGCTTTTTATTATCAATAACAAAATATTGGGGCAAAACTTGTTAGATACTAGAGTTGATGTTATCTAATGAGTGCCACCTGGTAGTGGGTGTGAACCTACGAGTCGTATGAAAACAATATTCTGACCAATGACTCAGTTCATTCATCATCCTACAGAAAACCAAAGAGAACCCATTGAATCAATGGGTAAAAATATCATATTCCTTATAAGCAGTAATAATCTACCCCATACCTCTCAAAAATATTGGATATCGGACTGTAGAACAATGCATCTTGAGAGATTATATATATGATAAATTATGCATCATCAACACCAAGGGCAAAGCTTGGCACAGCACCTCGCTTACACCAATGTTTTTCCATACTAATAAAGAAAGAATCTCCTGATGTCCAATAAATTCAGGTGCTTGAGGCTAAGCTAAGCCAACTGAATCTTTTGCAGACCATACACTACACCAAATTCTATGAAGACACAAGAACTTGTGCTAAAGATGTATTGCACTGAATGCACCTCTGTTTTTTAGCACCTACCCAGAAATTAATGCAATTCACTTGGTCTACTCATCTCTAGATAACATAAAACAAAGTGTTTTATATTCTATACAAAAACCGTTGGTCTTGGTTCAGATTCACTCAAACACATCGATTCAGTAAACCATTAGCTGATACTATCATTATACTATCCAAATTTAGAAACATCACAAGTGTTATGCTCCCAAGCCCCATTTATTCTGAAGAATGGGAACACTTGGAAGTCAATACTATGCAGAAAAACTCAAAATACTTTTTTACAAGTTCACAGGACTATTACAAGTCATAGCCGATGCCTAGCCTGCCAAATACGACAAGATTTCAACACTAAACAATGTGCATAAAATAGAACCACTGTAATAACTTCTGGTGTGACCATTGTTAATTGAGTACTAAGTCGGATTTCAGGCAAAACAACACCTTACTACATTGGAGTCGACTAGAATTCTCTACAACTTCACACAGAAGATCATCATACAGCAGAAATTAGAAAAACTCAAACAACTAAGACATACAGAAATTAGAAAAACTCAATGTCCCAGTCAATTAGAGAATTCAAGGCAGCAAGATAGTCTCATCATGATCAATCTAAAATCTGGATTATGCACATTCTTTTGGTTGCATTCCAACAACATAAACGAAATATTCGAAGTATCAAATTTAATTCAAAGGTACACATACTGAAAAACAGCAATTCCCATTATCATGGTCAATTACCCATAAAATCCATCCACATTATTCAAAACAAAATGGCCTTACATCTGGCCTCGGCGTCAATGATCGGTCCAGGAATCAAAACTTTACGGGGTATCCCATGGCTTAGGCTCAGGGACAGCAACCACCATACCCTGCAACTCCTGCGTCAGAATCACCTGACACCCGAGCCTCGAATGCTTGTTCATAACTCGATTCCTGGAATTCCTCCTCAACACATACTGCTCGTCATATGACGGGGGCGGCAGCTTGTCGAGCCACTCCTGCGAGATGAGAACCTCGCACTCGGCGGAGCAGGCGTCGATCTCCTCGAGGCGGTGCGACGCCGGGTCAATCATGCCCTTGTTGGTCAAAGCCTTGAGCAAGGTGTGACCCGAGAGCCCCACCAGTTCCTGCTTGTGGCCGTCCGGATCGATTGCGAAGAGTTTCACGATCCGATCGGAGACTTTGGCGGAGGAGGAGGCGGAGGAGCGAGAGATCAGGGTGCGCGAGGAGAGAGAAAGAGAGGGGTTTTTGGTAATTTGGCAGGCGAGCTTCTGGAGTGTGGAGATCGCCATTGTTGCTGCTTCCGAGGGTTTGAAGCGGAGAACAGGGATATTTGGCTATATTCGTAGTTGCTAATTTCCAGTTTTGACCCCCAACATTTTTTTTTCTTGCCAAAATGCACCCAAACACAAAGGAAATGAAGTAGTAGAGTACATAATTTTTTCACTTTGGCACCTCTCATCTATCTATAAAATAATATATTATGGAGTTTCATTAACTTTGCATTTTAAAATACTTTCATGAATTATACTTTGATAAAAAATAAATTTAGAACGTTTTGTTGGTTTATTTAACAAAATTATATTAGGTTAAAGTTTGTAGTTTTTAATAAATATACTTTTTTCGTCTCCTTGATTGCAATGAAAATGTAGAATATAAATTTTTTCGTAAAAGACTATAGTATAATAGTATCTTTTAGTTGATAATAAACAGATTTAAACTATTTTTGGATAATGCTCACGAGTAAAATAAATATGTTATTACTTGGATGTAGAGATGACAATGGACGTGGTGAGGTGGGTAGTTGAAAACTCGGACTCGCTTTGTGTCCTTATATGAAGAGTCATCTTGACTCAGTGAGTTAGAATTTAGATATAGTCGACCTGCATCTCGCTTTGTTTGGGACGGATCCAACACTCGAAGTTCTTTTCTTAATGTAGAAAATGATGAGAAAAATATTGTAATACTTCATTTATACATTGATACCAATAATTCAAAACCAGAATTAAGGTAATATGTTGATTCTTATAAAATTTATATGAAATGATTATATTCTTTTTAGTACTCACTCACATCATTAATCATGATGAAATGAATATTTTTCGGAACTCGAATTCTTAATCATAATGAATATTTCAAATAAATTGATTTCAATTAAATATAATTAACCAACGTATATTTAAGATGAAATTTGTATTTTTACTCTTGATTTTATCAAGAAAAAAATTATAATTTTAAATTTATCTTCCATTTCATATGGATTTATAGTTTTAAATATAGAACGATTAGAATTTAACACCAAAATCCATACGATAAATTTGAGCATTACACCAAATATTTGGTTACACGTGACCTTCAGATTTTTGATATCAATCCAAAGAAACATGATTCTCCTCCTCATTCATTTTTTTTTTTTTTTGTTTTTCCCTATTGGAATGTTCCACTGTTCTGTTCATCATGTAATAATATACTTCTGAAATTCATTACCATTGTACAATTATTTAGCGCCTTATGTGAAATAATTTATTGCTTGAGACCCTAAAATATAATCCATCGAGCATTGCCGGATATGTAATCAACTGAAACCTGAATTTCATTTATTTAAAAAATATTACCTTTGCAATATAGAATCATTGATTTTGAAAAATATTAATTACTGTTACATTACTTCCAAAATTGTCAGTTGACTTTGAAAAATATTACTTTATTTTTAGAATATTACTTCTAGAAAATGTTCTTTAAATGTATCAACAATAATAGATTTGACTATGTTGACCAAACCTACATACATTGATCCTGCAGACCAAAGATATATATATATATATATATATACGTAATTTGTCAAAATAATAAGCTAAACTGCAAATCCCAAAATGAGAAAATGAATATCCTTTGCTCCAGAGACAAGATTTGCACTAGCTTCTTTTCTTGAAAGTAGAAACATAAAACTAAAAATCGCAATTGAAGTTTAAACACATGCATTTGTGAAGCTGGTAAAGGAAATACAAACAAGAAAAAGAATGGAAAAACGAAATTTATGTTCAAAAATTGTCACCTGTCTTAATGTGTTTCAAGGCGATGTAACTGCAGATCGTGTTCGCAGTTTCAAAAATCCAGGGCAAAATATCATATATGGAGAGATCATTATCCAGTTTCTCCATGGAAAATCAGGGCATGGTAAACCAGCTTCAGTTCATCTATATAGTGCTTCCGATATCGATCAAGGTGAGTTCATCAATGCACCAAATCTATCAACGCCTAATTCTTGCACGCCATCACCAATTTACATGTAATATTTGATCCATGAATGATTATATCTCGTTTTCCTTCACTGATGCGTTATGTTGTCTCTGTCTCATAAAATTTTACAGACACAGGAAAAGGGAAACTAACTCAAAGAGTTCTCTTAAAACATGGAAATATCGACAAGGGCATCATGAAAATTGATTCTGGGGCTAAAGTTATGAGATATGAACTAGAGTTCAATCTTGAGCCAGATTTTGGAACTCCAGGAGGTCTTGTAATAAAAAACGAGCTCAAGCACAAATTTTATCTTCAATCTGCATCTCTCCGAGTTTACAATAGCCAGATAATTCATTATGAATGCAACTCCTGGATTTATCCTTTTCATCTAACCAAGCAAGATCGAATCTTCTTCTCAAATAGGGTTTGTCAGCACTAGATTTCATTTCCAAGAATAAGAATAAATCAAGAAACAGATGTAACTAACCTGTTTTTCTTGTTTTCCTGAATAGTGTTATCTCCCTAACAAAACATCAGTTGGTTTGGTGGAGCTCAGGAAAGAGGAACTTGCCAGATTGAGAGGAGATGGAACTGGAGAAAGGCGAGAGTGGGATCGAATCTATGACTATGACTACTATAATGACTTGGGCAATCCTGACAAGGGCCTTGAATATGCTAGACCTGCTTTAGGTGGCTCTGACTCGTTTCCATATCCACGTAGGTTGAGAACCGGTCGCCATCCTAACAATCATGGTAACATGTAAACTCCTGTTGATAAAAACTGATCATGTCCATTAATCATGCTTCATCATTGACACAGAAATGAGCAACTCATGAGAAAAATAAACAGATATACATACTGAGAGCCGACTTGAAGGATGGTTCAACATGGATTTATACGTCCCTCCAGATGAGCGGTTTAGCCAACAGAAACTGTCAGAGTTTACATCAAATGTGATCCGAGCTGCCATGCATTTTGTGATGCCAGAAGCAAGATCACTGATGAACGAAGAATCTAGTCATTTTGAATCCTTTGATCAGATTCATAAGCTGTTCACAAGTGACAGGGGCCACTCCATTGATGAAAGGTTGGTAAAACTGTTGAAACAAGAATTGCCTGATGATCTATTCAAGAAAGTTAAACAGGTAATGGTGGAGAAACCTCTCAAGTTCCCATTGCCTTGGATTGCAGCAGGTAATGCAGGATAACTTGCTGGAAGATTGAGAGTCTTCTAATCTTTACAGTTTGATCTGAAAAATGGAGCCTCCTTTGGATATTAATGTTTCAGGGAACAAGCTTGCATGGATGTATGATGATGAATTTGGACGCCAGATGCTTGCAGGAACTAATCCAGCGGTAATTTCATGTCTGCAGGTACAGTAAAAACCTCTGATTATGAAATCCAAACCTTACCAGCTTCAATTGCCTTGCTGTATCTTTTTCTTTGTCCTCACTTTATTCAGTGCAACCTTTAGGATTTCTTGAAACTCAAGACTGGAATTCTGTAAAATGGTATATATTCATAAGAGAAATCCATATAACTGTTACAGTAATGGCTTATAGTTTCAGTAAATCACAGAATTTCCCACCAAAAGGTGAAAGTGGAGTGAGAAGCTCAATAAAGCAATCCAAGATAGAGCATAACCTTGATGGACTAACAATTAGAGAGGTAGAAACCTCTCATGATTATTGTTACTGAACATCGAGTTCCGAATTCTTTCTCATTTTCAAGCATAATGCAGGCAATGAACCAGTGGAGAATCTTCAAACTAGATCACCATGATTATCTGATGCCATTCTTGAGCAGGATAAACAGAAAACATGGTGTATGCGCTTATGCATCACGAACAATACTCTTCATGAGAAAGGACTCCACACTAAAGCCACTAGCCATAGAACTGAGCATGCCAGGTTCTTTGCCTAATGAGGAAATCCACCAAGTGTTCTATCCAGCCCATGATGGGACAGAGGCGGCCCTCTGGCTACTAGCAAAAGCTCATGTAGCAGCGAATGATTCATGTCACCATCAACTAGTCAATCATTGGTGAGCTAAGAACCGATTTTGCTGTTTCACTCTGATTCGAGTGTCTGAAACTATTTCTTGAAACTTGTTCCGGTTTTTTTAGGCTAAAAACTCATGCAGTAGTCGAGCCATTCATCATTGCCACTAGAAGAAGGTTGAGCATAATGCACCCAATTCACAGGCTACTTGACCCTCATTTCAAAGACACCATACAAGTAAATGCACTGGCAAGAAGTATGTTGCTAAATGCTGGAGGAATTCTTGAAGAGATGCTATTTAGTGGTGAAGCTTCGATGGAGCTAACATCATTTCTCTACAAAAACTGGAGATTTGATGAACAAAGCCTCCCTGCTGATCTGATCAAAAGGTAATCTCAATTCTCTATTACATACCTTTTCTTATAACTTCTGAGTTTTTCTTACCATTTTCTGTGTTTATGAAACCATAACGCAGAGGTATGGCTTTACACAACCCAAATCAGCCAGAAAACATCGAGCTTCTCTTCGAAGACTATCCATATGGTGCAGATGGACTTAATATCTGGATAGCCATAAAAAACTGGGTGAGAGAATACTGTTCGTACTTTTATAAGGATGATGTTTCTTTAAGGTCTGACTACGAGATCCAAGAGTGGTGGTCAGAGATCATATACGTTGGCCATGGTGATAAACGCAATGAAACGTGGTGTTCTATGACAACTCAGGCTGAGCTAATTGAGACTCTAACGACTCTAATATGGACCGTTTCTGCTCTTCATGGTGCAGTAAGCTTAGAACAATATGACTATGCTGGCTATCCACTAAACAGGCCAACAGTATTTCAAAAGCCTATTCCAAGTGAAGGGACAATGGAGTTTGCAGAGTTTCTCAGAGATCCTGACAAATATTTCCTCAGTATGTTGCCTGGAAAGTTTGAGATGACCCTTGGAATAGCAGTCGTTGATGTCTTATCGAAGCGTACGGGTGATGAAATGTCCTTAGGACAACAACCATCACCAAAGTGGATAGATGATGAAAAGATCCATAAAATGTTCAAGAAATTTGGAGATGAACTTGAAGAAGTGAAGGAAAGAATCAGAGGCAGAAACCAAGATCATAAGCTTAAAAACAGACGAGGAAGAGCTGAATTTCGGTACAAGGTTTTGTGTCCAGAGACATCAGAGGGTACATCAAGTGATGGAAATCTGAGAGGTGGAGTTCCCAACAGCACATTCATATGATAGCTTGAAGATGGCAAGCAATGTCTCCTCAAAAAATAGCAGTTTATAACTTTGAACAGGAAACTAATATAAAGGAAACTTCAATTTATTCACACTTTTCACCATTGTTTGCAATAACATATCTCAATTTCGGTTAATCTTCAAATTTATCTAGCAAACAACACTTCTAACTTCTGAAGCATATAGTGATTAGTGAGTGATATGCAGTTGAGGACCATCATTATGTTGAGTATGACTCAAATTTGACAAAAAATTAGAGCTTGAGATTTTACCTGTACTTCTCATCATCCAGCTTCTGATGCTAATCATCCAAGCAGCAGAGATCTCACACCAGAAAGTGGAACTTGACAAATAAAATGCATACTCAAGATTGATCTAGCAAGCACTGACAGAGGATTGCTCAATGTTCTTCACCACTATCATGTGAGTTGATGTTGCACAGTTTTGGTGGATATTGCTGCCGTCAATAGGTAGGTATGCTATGGCTTACGAGGAAGTCATCAACTGAAAATCTACAAGTGAGGCATCTAAACCCCATTGTAGTGTTTAGGGTTGGTCAATCAGGTAAACAACACCCTCTTCCTAAAGATACAATCAAAGCAATGAATGCTAAAGTTCATCCAGGTTAATAATTTCATCACTGTTCCAGCATACTATTGATAGCTCCTGCTGCGGATTGGCTCCAGAAAGTATTCCGGTTTCATCCATAGCTTGGTCTAAGCATTCGGCTAAATTTGGTTTTGATAAACCTGATTCGCAAATTCTTTTATATGTCACATAGCCGGTAGCTTTCAGGCCTTCTGAGATCATATCTTTCAGCTTATCAGAAGAAAATTCTCCAGAATCCATAATCCTGAGAAAACATTCAGAGTAACCAGGAGTCCAGAAAACAACTATAGCACAAGTCCTGTCCAACATCTTAACATCAAATTCTTCACGGAAAACATCATGCGAATCACACAAAAGGTTTTTCAGATGTCGAGCAGATATTCCACATTGAAACCCCCATAAGAAAGCCAAGCTGTCAGTACTAACTGTTCGACTGTTTCCCGTCCAAATTCTTATGTCATCGTCAGCAGGATCCCTGGAATTACTTGAACAAGGACTAAACATGTTGGAATAGCATTGAAGGGGAGGAGACAACTGCCCATGATCACCTTCAGGAAGCTCTAGAGAGATTTTCAATATGGAGCACAACTTAACAAACAGCTGGCATACTCTAATAACATTATGCCCTTGAATATTGACCTTGTCAGTCTCTGCTGGAAACAAAGTCATCATCGATTAGTTCTAACATATGCAATAAGCCCTTCTGTTGTCTGGTTCATTAAGTCCATTAAGTGTTTCATCAGACAAATTCAACATGCAAGTATCATATAAAAATATTTGTATAAGACAAAAGATAGATGGATGCAAAGAAAATCATACAAAGTTCCAAAATTCAGCAGCAAAGAGAAGGAAAAAGACAATTATTGGGCTTGATGACTCAGTTCTCTAGTAAAAAAACAAAATCTGATAAGCTTGAATACCTACCTTGATTAGAAATGTCCATGTCTACTGGCGCAGAGAATCTTCTTTCCAAATAGGAAATGGCTGCTGGCAAGTTATTCATCTTATCAAAAGGTCCAATTTCCTTCATAAGATGATTGACATCAAGTATGTAAGGAAAGACCAAAAGCAATGAACTCATGAATTCATCCATTGTTGGAGGTAGTGGAGCTAGGAACTTCGAATGTATAAAAGCAAGATCTGAATAAACAAACATAATGAACTTTATCAACATCAAATTTTGGTTCTCAAAAGTTTTGAAATGATTAGAACATCAAAATTTGGTTCTCAAAAGTTTTGAAATGATTTGAACAAGTTTAAAGCAGAGATAGACCATCAAGTGAATTGTGCACCACAACAGGTCTCTGAGAAGTAGAAATCAATTCTATCACCTCTCGAAAGCCACGAACAAGCCTCATTTGCTCCTCCTCCTTATCCTGAATTTCCTTCTGCATAATAACATGAAGGTTGCACATTTAGCTGTCAATATATGCTTATCATAATCCAATAGATTGGTTCATTGTATACCACAAGAATCTTCTTGTCTTCTTCTGAACTCGTCAAAACAACACGAACTGCATGTACCCCTACTTGTCCTCGGACTTGTAGCGGAACAATATTAATAAACTCTCTTATGGCCTGCAGCTCATTTGAAACAATTTAAATATGGAAAAATGAGCATCACACTTATAGTGAACAAACTATGGTCCTCAATGCTAGTAAGCTCACCTCAAATGCAAGCTGCACTTGACGTTCGCTGCAGACATCTATAGTCAAGGATGGTCTGGAACCATATACTTCAATTGATGATACCATTTTTCTCAATGAACTTAACAAAACATCTTCAACTGTCAAATGAATACATTAGACCATCGAAATAACACATCGGAACTAAAGATGAGTTAGCACTTTGCTCACCCTGAGTTTTATTAGTATCTTCACAAGCATTTATCCAATTCCTAACTCGAGTTTTGATCCTTTCTGTAAATATAGAATCAGCAACTGAATATACTGAAGAAGATTGCACCGTGCAGCTATTAAGTAATAAATGTCCAGTTTGAACTTTTTCAGAAAATTCTTGTGCTCTCGACAAGTATGATATACCTGTCAAAAGAAAATAATTTTATCCAGATCCGAAACATATACAGCAGGAAATGACAGGCAACCCCTAAAAGAGAAAATCTAGCACCGTTTAACATACCATTGTATATGCAAGCATTGAAATCAAAATCTTCTCGTGCCATAGAGGTCAGATATGATGACTGACATGAAAAACTGTAAGATGGCATCCCAACTCTCAACTCATCCCTAGGGAACAACTGGAAGTTATACCTACACCAGAAACTTGTTAAATTTCAACAGATGAACAGCAATACAGATGTGTTTTGGGTTGACCAACTTGGTTTATTTCAAAATTTAGTCAATTGTTTACAACATACCCAATAAAAATATCAATTCACATCAACCACATTTTGCTCCAAAGCTCCACAGTTGCCGCACATAATAATGTGGATTTACATGACAGTGTACCTATAATCTCTAAAAGCTAAATATATGTCTTGCAATTTCCCTTGACTTTAAGGCATATCCATTATATCAAATTGAGAAAAATCACATTGATATTAGTCTTTTAAGTTGAGCTCGGCATATTTTTTCTTTATTCATTTTGATATGTGTTCACATAGAAAAACTAGTTTATTAAAGTCCAGGTGTGGTACGCCATAAAATTCATGCATGTTTCACTTTCAGAGTATTTTGACAGAATTCTGTACCAAGCATGGTGGCATGAGAGAGGAAGTCCACTTTCATTATGCATTTTATGAATTGATCCATTGACAACTGAACAAGTTCGAGCTCTCACGTGTCAGCCAATACACAAAGTTAACATCCGAAGGTTATCAACTAGCAGCACAGTAAGTAATGAACATGTACGTGCTCTTTGTATTTTATCGTTACCATTCTCATGCAATTATATTCAAATTCCATCTCTCCTCTAGGATACAACCGAGCATTACTAGGTATATTCACAACTTCCACATTGTTTGCAAGGCTTGGCTTCACGGCATTTTCTAACGAAAACTAATTTCTCATCCTTCTAACTGTAATAAAAATGTACAACCAAGATATTTTAGCCGCTTCACGAACATCTTATATGTTCTTTTTCCAAATATTAGGTCGTCTTTGAACAACAGGCAATAATAAGCAACGAAACTGATAGAATGATTCGATTACAAAATGTCCACCACTATTACCGCAATGCGAAATCAAACATACAAATAGATTTGAGCAACTTGAAGGCTTACGGATGCGCGGTGAGCTTAGAAGCTTTAACTGAGAAAGGGCAGACAGAGAACTGGAGAATCTGATATCGCTCAGCAGCGTGTTTGGCCTTGATATAGGCCGTCTCTGCCGTATCAATAGGGAGGATCCTTTGCCACGGCGCAGAGTGGCCGCCGGTTTTCTGCAACGAAACCGCTACAAAATCGGAATTGAATACGGAGTCTTTGAATTCTAGTAAAGCCTCGGTGAAATTAGATTTTATCACTTGTTTAACCGGCCACTGGTTGCGGCGGCGGTGGGCGGCACCGGCAGACTGAGAGCAGAGTAAGCGTTTGAAAAACATTTTGCGGATTATAATCAAATTCCAATGTGGGGACTATATATCTAGGGGAATTCTATATATACCCCCGACAAATTCTAAACACACCCAATTACTAAACACACCCACAATTAAATACTTACAACTTAAATATTTCTAAACACACCCCTTAACTTTACAATTTTACCCTTTAATTAAAAAATATATTTAATACATATATTATACTAAACACACCCCAACAAAATACACACCCCACCCCAAACCCATCTCTCTCTCTCTCTCTATCTCTCAACTTCTTCTTCTTTGAATGTAAAAATTTGGCCATTGAAGATCGAAGACAAATTTGGCCACTAAAATTCGATATAAGTTTAAGTTCTTGTATTCTTTAAGTGTAAATGAGTTTAGGAGTTGAATTTCATACATATTAGGGTAAATTATGTGTAAATAATTCATAAATTTATTAAAAATCGGGTGAAAAACGAACTGAAAATCATCCAGGGTTCAACCCTGGTTTTTCGCGCGTCTTCAGGTAATTTTGACCACAACTGGTCGAAGGATTGTGAAGAGATTCGACCAGAAGTGATCGAAGGGATGAGAAGGGCGTCTACCACAACTGGCTAAAGGCTGTGAAGTAGCTTCAACTAGAAGTGGTCGAAAGTCTGTGAAGAGAATCAACCACAACTGGTCGAAAACTGTGAAGTAGCTTCAACCACAACTGGTTGAAGGCTGTGAAGTAGCCTCGACCAGAAGTGGTCGAAGGTTCCTTTAAGTAGTTTTAACATATTATGTGTCCAACAAGTGTGATTTGTTGGTTAATAATCCTTATTTCCTCCCCCATTTGATTTGTTTTCCTATCAATATGTAAAAAAACCACAATATAAATATATTTTGCTCAATATATCAATTGAAATAAAAAAGATGTGTGTCATAAGAAGGTCAAAAAAAAAAAAAAAATACATAGGAACAAAACTTGGATCTGTTCAGCCAAAACCAACCGAAAAATTATCACAACTTTCGATCGATTCTGGCCACAGTTTTCCTATAACCTTCGACCACAATTGGCCGAATTTTATTAAAGCCCTTCAGCCAGTACTGGATGAAATCTCTAAAATACTTTCGACCAGTACTGGATGAAAGCTCTACAATACTTTCAGCCAGTACTGGCCGAGCCGACTATAGTACTTTCAGCCTGTACTTGTCGACCGGAAGTCGCGATTTTCAGAATTTTAATCAACTTTAAGCTACTTTTAGAGCAAAATAAATTGGTAGGAACGAACTTTACAACTTACATTGTCCATAATGACGAGTTCTTCTTCGTTTTCTTCAACTTTAACAAGTGTATGATTGTTGGAGGATTTCTTCAAGCTTTTAATGGAGTTGCATGTAATGTATATGTGATGGTGAGGAAGAAGAATGCACACTTTTTATGTAATGGGGTGTGTTTAGTAGATATAGGATGTGGTGTATTTAGTAGATATAGGATGGAGTGTGTTTAGAAATTGTAGTTTTTATAATATATGTTTTTTATAAAATGATTAATAAGGGTATTTAAGTCTTTTTGTAATTCTTTTAATTTTACATTAAATTAATGGGATGTGTTTAGAATATGTTGGGGTGTGTATAGAATTCCCCATATATCTATGGGTGGGGCCATTAACATTCCAATTTTATTTCTTTCTTTCCTGATTTTTGCTTGATAAATATGCCCTAGCCAGCATCATTAATAATAGATTTTAAAAATATTGACAGAAAATTCTGATACAAGTATAGGAAATTTAAAAGGGAAATGTTTTCTATTCAAATATAAATAGACTTCGATAATTAGTCAAAACTCCTCATTTTCTGTGTTTTTATTCAAAGACACATTAATGTGATGTGGAATCACTCGTACTATATAGTTGAACAATCTATGCTAGTCCTTTTAACTTGATGAATGTTTCGCCTCATTTTGGTGATGCTTTTGTACCTATTGTACTTGTTTTTCTATGAAGATAAAATAGAGCGATAGAAAGAAGATTAGCATATGAGCACTTTACAAGAATAACATGCATAAAGTGAGAAATGGATTCTTAACAAACACATTGGCAGAAAAGAGAGAATGTGAAAGAAACAATCATGGAACGAAGCACTTGTTGCATGATTTCAAGAACTCAACTTTGAGCACAAATTGAAGCTCCTATACATTCAATCAACTGTTAAACACACATGAAAAACTACGTCCCTCAAATGCTCGTTGTTTTCAATCATCGTCAAGAATTTAGAAAGTTTGTACGAAAAGTTTCAGATTTTGAGGCCAGCAAGCCAGCGTGAGTAGAACTCCAACGCCTCGCGAGGTTTGTATTCTGGTACCGCGTGTCCTGCTCCCTGCATATGTAGACAATAATTTCTCTCAAGGATTGTGTTGCTTGAGCAATGTAGAGTTATTATAACACAGGTTGAAAGTGTAGATGGAAACCTTTATAGTGAGAAAGGTGAGATTGTAATTGTTACAGATCGTGTTTACCGACGGAGAGGGAAGAAGGATGGCGTGGACGGAATTGCAAAGTTGGCAAATGGCTTGGCAATGAGTGAAGATTGCAAAGTTGGCAGACTGGTTGGCAAACCGTGAGATTGCAGAATTAGTTAGGATATTATTTTTCCTTGTTTAAGATATTGAGTATCTTGGATTTAGTTTGCAAATCGTATCTTTCCATTTTATTTTTTCCCTTAAATAATGTAATAGCTTGGTAGGGTTGGTCATTGGGAATTTTGGGATTGGAACTTGGAATTGGGAATTAGGAATTGTTTGCAATTGCAATTCAATTTGTTATTGATCTATTATCACTTCTTGTCCAATTTATTGTTCTCGTTTCTCTGACTCTAACAGTAATCATAACCATGAATGTACCTGTGTGGAAAAAAGAAACAGGTTATCTTGCTTTAGATCTATGCCTCAAAACTTGATGAAAATTACATAACCTGCAACTTGGTCGTTTACGATCCATGGCCTTTGTTCATCTATGGTTTTATATCCAATGGATCTCGTCTAGGCTTCAGTCCCCTTGAACGGAATGCACATGTCATGATCGCCACTGCCATGAAACCAAGTAAGCCCTCGTTTCACAATAGATGAAAGTGAATCAAACTTCATTCTTTACTGTTAACCAACAAACGAATATGAAATATCATGAGCCTTAATTACCAAGAGGGCTACTAGTAAATATATTAATGAGTGATAAAACATGGATATATCAATTATCCAACCTGTATATGAGGGCTCGATATCCTCGTGAAGTGAGGTCCTTGTGGTACTTGATCATGCTTCCAGCATCATGAAAAAACCTAATTCTATCTGTACACATAATCCACTTGCCAGCCACATTTTCCTGTTTCGGATATGATATTAGTTTACTGCTTCAAAATTGAACGTAGCTATGTAGTATGAGCCTTACACTTTCAGCATGAATTGCTTTTCTAACTGCTTCGTTGTTCAGCCATGTGGTTGCAACTTCATCATTCTACATTGGTTTTTACCAGAATTGTTAGAAAACATGAATGAATACGAGTTAGTAAAGAAATTAAGTAAGTGTTCTCCTTACAGTACATGGGAGACCTCCGGTCTCAATTTCTGGCCAAGTTGGGACGTATCCATCTCTAACCGGAGCTCTAAGAGGCCAAGCACGGCCAAACATTCTTTTCCTTACAGGTACGGGCCGTTCAGTTTCGCCTAATCTTCTGAAGCTAAGGGGCAAGCTAATGTTTTCGAGCTGAATTTTGCTTTGTGGGGCATGATAGCATGGCTCAAGAATGTTGTATTTGTTTAGGCCCTCGAGTTCCTAAAATGACTCAAGATTCAAAAATTGTATAAACCAAAAACCACATTTCAC
This sequence comes from Scutellaria baicalensis, assembly GCA_005771605.1. Lineage (NCBI taxonomy): Eukaryota > Viridiplantae > Streptophyta > Magnoliopsida > Lamiales > Lamiaceae > Scutellaria > Scutellaria baicalensis. The sequence continues at coordinate 15,923,668 of CM016726.1, read as the reverse complement.
AAAATTGTGGAAACTAGAGAGCATTGTCTTACCTTATTAACTTCTGCTAGCTTGTCTTTACAGCTCTCACTCTCTGTGTTGTAGTATTTATCATGGCATTCACCCTTAACTGCCTGCAAAGTGAAGGAAATATGAGTATTGAGACATGCATGTTTCTTCTGAATTTTACCTATTTATATACCGATTTTCTCGATGCCACAAGAAACATGTCATAGATAGTGACGATACCTCAAATAGTTCGTCAGATATAAGACCCATTCCGTGTGCAAATGGCACAAGAGAATTTCCATCTAACTCCAAATCTGCAACTCCATTTCCCACCATGTACCCCTGTAATTCAAGATTCGCTTACTTCAAATACCATAATTAACACTTAACAGGTTAAGAAGTTGAAAGATATAACACCTTAAGGTTGAGAAGAGGCTCCACACCAGCATCAATTCCTACAGAACCATGATTACCAGATCAATTTGTAAATCCTCTATTGAAGATATGCTAACACAAAACTCCTCTATAACAGCTTAATAAAGATGCACTTCACCTTGAGCCACTTGATAAGCCAAAGTTGGGACATAAACACCACCATATGATTGTCCGGATACATAAAACGGGTTGGATAGGAATTCAGGGTACAGCTCAAACCACTAACCAGATGAGAGACAAGAGTGAGCAGCTGCTAACTCAGATGGATAAAGAAAGTAAACCTCATTTAACAATAAAAAAATGCACCTTGAGAAGAAACACATGTGAATCAGAAGCAGTGACTAAGTCTCCAGTGGTGTAATCAGATTTGTTTCCTGAGTAAGAGAATCCAACACCAGCAGGCGAGTCGAGATATATAACGCTAGATACCTAAAAAAAACCCGATTGGTTTCGTGTAAGTAAAAGGAAACCAGATTCTTGAAACAAGATTTTATCAATAACCTTGGACCAGCTATATGGATTCAGATGCAAAGCAGGAAAGCTTTCTTGTTCCTTTCCCATCTCAAAATTGAAGGGACCTGCAAATGCATATGTAAATTAAGCTGCTTTATCATTTTACAGACACCAGAAGAAAACAAGAAAACCCATATTATTACATCAGCCCAAGTCACTGATCTACTATCCACATTTGAAGAATGACATTCATGGATGAAATCTAAGAACCCTTTTAGGAATAAGAACTCAAAAGACATTACAAAGTCAACAGTGATCACTTCCAAATCATTATAAACAGCCGACATAGATGCTTTGTCTAAAAAATGCTCAAATATTCTGCATTTACCATGTTCGTAAACGAATCCATCAAAGCTAGAGCAGCCTGGCCCACCATTAAGCCAGACAACAACAGGGTCTGTGGATGGATTCCTTTCTGATTCTACAAAGTAGTAGTATAATTTCTTCCCATTAATCCCATCTATTGGCACATACCTGTAATTAGCCATCAAAAAACATGTATAAATCAATCAAGACAACAAGAAAATACATCAAGAAACAGAGAAAAGGAGAGAGCTTGAAGATTCTTTGTTATCATACCCAGAATAGTGTTTGGAAGGAAACCTGCCATTAAAACCAGGAAGGTTTTTAACAAGAGCAGCTTCAGGTGCTGATGAAGCTGCTTTGAAAGTCAACGCTAAATGGAAAAAAGCGAGTGTTAGGCAGAAGATCAAGGGAGACTTTCTCATTGTGATTTGGATTTTGGAGAAGGACAATACTTTCTTTCCTTTTTTAGATATTTTTTATGCAGTAAAGATTTTAATCCTGTTTTGAGTTTGATTAAAGGTGAAACTTGAAACCCATGTCTTGAGTTCCAACATAACATAATGATTAAAAAAAAAAGAATGCAAATCACCCATGTTTGAAATGTGTGAACAGATATTTAGGTTGTAACCTTCGAATTAGTTACAAAAAAAGAGGGAAATTTAATGCCACGAAGAATGTGGACGTATGAATTAATGCATGAATATTGTCGACTCGAGTTGTGGGAAATGGTACTTGACAGTATTTTAATTGATCATCAAATCGCCAATATTATCAGTTAACTATTTAATTGGTTATACGATCAATTTATCAAAAGGTCATTTGAATTTATTTTATAATATGAAAATAATAATATAGTAGATTAGTCATTAGCTGTTAAATCTTTAAATATACAAAAATAAGACAAGTATTGACCAAAAAAAAAAAAAAAGAACTATAATATATGGATATTCAATATGTTTTATTGACCATAACAAGGTTTGAACAAACCTACGAAAGAACTTAGCAAATACACAGAACGTAATAGAAATATAATTCAAATCCCAGAAATATAAATTTAGTGAAGGGAGAAACTTTAGTAATAGTATTAATTCTAACACATGATATGTCAAGAGTTATTTGGTCTACTGACAATGCTAGATGATCTTTTGTCTCCTCCATAACTCATTTTCTTCAAATCAATCAAGAATGAGAGAGTTGGATAGACAGTGAATGTGTTAAATTATTGTTCTTTTGTTTCCCTCAGACTGACCACTCGTTTCAGATTTTTACACCGGACAGCCAACGAGAGTAGAACTCCAATGCTTCACGTGGTTTGTATTCCGGGACAGTGTGTCCAGCTCCCTGCATAGTCGAGGTTCAAAGAACATATAATCAACTCCATGCTTCTCTTGAGTAAGGATTGTTGTATCCCAAGAGCTAGTTAGTAGAATCTTGAAAGCTGCAAGTTCTTACCTTTATAGTGAGGAAAGTGAGATTTTTGTCATAACCCTGAATGTACCTGTATATACAGAACACCAAAGATGGATATGTTACTTTCACTAAATTATCATGTAAAAGTGAGGTAGCCAATGAGAGCAAAAACATAGAAATGAAGCCAGTTTGTAAGTGAATGAGGAAAAAAACCATTTGTCCAATTTAAAATTAAAGGCATGGTTTGTTACATACCCCGCAACTTGGTTATTGACAATCCAAGGTCTCCACTCATCGATGGTTTTATATCCAACCGATCTTGTCCAGGCTTGGCTTCCCGTAAACGGAACACACATATCATGATCCCCACTGCCAGGAAACAAAGCAAAGCATGTATGATAGTACTGAAACTAGTTATCCTGTAGCACATTAACATGGATTTGGAGCCCTTTCTTTCTCCAAGTTGGTTCATCAGGTTACAGTTTCATTATATATATTCTCCCAAAAAAAAAAAAAACCATAGATTCATGGTTGAATTGTTCTATGGACCTGTATATGAGGGCTCGATACCCCCGTGATGTAAGGTTCTTGTGATATTTAATCATGCTCCCAGCATCATGATCAAATGTAATCCTGTCAGTGCACAGATCCCACTTTCCAGTTACCTTTACCTGTTACCGATATGATTTAGTTTGCTGCGAACAAACTGGACTTTATGAGAAAATATAAAATCTTACACTGTCAGCGTGAATTGCTTTCCTAACTGCTTCATTGTTCAGCCATGCATTTGCAACTTCATCACTCTACATGTTTTGCCCAAATATTAAGGAATGTTGACGAAGGCCATCATTATGCAAACTTTCAAATACAGCTACGAATCAAATGACTTGGAGAACTTTTGAAAGCAAAATTATTGTTCAAACACACACATACATATGAAGTACTAGAAAAAAATGTTTCTATTTCTTACAGTGCACGGGACAGATTCCCCCAGAAGTTGCGGCCAAGTTGGGACGTGTCCATCTAGTACTGGAGCTCTAAGAGGCCATGCACGGCCAAACATTCTTTTTCTAATAGGTAAAGCCCTTTCAGTCTCACCTAACCTCCTGAAGCTTAGAGGCAACTTCATGTTTTCCTGTCGAATCAAACTAGGTGGGGCATGGTAGCACGGCTCAAGAATATCGTATATGTTTAGATCCTCAATAGCCTGAAATGACCTAAATTTAATGGTATAAAAGGGACAGGGAAATGATCCCATACCCATTGTGACTGCAACTTAATGTACCCACCGTTCTAGCTACATCAGGGTGCTTCTGGTATCCCACACTGATATCGCCTTGACACAACAGTGGTGGGCACATTAAGTTGTGCCCATGGTGAGAAGGGGATCGTTTATACGAGATGGATGCACATTTCACAAAATTTTGGAAACTAATCAGTATCGTACTTCATCGACTTTAGCAAGCTTGTTTTCGCAACTATCGGCCATAGGACGGTAATAGTTACCCTGGCATTCAGCAGTAACTGCCTGCAAAGTGAAGAAGGAAGAATGAGAATATTGTAGATAACAGACATATATATTCCTTCTAATTTTTTTCTGAATGGCTTTCAGGTAATAATGCTTTTAGAATCAGGTATTGAAGAATCGATTCTTTTTTATGAAGATGGTAATATACAAAATAAAATTAGTTTTTCATTAAACACACAAAGCACAGGATGTTAAGTATCTGAGTGGAATGTTAGTGATTTTCAGAATGATTTTTGATTGTTTGGGATTTTAATTCATTTTCAGAGTGAGGTTCAGTGCATAGTATATTTCCTGTACTGTCGAGCTTGCTAGTATTCATGATTCCTGTATCGTCGAGCTTGATAGTATTCATGATACATCATCCATCACCATTTCTCACAGCTGGGATTTTGACAAATGAGTTAGCAAAGATCGCTTGTTGAGGTTTCACTTTTAAAATCTATCATCAAAAACATCTCGACTGTTCTACTTATCAAGTTTCATTATTCCAAGTTCTCCCTAATAAGTTTGTTGTGATCTCAGTCTTAGACAAGTAAGATTATTACGAGCTCTTCTTTGCTCCACTCTAAAAGAAAAATCTTCATGGACAATTTGAACCTTGTTCTTTCCAACAGTGTATGAACATCCTAAGAAAGTTGCATTACAATTTGCAAGAGCAACCTCCATAAGCATGCAATATCAACGTAGAATATTAACAAAAACATTTTCATGTCTTAGGTATATTTGATTATGTAATAGTTAGGAGTTTAACATAGAAAAGTTTAAGATAACGTCAAGTGGTCGAATTTTCCATAGATAGCAAGATTTGACATTACATTCAAAAGCAAAAGAGACATCCAACACAATGCATATCGAAATGACGATCATAATTATGAGAATACAAACCAAAACTTTTTGGTTGACTGTTAATTTTCAAACATTTGAGTAAACAGGTATCATTGTCTCCTAGTCTGGGATAAAATATTATATCTTTACTATACTATATAAGATTCAGCCAAAATCGTTAACAAGGAGAAAGAAAATCAGGGAATTAACTGGAGAAACCCCACACCCCATATTAAAAAAATATAGCATCTGAAAGGATAAGTGCAACACAAGGACAACTTTTCCTTCCTAATAAGCAACAAGCATCACCAACATGATCATAAAACTGAAACAGAATGTCTGATATCGAATCACTACTTGAAATTTGAAAAGGAAAAACATTAGGGAATAGAACCACATACCTCATAAAGTTCATCTGAAATAAGGCCCATTCCATGTGTAAAAGGTATGAGAGCATTGCCATCAAACACGTCATCAGTAACTCCATTTCCCACCATGTACCCCTGTAATTTAGAATTTTACTTGCTGCAAAAACCAATTGCAAGAGGTGAAATTTAATACATGTAACAATACCTTAAGGTTGAGCATGGGCTTTATACCAGCATCCAATCCTACAGAATTGCAATAACCAAAATCAATTATAACATCCTCAATACAGATGCACTTCACATGTTATAAATAATTACCGTTTACTACTTCATAAGCCAAAGTTGGCACATATACTCCAGCATATGATTCTCCAGATATGTAAAACGAATTGGAGAGGAATTCGGGGTAGAGCTCAAACCACTATCCAGATGATATAAACAGTTATTGGTAGTTAAAGTTGAACAGTACAAAAACATTATGAACATGCATAGATTTTCACCTTAAGGAGAAATATATGTGAGTCAGAAGCAGTCTTTAGGTCCCCTGTTGTGTAATCAGATTCATTGCCAGAGTAAGACAATCCAACACCAGCAGGAGAGTCTAAATATATAATACTGGATACCTGAAATGACAAAAAGTGCCATTAAATGTTGGAATCTTGTAAAAGATGTAGAATAAATACATTTGATAAATAGTATTAGAAAAACAATAAATGAACTTTTAAGATCTAACCTTGGACCAGCTGTATGGATTAAGATGCAGGGTGGGAAGGCTACCACGTGGTTTTCCCTCTTCAAAATTGAAGGGACCTGCGATTAAAATGCACAAATAAATTATTTTATCAACAGACGGAAACCAAACGAAAGTAATCTCTCTCCTTTTTCTTTAAATTCTGAATAGATCATCGATGAAAGTAAATCCTTATTAATTTATCCACCAAAGTTGCTGCTTTCTAAAGTCAAACTGTTAAGAATAACTATTCTTGGTGACTCTGAAGTAGATAGAAGGAAGACCACATAAATAATATTAAAGTCATTGCTAGTATACTTGCCATGTAATAGAAGACATCATTTGCCATGTAAGAACAACACAAACCAATAAATTTTTAACATAGTAAAAACTTCATGAATGATTTTATTATAACCAGATTGATCAACAGAGATGCATTCCTTGATCATGTGCAGACATATGACACATGATGTGTAATCAATTCACAAACTAAACATCATACCCAACAAGAAGTGCAAATTGGAACCAAGTCATATAGCATTAAACAAACTTAAAATCTATGAAATAATGCTCATATTACCATGCTCATAAACAAATCCATCAAAACTAGAACACCCAGGACCACCATTAAGCCAGAGAACAACAGGGTCAGTCGATGGATTCCTCTCAGACTCCACAAAATAATAGAACAGTTTCTTCCCATAAGTCTCATCTATAGTCACATACCTGCAATCCCACAAGAAGATAATAACAATTTTTTTCTTTAAACACACACACACACACACACACACTATCAATAAAACAGTCTTTCTTCTTTTACCCAGAATAATGTTTGGAGGGGAATTTGCCATCAAAACCAGGAATCTTGGTAACAAGAGCCGCTTCAGGCGCGGATGAAGCTTGATTGAAGATGAATGCAAGTTGAATCAAGAAGAATGCTAAGAAGCAGAAAAAACGTGTGTAACCCATGTTGAATACGGAAAATCAGGAGAAGATGAAACTATATTATCTCCTCATTTCCAACAACCAAAGTGGGGTTTTAACAGGAGGAATAAGCAAAATCTTGAGTTGAATTGGAGAAATGTTTGCTTACAAGCGAAGAGAAGAAGAAGATGAAGATGGTGGAGAGAATTGGGCGGAAAGTGAGGATAGATTTTTTTTTTTCCTAGTTTAGTGTGACAATGACAGTAAGTTAAACTTACGGTTAGTTAACTTATCTCTCACACACACTCCATTGTTTGCTTTTGAGTTTGGGTCCAAGGTTTTTAGGATTTTTTTTTTTTTTTTAGGTTTTTAGGAAATATTTAGGAATGAATTGACGTTTGAATTTATATAAATTTGGAATGTTATTTTGCTTTTATTATTATCTTCTTTGTGTACAAGTTATGTGAATTTTGGATGCATAATTGGGAGTTTAGAAAAAATGCATTATATTTAGATAGGTATATGTTTAAAATAGTATGAGTGATTGTATAAAATTAGTATCATGTCTATCGTGTGTAGCTCTTAATATGTCCACAACTAACATGTAAAGACTTCATCCTCTTGTAATATGAAAAGTGAAATTGTATGTTGGATGTCGGACATGTATTAATGTGTCAATGGTGGATGCGATAGCAAAACTGTATCTATATATATCTACATAATATCAAGTATCCTTGAAAATAAGAATATAAAAAAATCAGCCCATTTCCAAATGTTAATCAAATTCAAAAATTAAATTTTATAATTATACATCACATGAGTAACAGTTAAATTGAAAGACCAAGTCTTATGTAAGATGTCTTAGAAATCATTTTATTTGAAGCGGATTAATCTATGTTTCACATATAAATTTGTGTAAATTGATTTAATTAGTAGGTAAAAGTTATCTATCTTACAAAAATGATCTATAAGAAAATGTCACTAGTTATTATTCTATAAAAATAATTATTTTTCCTGTTAGATATTATCATATCAAAACATAAAGATAGTAAAAAGTATCACTTATGCATTATGCATTGCATGAGATATATACTAGTTTAAATATGAAATACATGGATTTTTATTAAAACCATTCGTTATAATCTATATATATATATAAGTAAAATATTGTGCCAAAAATAATTGCAATAAATGTCTCATTTATTAAATATTTCCATTTTAAGATATCATTAATAACTTTCATTTTACATTTATTAATAAAAAATAAAAAATATTAATATTTAAGACATTTAATTTTAGGGTAGTTCTATAGTACACCAGATGTATTAATACACCAGACTCTCAACTCATTTTCAGCCATCAGATTTGAGATCATTAAAGTCAAAGTTAACTATGATCTCAGATCTAATGGCTGAAAATGATGGAGAGTCTGGTATATTAATACACCCGATGTACTACAGAAGGACCCTTAATTTTATATTTATTGTATAAAAACTCAAAACAAAAAATAAATAAATAAATATTTCTATATATTTCTATATTATAATAATAGAGGAAAATTTGAAATATTTACAAAAATATCGTTTTCTTAACAAAAAGTGTCACATCAACAATTTGAAATATAAATATTGTATCAGTTTATTCTTATTTTATTAATATTAATTAAGTTAAATTTTATAGAATAATTTCTTATACCAACAATAGATATTGTTCAAACAATAATTTCAATAATAAATATTAGGCAAAAACTTATATGAGTTGGACACACAAATCTAGATCCATATATCAGGGTTGACCTGGTCAAAACGTCAAAAAAAAAAAAAAGGCAATCACTCGCGTTTCACGCGCCTGATACTCGCGCTCAAACTCACCCAAACTTACTCCAATAGACATACTTTTATATATAGTTAGACCTACCTTTGTGTTATATTAGACTTCCCTTATGTGGGTAGGTTTAACATAACACAAATGTATGTCTAACTATACTTAAAGGCATGTCTAATACAATGTAATGGTACATGTGTCAAACCTAAGGTTTTTTTTTTTTTTTTTAAGGTTTAAGGTATGAAATTTTGGCAGAATGGTAGGTTTAACATAACGTAAAGATACGTCTAACATAACGTAGTGGTAGGTGCCAAAATTCAAAAATCAAGCGCAAAAAAGAAAATGTATGAAATATGGGCAGATGGGTAGGTTTAACATAACGTCAATGTATGTCTAACATAATGTAAATGTAGTTCTAACATAACCTATTGATAGATGCAAAAATTAAAAAATTATGCGCGAAAAAAAAAAAAAGAGAGAGAATAGGAGATTTACTCTAAATATTAATTTGTTTAGGGATAATTCGATATCATATTTACTATCAATGTAATTAATAGATAAGTGTAACACTATTAAAGATGCGTGTAAATACATATATGTATATGTATAATATGTATTTAGTGTGAAATTATATGTCACTCTAAGTATTTTTTAAATTAATATTTGTAAGTATCCCGTCAATAATTTTTTTTATTTTTTCATTTTTTACTATTTAATCCTTTTGATTTAATAATATAAATATTGTATTAGTTTATTCTCATTTTACAGATCTTAATTAAATTAATTTGAATTGAATAATTTTTTAAATATCAACAATAGATATCCAAACAATAATTTCAATAATAAATATTAATTTGCATGGGTATAATTTATATCATATTTAATATGGATTAATAAATAAATATAACATTATTTAAAATGTGTGTATATACACATATATATATATATATATAATATCTGTAGTCTGAATTATATGTTATCCTAAATATTTTTAAAATTATAAATATCTTATAATCAAATAAAATTTTCATCTTTTATTTTACACTTAGGACTTCGTATATTTTTATATGAGAGTGCACGTTTTGAATTTAGATGGCTCAACTGATTATTTAAATTATATGTTTAATTAGTTTCTAATTATTATATTGTCATCATCATGATCACTACTACTACATTTCGATTTTGTGTTGAGCTTAAATTGTAATGATCAATGTCGTGCTATATCAATTAATTTATGTGATACTTACAACAGAATAATTATCTGTCATCTTCGATGTTAAGCGATATTAATTTTCTTCTAATTCAATTTATTTTAAAATAAAATGTTGAAATATATAATTGACAGTGCTTGCATCAAGTTCCTACGTAAAATTTCTAATTTTATAGTGTATTGTTTCTATATATACATACTCATAAACACACGTATTTAATTTAAGTAATTGATTTATATGATTTTAAATTCATATATTTTTTTAGTTTTTTTAGTATATTTAATTTAAGTGACTAACGATATTTGTTTGTAGCACATATGATAAAAAAATATTTCAACTAGAAATGTTGTGTATAAAGAAGTTTTTTAAATAAACTTACAAACTTGCAACTAAAATTACCAATTTTAATTTGAAGATCATGATTAATACTTTTGTTTTTAATATTAATCATAAATTAGTGAATTGGATGTGTATAATATCGATATATTATTATGAATTGAATTATCTTAAACAAATTTAGATTCTCTTAGTTATTAAATATTACTCTTCTATGTGCTAAAAATTACTTATATTATATTATCAAATAATTAATATTTAACAATAATATAATATCACAAACCGCACATAGCATGGGTGCCAATACTAGTTTATATTATAGAACAATATTCATTTTCTAAATAAAAACTTAACTCGTTCCCCGTAGAATGAAACATTTTCACATAAAACTTTGTTTTAATTAATATCCACTTTCACCAAAATTTTTAAAGTATAATATTTTAGAAACAACGACATGGACATTCTTTCATATTTTCTGAAGACTTCTTCGTTACACTTGTGTTGACATTGGCCACTCAAAATTCCAAAATTTTTCTGCACTGGTATTGCCTTATTTTCTTTAGAAAAATAAATCATAAAACAATATTTGTCAATAACCATACCTCTTTCAAAAAGTGAAAATAAAAACAGAGATGTTACATATCAGTACCAGCAGTTTCTCACAGATCTCATTATATGAGATTGATTAACTCAAAATTCATGCTGAATGATTTATATGAGAATTTGTGGGCATGAATTTAATTCATAGGTAATAAGATATGTCTCATAAAAATTATTCATTATATCACTTCACATCAATTTTTGTGTAAGGATATTTGGTTAAACTAAAACACCTAATATTCTAGTTGAGATCGTTGATTAAAAAATCATAAAATTTGGTTACACAATATGATAAACAAGTTTGAGAGCAAATTATCATTCTCTGGTATATTACTTGTAGAATATCTCCCAATAATATACCCAGTATTTTATATTAAATAAGTATGTTAAAGGATGATGACTTGATTGTTATAATATTCACAACACATAAGAAGCTTTTGTATACACTCTTTATTAATCCATGTAAGGGGGAAAAAAGCAACCTATAAAACTACTTATCCTGAAGAGAGCACCGCCTAAAATACCACATTTACTATAATAAAAATAAATTTTACAACACAATATAAGATAATATGTGTAAATGCCACAAATTATAACGTAATATTACAAAATACCACAAATCTATTACACATGTGACTTTTACTGCAAATATGTCAGTTTGACTATTTAATGCAATTATTAATGTAATTTCATACGGTTATTCGAAAATTATAAAAAATTTGATAATAATTTTCGAATAACCCTATTTTTTAAGGTTATTCGAAAATTAAAAATTTATCTTCAAATGTTCGAATAACCCTAAAAATTAGGGTTATTCAAAAATTATCCACCTTATTTTCGAATAACCCTATTTTTTTAGGGTTATTCGAAAATTTTAAGATAATTTTCGAATAACACAAAAAAAAAAATTCGAATAACACAAAAAAATTAGGGTTATTCGAAAATTATCCACCTAATTTTCGAATAACCCTATTTTTTTAGGGTTATTCGAAAATTTTAAGATAATTTTCGAATAACACTAAAAAAAAAATTTTTTTTTTTAGTGTTATTCGAAAATAAGGTGGATAATTTTCGAATAACCCTAATTTTTAGGGTTATACGAACATTTGAAGATAAATTTTTAATTTTCGAATAACCCTAAACAATAGGGTTATTCGAAAATTATTATCAAAATTTTTATAATTTTCGAATAACCGTATAAAATTAGGGTTATTCGAAAATTATAACCCTTATTTTTGAAAAATAGCAAAATTTTTTGGGGTTATTCGAAAATTATATATTTTACAATTATATATTTTCGAATAATCCCTAAAAAAATAGGTTATGCGAAAATAACATTCGAATATTTAGGGCTATTCGAAAATTTAATTATGAATAATTTATAGTATTTTTGAATAACCCTAAAAAATAGGGTTATTCGAACAATAAAATTAATTTTCGAATAAGCCTATATGTTTTGCTTATTCGAAAATTATAGTATATACATCCAATCATTTCAATCATTGACAAACTTTCAATCATTGCCCAATCATTGAAAAGTTGGAATCATTCAAAAAAATGTGGTATTTTACTATATTAAGTTATCTTAGATGGCATTTTTATATATGAACTTATATCAAATGGTAAAATTTTCTTTTTTTATATAAAATATGGCATTTTGATACATTTCCTCTATCGTGAATCTTATATTAAATTTGGTATTACATTTAATATTACATAATATTTAATACATACCACATATTAATTTGTGATATTATTGAATACACTGTCACATATGGTGATTAAACTAGAATATGGGATGTAACACATCTCACTCCAGAACTATTAGGCCCCGTTTGGTAGCTGGGTTTAGAGAATCCAGCCTAAACCCATGTTTGGGATGAAGGTTTACGCCCGAGTTAAGGGGTGGGCCCAATGATCTGTTGGGTTTAGGCTGTCCAATTCACTGGTGTTATAAACCCACCATTTTTGGTAGGTTTATTCTTGGCCCAACAGTGCCACGTGCGATATTACATCTCCATCCCTACTGTTGAAAAAGGTTGGTCTATGTTGTCCTTATTTGATTCGAAAATTACACCTTCACCACATATCTCTTGAAACCATATCTACTTGCTTCAAATTTCCTCCGTCGTTGACAATCTTCAATCTCGCGACAGGTCTGTATTTTTCTATGCTCAAATCAGTGTTCAAAGCTTCTCAGTTTGTTATTCGCATCTGTGGATTTGTCCTGTGTTTAACTATATGACCTTGTAATTTCTAGATTTTTTTTAATGCATATGGGGAGTTTAGCGTAGTTGATTTAATCTTGTGCTTCTTTACTCAATCTTAGAATTTATGTATTTAATTTCCTAAAAATAGGTTTGCTGCAAATAGATTGTGGCTTTTAGAGGTTTTTTTCTGGCAACTTCAGATATTATAGGTTGCATGAGTGATTTAGAGTTTATGTAACTTTGTTCATGAAGCAATAACAAATATTCTCCTTAATACCACTACATTTTTGGCTATGGTGCATCTGGACGTTATGGGAATTACATTTTTATGAAAAAAAAATGTTGTCTTTTTGTTTGCTTTCGGAGTTTTAAGATCTGTTATATTTGGAGATTGGAAATTTAAGTATGAAAGGACTAAACTAATATCATTTGTTTCAATGAGTTATGCTTCTCATGTGTGGGTTATTTTTTATTGAAGTTATCCTCCTAAATTACTGTCTTGGATGTTCAAGAATGGCTGAACTAGTGTTAGAAGGATGTTGAAATGATAGTTGAATTTTTTTCCATCTCTATAGCCCTGCTCGGAGACGGGCGATGAATGTTGAGGTGTTGTGAGACATGGTTGTTTCCTCACTGCCTTCTCAGCTATACTTGTTGAGTCTTTAATCTCGACTAAGGTGTATTGAAAAGGTTTCATGATTAGCATTTGCATTCTACAGCTCTGCAGGCAGTACTCCCCTTCATTTGGCTGCAAGAATTGACTATGTGGATTGCATAAGAGAATTGCTCGCTTGGGATGCTGATCGACATCAAAGAGACGCATTAGGGTATTTTCTTGTTTTTTAATAGGTTACCAACACTGAATCAATGATTATTTATCAGTAGTTTCAAACTACCCATTTATACATAAGTAAATATGATTCTACATAAGTAAATTTGAGATTTTATAATTGTTATAGAAACAGGGAATATAGTCATCTATTCGAAAGTGAAATGTAGCCATTTTGGCTTTCATAGAAAGATAGATGCTTTGTGTTAAAAGAAAAACTCCAGTGCTTACTCCTTGCATCTTAAGACATGTATAAGAACATATGAATGATTGTGTTGACGTTTAGAGCTATCCACAATTTAGAGCATGTTAATGTTTCAAGCTTCACCACATGTTCGAAATAGTGGGCTTCATGAGCTTCACTTGTTTGAGATAGTGAATATTTCGAGCATGTGATGTTAAGACAGTGGCTTGCTCGAGAAACATGAGAAGTTTGAAACTTGGAGAGGCATCAAGGTTCTATTTTGCATTTATCAAGTGGTTGTATCCCATTTTGCCATAATTGTAAGAATAATTATTTTGACTCTCTTCTCTTATCTTATCGAATGATTCTCTCTACAGAGGTTTCTAGCAGTGTACGGTTCGCATATTTCAGTGTTGGTGGCTATCATCTTATCGCCAACATTGTCACTTCTCCATCAAAAGCTAGTGCACGGAAGAAAAGGCATTGAATTGCCCAAACCGGCTTTGATTGTATTAGAAATGTGTCTATTGTTGTTAGATTTACATACAATGTAGGGATCACCATACTGTAGTGAAGAATACATCTTGCTTCACCAATTTATAAATTATTGGGGTTAAAGAATTTTTTTGAGTGAATCTCTCCAAGTGAAGTTGCAAACTTCTCATCACCAATCCTCTTATATAAGCTAGCATATCGACTAGGCTTATAACATGACATTTATTTTGGTAAACATTGGATTATCATAATGCAATATACTTCTCATGCCAACCAACTTTAATTAATTTCTATTATCGTGGTCCGTGGGTGATCTCAGAATATAAATGTAGTAAAAAATGAATTTTATTGGTGGCCGATAGTTTTCTTTTGAAGGTAATAATACCAAACTAATTTTCATCTAATTTTACTACTATATATCACATTTATGTTTTTTTTTCTTAATCAATTTAGTCCATTTTTGCGTTCATGAAATAAAAAAGGTTACCAAGTTAAAGATTGGATACCAAATCGAAGAGGGAATGTGGGGGTGATTTTGGATTAATCTTTTTCAATATTCAATTTAGTTTATTCCAATAATTTAAGGGTCATTTTTGTAAAATCACATATTATATCTATATTAACCAATATACCAAACAACAAATAAAAAACAATCTAATTTTAACAAACCTCCAATCATTTATACCAAACACATAATACAACTAAACCCAACCCAAAAACCTCCATACCAAACACCCAAATTACACCTTTTTTATACTGCATGAATAGTAAAAAGGCCGAAAACATTATAATCCCATCCAAACCCAACCTTCGTATCAAACGGGCTCTTAGACACAAATTAAGTGATATGTATCTTTCTTTTAATATTTAATTCCATTTATAGGACTCATGATCAACTTTCATATCAAATAGTGTATCACATGATATAAAAATTATACTTGTAAGTATTAATGTAACTAGTTTTGTACCCGTGCGATGCACGGGATAAAATTTTATAAAATACAATTATAATATTTTTATCTGAGATTTGGAAAAAAAAAAGTATATACAAATGTAATATAATGAAATTATGTAATTTATATATTATATATTTTAAATATTTAATTGTTGGAGATAATCTCTAGGTACGGTAATAAAATAAGATATTGTAATTTTAAACTTAGTTTATATATAAATAAGATGGATATGAATTCTATAGAAATTATTACATTTCAAGTACACTATTCAAGATAAGGAATAATGTTTACATAAACAAATCACAACATGAAAACTATCTTCTATATAAGATAGAAGGAATAATTCAACTAACTACTTTTAAGCATGTTATCTTTAAAACAAATAAATTCTATGATAAAAGTCTCAAAAACATAAAAGAAATATAAAAACAAAATATATGATTAATTTCCAATTATTTCTAACCCAAAAAAAAAAAAAAATCTACATTGTAATATAAATTTATAGTCTTCTTTATCACTTTTCCATGTAAGTTTTCATTTAGGTTTCTTCATGAAATTCCTGCATAAAGTAAAAAAACAAAAAAAAATTACATTAATAATAATCCATATGCAATACCAATAAATAAAACATTCATCTTCAAATATGAATAACGATAGGAACTTTAATCGTTAAGAAATAATTTATAAAGTCAAAAAATTATTAACCGTCCATCCAAACCATATGATGTAGATCAAATAAAAATCATAACCAAATAAAATAAAAACCAAAAAAGAACACAATCCCATGAGCACCATAAAAACAAAAGATTTGTATTGCAGAATTTGATAAATTAAAGAGAAAGTGTGAGTCAATTCTAAGTTTTTTCTCTCATATTTATAGTGCATAATTTGTTCATTAGATATGGAATTAGTGCATTTTGTATGTCATAAATTAGCTGCTTCCTAATTTATAGATTTTTTTTCCCAATTATAATAATTGCAAATAAATGTTCAGTTTCTACTTAATTCATATACATGAAATCAAATTACATCATTCACAATTAATGTGTTTATTGATAAAATCAAAACGTTTTATTATATTACATTATGTTATACATTAAATATTATTTTTATTGAATTTTATTATTTACAAAATAGAAAATCCTGTTCAATATATGTAATATATAAAATCAAGATCAAGATAATATCACAATCTTATTTGTTTGCTCATATTATTGTATATTCAATTTTAATAGTGAAATTTAGTATGGACTTATTTGTCTTATTTAATGGATGAAAATGATAGCATCAACATCTATTATATTTCTAAAATGACATTTCAAATTATATTAATTTTAAAACAAATCAATATTTCTATGTAATCGATGTCAAATAACTTGATGTATGAGTCATTCAGAAATTTTTATATAAAATCATATGGAATGCTTAGATGAAAAATCATTTAGTTTGCATCTATAAAATAATTTAACATTTTTTAAATTGAAACATATTAAATTAACATTTTTATTAAATTGAAAAGTATTAAATAGAAGAAGGATAGCTAATGGCAATAATTTCTTTTTTTTTCTCCCCTAATTTGTAATAATATTCATCCTTATATATAGAAGATTAATGAGGCAATTCACTTTTTTATTTAATAGATAAACATTATATCTTTTCCATAAATATCAAAACAACTTTTGGGTGGAAAAATTATTTAAGGAAATGTTCTTCTTCATATATATATATATATATATATATATATATATATATATAAAGATAATGTCACATTATAGAATATTAATATCATAATTAATTAAATATGATATTCATTTTATTATTACATATGATTTATTATCAAATCAAGTGGAGTTCTTTAATTTCTTTCTATATGATATATTATGACAATATATCTTTTAATTTTTATATTTAGAATTATTTAATTGTTGAATTTATGTTTTATCTAGATTTGGTTATCAAGTGGCGAATTAATTTTTATATCTACTCCTTTATATAACAATTATGTTTTATACGTCAACAAAATTACATAAAATTGTATCTATATTTTGGTTATCTTTTTATATATTTATTGTTTTGTAATGATAAGAATTATATAATAAAAATATTTTATGTATATATTTACATGCATATTAAATTATATATAAATATATATTAACATCGAATGAATAATTGTTTTATTATTTATATGATATTATGATTATTATGATATTATATGATGTAAATCACATATATATATATATATACACATACACACATTGCTAAATGATATCATAAATATATGAATAGAAATTGATAGTTGACTTACCATATTGACAAATATGGTAATTTTATTATATCATATCACTTCCTTAAATATATATATATATATATCATCAATCATGATTTATTATTTATCATTTAACATTTATTTTAATAAAAAAATCATTTCCAATTTTGACAGGGTGTTTTTGGCGGGAAAATTTTAACATTACTATTTGAGGAAATGTTTGTGTTTTTATATATATAAAGATGAAACTTAAGAATGCAATTTTTTTTAAAAGCAGTCTTCCAATTTTATTCCAAAATTATCTCTATTTGTGTTTCGTAAAGCTCTTTTACTTCTCATCATTAACATGTGGACTTTTTTTGCTAAAACTTAGGTATGTTTGAAGGTACATCAGTACTTTAATTTTTACATTGACCTAATTTCCTTGATTATATAAGGTCCATTTATGTTTTTATGTTGGTTATTTTTATTTAGGATATAATTAGTTAAAACTTATAAGACTAGTTTTATTGGTGACTTCTACCCAACTCATATAAAACCAAAAAAAAAAAACATAATTAGAGTTGCCAACCCAATCGGTCAGCCGATCTTGGGTTGGTCAACTTACCTTTATCTCACACCAATTGGATTGTGACAAATGTTATAATCTTATTTGTTCCATATATTTTTTGTGGATATAATTTAAATTGTTGATATTAAAGATAATGTGTATCAAAAAAATATAAAAAATTTATCAAAATTTATGATTTTTTTCTCTATAATAGAGTCCAATATTGATAAATTTTCAAACACAATTTGAAGAGCTCGATTTCCTCACAATCTTAAATTCTCTCGTTTTCTCATCGAATTTTTATCATTTCCTATTATAGATCCAAATAATCCAAATTATCTTTCAACCTTCCAAAATTATCCAAACTTTCAAGATTATCCAAATTTTCAATCATTTCCAAATTCTGAAGATTATCCAAACTCTCCGTATTATCCAAACTCTCAATTTTCTTATTATAAATATCAAATTTAAGTGTATGGTAAAAAAATTCTTATTATAAATAACGAATTTAGAATATAAAATATTTTTTATATATTTCTTACGTTTTCAAAAAATGATTATATATAATATTCAATTATAAATAATGAGAAAAAAAATATTTTAAAGGTTGGGTTGGTATCACTAATAAACGTTTAAATAATTGAAGGTTTGGTTGAGTTGTAAGTTGTATATGTGGATAAGAGATAAATAATTTTTATATTAGAAGGTTCGGTTGGATTGAGTTGCGAATAAACATAGTACTAAGGAGCAGCAATGGAAGGTCTATCCTGCTATGGTAGGTCCTCAACCACCTGATCTCTCTCTATATATATATGTAATATATGCATATATATCGTACTTATCGCTCTATTTCCATGCATATCAGAAAGCCTATCTCCTGCAACACGCCTACCAACTCCATCACTCTTGCACCATACAAAAGCCACCACGTGTCCAAGACATCGAGAACCACCTCTTCTGACCTTTTATTTCCTAACCACAATTCACCACGTGCTTCAAATCTAGACTCCCCCTTCTTCGCCACCAATAATTGATCACTCTCCAATCCCCTCTGTATTCTCGCTGGCACATTTCCGCCGCCACCGCCGCCGCCGCCGCCGCCATTTGCCTCCCTTAAAACCCTAAGAGCTTCCATGCCATAGGCCCCAAGCAATCGGTGTAACAAAATGCCATCTCCACGCCATTTTTTAGCCACTCTCCTAATCTGTTCACTACTAGTTTTAGTAGTAAACAGTGACGAATCATCAATATACGAGGTATTGAAGATTCACGGCCTGCCAATGGGATTACTGCCCAAAGGGGTCAATAATTTCAGCCTGGATAATTCAGGGAAATTCGAAGTGCACTTGGATCACGCTTGCAATGCCAAGTTCGAGGATGAGATTCACTACGACACCAATGTTTCGGGCACTCTAGGGTACGGTCGGATCGAGAAATTGTCGGGAATTTCTGCGCAGGATTTGTTTTTGTGGTTTCCGGTGATTGAAATCCGGGTCGATGTTCCCAGCTCCGGATTGATATACTTCAATGTCGGGGTTGTTTCTAAACAGTTTTCTCTCTCTTCCTTTGAAACTCCAAGGGATTGTTTGGCTGTTCCTGCTCCCGATCTTCAAACTGGAACTCTAATTGTGGACTCTGTTTCTAAGGTTAATGATTCTGTTCTCGGGACTTTATTTCTTGTTTCTTGGTCCTAAAGTGTTGTTTGTGAGCAACAGATTTTGGTCCTAAAGGGAGTGAGTATTTGGGATTGCAGATTCTTGAAAGTGAAAATTTGATGTTGATATTGTATAGGTTTTTGATATTTAAAGAAGTTGATTGAGATATGGTTGAAATGCTTCTTTTGATGTTGTTTTAGTTAACTGTTTGAAGATATGACATTTCTTCTGATTGATGCAAACTCTTATCATCAGATTCATTCAGGAGGGCTGCTCCAGTATGGGGTTGATCAGGATAAGTCTGCTAGGACAGCATTGTAGTAATGCACACTACATCACGTATTTGGATTCTTGTATCTACAAAACTAGACAGTCAGAATCTGGTCTAGTCGTCGTGTTTCTAATTTGTTCTAGTTCGCAGTTGCCTTTGTAGTGCTACCGAGTCTATGGAGTAGTCGAGGAGGGCCACACGTGTGGGAGGGAGCTGCCATACATTTGATGCTTCAATGTGACTCTGAATATGCATGGAGGAATTCTTGTTAAATTGACTCCCTTTTTCTTTTTGTGTTAGATGACTAGTTATACTTGGTTTCAATCAAATAAGGAATAAAATTGTCCAATTTCCTTTTCTCTTTCATATGATCGTCGTTGTAAGAATGAAACTCATATTGTCCAAGCAGAGAAGAACTCTTATTTGGTTCTTCATAGAAACCATCCATAAAGTATTGGATTGAAATATTGATATTGTAATGAGCAATATCATTATACACATTGGTTTCTATTACCTTAATAAAAGATGATTTGTTTTCTTGTATTAATTAATATGTTGAATAAAAGTTGAGTGTGGATACTTGGATTTGACTTTTAAAAGAAATTTTTAAAAAAGAGTAGGGATATGATCTCTTGCTTGCTTTGGCATAAATCTTCACAAAACTTCTTCAAATGTAATATTGATGCAGCCTTTCTTAGAGATACAAATGAAAATGGTGTGCGTATGATTTTGAGAGATGATACAGGGTTCTTTGTTGTGTGCAAATCATCTACTTTTGTTGGTATGGTGATGCCGAAGCTATGGGAATGGGACTATTGGAAGCATTAATTGTCATGGGTTTAAAATTCTGAATATTTCAAAAGTGATTTTTGAAATGGATGCAAAGAAGACGTTGAGTCTATTTCTGAATTTGGATCTATTATTTTGAGTTGTAAGAATATTTTATCTTTATTTTCCCAAGCAACTGTTTGTTTTATTCGTAGGCAAGTAAATGAGGTAGCTTGTGTCAATGCTACGGCATCTCATTCCTATACTAGCCCTTTCATATGGACGGATATTCCAGATTTTATGGATGCACGTCTTATGAACTTTTATTCATTTATTGATCACGAATAAGATTTGCTCCCTTAATTTAAAAGAAAAAAAAAAAAAGAATGGGGATATTATCACGACCAATGAGTCTCTACCCTATATTCTTTTTTCATAAGATTTCCTTATCAGGGTGAAGTCCTCTTTTTGTATGATTGATTGCTTCATTTATGACCTAAATTACTCTCAATCACAATCAACTCTAAAATTAACTGGATTTTTAATGTCATTTTACTTTCTCTCTTTATCACCACTAAGAACATATGCAAACATTTATATCTCATTTTAACAAACCTTGATTTCATCTATCTCAATCTTTATTCTATGTGATGTTCCAATTTAATTTTATTTGACTCATATTTTGGTTGTGACTTGTGAGCCTTAATTTTACTGTGATTAAGACATTATTATATATATACACATATATTTCTCTTAACTTTTATTTTTTTTCAAGAAAATACACTATAATGGCCAAGTGGTAATTTGAACAATTATTATGTAAATTCAGGTCATCTGCTAGATAGGTAATTAATGGATGATAATAAATATGGAGGATCTAATGGTGGATTATATTTCTTTTATTTTTCTCTACAATCTCTGTATATGTATTATGTACTACTATGTAAACTGTAAAGTAATGGATTTGTTTTTCCTTAATAATTATAAAGATAAATAAATAATAAATAAATAAATAAATAAGTAAATATAAATATCAGGTTCGTATCTTTTCTAATAGCATCCGCATATGCTGTGTTGTTTCCATCTTCATGTTTGAGGTAATTCTATAAATAGAGTAGAAAATATAAAAAAATAAGGAAAAACAACATCGTCTTAATTCTTTAGATGAGTTAGTCTCCTGTGCAATTGGTGCACATATAATTTAGGTCGGATCCGGGTCGACCCGGATCCGCACACTTTTTTATTTTATTTTTGAATTTTATTTTTTTGCTTCAAATTGTTACCTTTATGTTATATGCGTGTGACCTTTATATACAAATATAATGACCTTTATATACTCTAACTTATAAAAAAATGAAGAATTTTAGCAAAATTTGTACATATTTACCTTTATGTAATATTAGTTGCACCTATATTCATCCTAAAAATGCGCTGAATTTTGAAAATTTTCATTTTTTCAAAGTTATGGATAATAAAGGTCATAATATTTGTACATAAAGGTTACAACAATACAACATAAAGGTCTCAATCTGAAGCGAAAAAACTTGAAAATCTCCACTTTTTCCTAAGTTACTGAACATAAAGGTCATAACGTTTATATATAAAGGTCACACTTATATAACGTAAAGGTCACATCCTAACAACATATAGGCAAGGATGAAAATATCGATATCGCATGTCGTATCGCAACTTTGATTTTACGGATATATCGATATTGCATATCGATATCGCAAAAAAATTAAAAAAACAACAGAAATCTTATTAACATTCTGGAAATTTAATATGAAATTTTAGGGATTATTTTTACACTTCATTACACATATATTCCACTCAAAATCACATTAAAATATAATATATTAAAACTAATATATAGATAATAAGCATTATAAATACTGTCTTTCGAATGAAAACTGATAATATATTACATAATACAAGACAAAATTACTAAATATATTATCAAAACAAAAAATCAATAAGTTCAACTGAAGTTAATAATTTCAAAGTAATAAAAGTTATAAATATTCAAAGTCATACAACCAGAATATGTAAATACATAAAATTTTACTAAAACTAATTATAACAATTAATTGTAAATACACAATAACATTACATTTTACATACCAGTGCTTCACTATAACATAATTAATTGTAAAATTATGATTTTATAATAAACTTCTATAAG
The DNA here is from genome assembly GCA_005771605.1 of Scutellaria baicalensis. Taxonomy (NCBI): domain Eukaryota; kingdom Viridiplantae; phylum Streptophyta; class Magnoliopsida; order Lamiales; family Lamiaceae; genus Scutellaria; species Scutellaria baicalensis. The sequence goes on along the minus strand of CM016726.1, from coordinate 15,900,304 downwards.
TTAACTAAATGCTTCACCTAATATATACATAATTAGCACAATTAAACATAGCCATTTATAATATACCAACAAAATGCTATTTTTATCAACTAAAATGAAAAACAAAATAAAGAGATTAAATTTACATACAAATTCGTAGTTCTTCAAAATGACAATTGAGTGATATATATAGTGGTGCAAGTATTTCCTCTCCAATGTCAATGTCCTTTATCCAAAAAAATATATAAATTAGATACATTAAAATAGTCATAATTTATAAAGTAAATAATTGAAATTAATTTAATCAAAAATGTTGGGAGAGAGTTAGTGATATCATACTTTGAACCTTAGAATATATGATAGAATGTTCACTTGCATTTATCCTCTTATATAGAGAAATATATCATGTAAAAAAATTAGAAAAAAAAAGTAAATGAAGTAATAATTGGTTAAAGGAATGGAAATTTCAAAAAGCCACAAAATACACAATACAAAAGTAAAAAAAATCACAAAGTTTAATTTTTTGAATCAAAATCGTTCATTTTGATATACATGCGATATTTTGCGATATATCCACGATATTTCCCAATTTTCATCCAATTTTGTACTACACTGAACCGATATCGAAATCGATATCGATATTTTGCGATATTTTGCGACATATCCGCGATACCCAGGAAAAAAAACATTAACACCCAATATCCGTATCGCAATATCCGTATCCGCGATATATCCGCGATATTTTCATCCTTGCATATAGGTAACAACCTGAAGCGGAAAAAAAAAAAAAAAACCCAGGTGCGCAGATCCGGGTCGGGTCGCCCTAATTGCACCAATCCAGATCCGTACACCTGATGCACAGCAGTATTTGCCTCTTTAAATTTGTCCTTTTTAGTCATTTATCTATTCATTTCTAATTTTAGTCCTATAATTTTAAAATTCCTGATATTTGATCAAGTTACATGTAATGATATGTTAAGACGACATATTGTCACAGATATTCAAATAAAAAACCAAAAGTTTTTAAAATTAGATTTAAAAAAAAAAAAGATTGAATAAAAAAAGTAGTAGTAGACATATTCAACTATGAAGATTTTTTAAGTTTTCACACAAAATCAACACATACTGCTTAAAGTTTCATTGGAAAACAAAAAGTAAAATTCTCAAAGTTCCACTTAAAACAAATCTGAACAAACCACCATCACATGATTCACGTTCTTGCATTTATTTATTTATATACTTTAAAGAGCCACAAGGCAATTATATTGAATTTTTTTTTTTTCAAGAATGCATATGCACACGTACAAAAATTCAGGTGATATGATTTTACCGATTATATTTTGTAAGAAAGTTGTAAATTCATATTTTTGAAAAAAAAAAAAAAGAAAAAAAATGAAAGAAAGTTGTAAATTCATCGAATTTTGTGTATCAACATGTTTGATTTGACCATTTCACATCTTAAGTTTGTTAGATAATCTCATATAGAGAAAATTAAATTTAAAAATTAGAATAATTAGTTAGTATTATATATTCCTTAACAACTCGTTGATAATTACGACATTAATGATTTACTAAAAAGGTAAGATATTTCCGTTAAGATACTATTGAACTAAAAGTAACAAAATGGGCAACATTTTAGAATACAGTATTAAATTGAAATAGGTTTTATAGATGTAACGCCTCACTCAACAAAAATAGTATAATAATTTAGACATGATTTATTTAATTTCTTACTAATGATATACCTAAATGAAACCGTCCATCCGTCCTACAGCTAATTATTCTGTTACCTTTTTTTTTTTTTTTTTCTTTTTTCATATAAATAATTGAGTTCAAATAAACAGTACTCTCGTGTTACCCTATCGCTTCACCACCACCACCACCACCGTCCACTCGCCGGAGAACACCAAGTTTGGCCGGCGGGTGATTGTCACCGCCTAGATTCCTAGCAAGCAATGTCACAAACTCCATGTCTCTACCTCCAATCCGCTCCTAATACTCTATTCTTCCACCAAAATTCCTTCTCCAAAAATCGGACTCCTTTTAGCATTAAGAGCAAGTCCTTTTCTCTGGCTCCGAAATTGATCTCGAGAAACAAGAAGAATGTCAAGGGAGGCTCTCTGGTTGCCGTTGCCTGCTCAACTTCATCGCCTTTCATAGGAAGAGTTGGGCTACACAAAAGAGAGGGCAATTTTACGCTGCTTTCGTTCGGTGTAGACCCCAAAATTGCGGTGGAAACTGAGGCTAAATCTGACGCCTCTCAATTTTTATCGGCGCTGCTTCCGTTTGTGGTGGCGCTCACCGCCGTCGCCGCTCTTTCCAAGCCGTCCACTTTCACATGGTAAGTGCAATTATGGTTATTGCTATGATTGATTTTTTGCTTCTGGAGGTTCTTCTGCAGTTATAGATAATTTCTAGATTCTTGCGATTGTTTCATGATTGGTTCTTGCCTTTGTTAAGAAACTCTGCGTCGTAAAGGATAAAGATAAGTTGAAGAAAATAAATAGTTCTTTTTTCTGTTATCTATATTTAATACTTAAATGACTGACAAATAGCTTATAAATTAAGGTTACTTGATTATTTTATTGACAAAATTCATCTGGCAAGTTTATAAATACTCTAGCAATGATTCTTCATCGAAATTTTATACTCTTAGTTTGTGTTTTTTGTCTTTCAAGACTGCGATTTGCGTGTTTATGTAATGCAACTTGCAATTATGGAAGTAATCTTGACTGAGTAGACCAAATTTAAAAGAAGTTTCATTAAAGCAATGCATAAGCATAAATAGCTCAGTAGTTAAAAACTTGAAGTTTGGATTGTTGTTTTACGTATTACATTTGTTAATGCTTTCTTAAGCTGTGTATATTCTTGTTTTTGTGTTGTAAATGATAGAGAAACATGCAGGGTGTCGAAAGAATTATATGCTCCTGCACTTGGAGGGATTATGTTGTCCATTGGAATCAAACTTTCAGTTGATGATTTTGCTTTAGCATTTAAGAGGTTACATCTTTTCCTTTATACTTTTTCCGTTTGTGACTGTGAGAGAAAGAGAGGGAGAGAGAGCATTCAGCGGTTGCTCGAGATTACATTCTTAGCATGCTAATATTTGCATACCAACCTAGAATATTTCTGTTTGTTGCAGACCTCTGCCATTATCCGTTGGATTCATTGCCCAGTATGTACTCAAACCTGCTCTTGGGGTGTTTGTGGCACGGGCCTTCGGAATATCTCCGATGTTCTATGCCGGTTTTGTTTTGACGTCATGTGTTGCAGGAGCTCAGCTATCTAGTTATGCCAGTTTCTTGAGCAAAGGGGATGTAGCCTTAAGCATCCTTTTGACGAGCTCATCAACCATTGCCTCGGTTCTTGTTACTCCTCTTTTAACAGGTCTTCTCATTGGCTCTGTTGTTCCTGTTGATGCTGTTGCTATGTCAAAATCAATTTTGCAGGTACTGTAAAACAGAGGCCGGAAATTTTAGTTTTGTGATTTTTGTGGATGCAATACTTTAATTTGAAGAAATTAAGATGGATAAGCAATACTGTTTCAGGTAGTTCTTGCTCCCATTGCTCTTGGCTTGGTGCTCAACACATATGCCAAATCAGTTGTTTCAGTTCTACAACCTGTGATGCCTTTTGTTGCAATGATATGTACTTCGATGTGTATTGGAAGCCCTCTTGCTATAAATAGGAACCAAATCCTTTCCACCGAAGGCCTGAGATTGGTTGGTCCCGTACTATCATTTCATGCAGTGGCATTTACCTTGGGCTATTGGATCTCAAAAATTCCACCTCTGAGGCAAGTATATTTTGATATTATGGTTTCCTTATGATCTGAAAAAGATATTCAGTATTTATATCAATCTGCAAAATTATCAACCAAAATTATGAACATAAGGGAAGTTTGAGGGTTGTCTGATTTTTGATGATTCTTACAACAAAAGCTGATCAATAATTTATACCAGATTTGTTCTGACCTTAGTGTTTTTGTGTCACCTGGAACCTTTTGGATCTTCTGCTTATATATTTCAACCCCACTAGACGACACCCCACTGTAATATGAAATTCAGTTCTCCAGCACTGTCCTTTCTTTAAAAAATTACAGCCACTTGGAACCTAAAATACAAAAATCTACCCTGACCATATATATACACAGAAACTCGTCCAAAACAACCCTATATCCTTCAAATTGAGTTCGATTCTGGTCTCCAAAAAAACTAACTTGATCATGTTGTGGGCTTCTGTTGATGGTTTTCGCTGTTAGTGTTTGTAATGTTTTTCCAGTGATTTCAATCTTTCTTCGTTATAGTTGTACATGAAGTAGGAAGACCAACATGTATTACATACATTTACTTGATAACAAATCTTGATATCTCATTCTTGTTCATTCAAAAAGTTTGGTTTCTTGCCAGAAGAAAAGCTGACTGTCATACAATGTTTTGACAGATTAGAGGAAGAAGTTTCCCGTACGATTTCATTGTGCACGGGGATGCAAAGTTCGACACTGGCAGGACTTCTTGCAACTCAATTTCTGGGAAGCACTCAAGCAGTCCCCCCTGCTTGCTCAGTTGTAGCCATGGCCATCATGGGCCTTTGTCTTGCCTCGTTCTGGGGCAGTGGGTATAGAATCCGAGACTTAGCAAATCGTCTCATTCCACGAGTTGGTTCAACCGTTAGTGCTTGACTACGTTGCTCCTTTTTTTTTGTCTCGAAACACTGATAGTATAGTTCAACATATACATGGGAGTACGGGATATAACCATATAATAGGGCAAATTGTGGAGTAGTGGGAAGCTGATGATCACCTGTAAAGTTTTCTTTGATTTTCTTCATCAGCTGCACTTTAATTCTTTATGAATTCTTGGTGTATATTATCTAATTTATAGAAAGTGACATAAGTTTTGCCGATATGCTCACATGGGATTGAGTGTTCTTTGATTTAAATATGATCTAATATGACGAATTTTGATTAAAGGATATATTTTGTGTGTATACTATGTGCAGATGATATAAATTGGTTCGATTATTCAAGACAAACAATTTGATCACCTGAAGTTCTTTATTACATACTAATTACTATATATACTTAATTCTAACACCATCAATATATGTTTTACACAATAAATACTAATGCTTTAAAATATAGTACAAAATTTGAATAATAATCAGTGATGTAGGCAAGAAATGGGCTTTATATTGAAAACCCTAAATGGGCCTTTGGAAAATAACTTCTTACAATATTAGGCGTATATAGGGACTTCTCATTCTATTGGATTTGCAAGTTTTTTATGATTCCTAAAAGGCTAAAGCTTAAATTAACCAAATATTTTAGACCCAAATTGGTGCAAAGCTACTTCATTAGTTTTTTGTAACTTTTTTTTTTTTTTTTGATAGTGTTAATACTTTTCAAAACAAGTCTTTATTTTACTAAATCTTAAAGAAAACATATTACATATATTTAATTCTCTATTTTTTTTCTTTTTTTTAAAATTGATACATCGCTTATCTTTTTCTTTACTCAAAACATTAAAATAGATATATTTTTTCTTGATTGTAAAATACTGGCACTCTTATGTAAATTTGTAAAATTGATTGTATGAAATGCATCCTTTTTTAAATCGTTTGTTACTTTGTTAAATAAATTATTGATGAAATGATGATTCCAATTTAATATGTTGACATAAAACTGATAGATTGACAAGAAAGCTCAAGATGTTGGTTTTGATTTGGCATGAATCCAAGAAATTCCCTTTTCTATTTCACACCTCCATGTTGCTAAAGTTAAATCAAAAGAAACAGGATATTTCATTATTAATGAATCACACGTGAAATGTTTCGTAAAAATATAATAACAATAATAAATTTAAAAGAAATAAAAAAGTTCCATACGAAATTTAATTTGAGAAAATTGATGTATTGTCTGCATATAAATCCAACATTGTGGATAAGGTCCAAATTGCGCGCATAATTGTAAGAAACGAATATTTAAAAAAGAAATTTAAAGAAGAATAATAATGAGCATTAATAATTCCTTATCATTTCTTAAATTAAAATTATAAATAAAAGTCTTTTCTTGATTATATATTATGAGGATTTGATTATTTTACCTTCCATATAATTCAAATTTAATCAATTTGGATTCTTTTACGGATGGATAGTTATAGCTTCACCTACCATTTCAACGCAAGAGTTCATATTAAGTGGTTTTTTTCCTTCAAAAATTCATATGAAACTGTTTTATAGATATTTTATGTGAGGCGAAACCTTATTACCAAATACCAACAAGTCAAGTCGATTTTCACATACTCGTGCGAATTATTTTGTGGATTGAATGAGTTTATTTATTGATGCGATATGATTTGTGAAACGGTCCCACCAAGACGATAATTTTTTTTTTCCTTCATCTCAACACATCATGCAATTAATTACATGTTATATAACAATTTAGAAAGATGAGATTGATTTCCTTAGAAGTCCGATCAATTAGATGTAAGCTTGAAATCGAGTGATTAAAAAGATCATGAAAATTTCATGAAATGGAGTTATAAAAAAGATCATGAAAATTTCATGAAATGGAGTTATTAAAAAGATCGTGAAAATTTCAGAACGACTACATATATTGAACCCGTATGACGTTATCAAAGATAGCAATGCATCCAAGATTTTCTGTTTTTAGAAACAGAAGAAAGAAAAACCCCAAGATTTTCTAGTAATGTATATTCTGAATTCTGCATTCCCATAAATTAATATTAAATGAAACGTGTATATTTGTAACATCAAAACTTGCATGAGACATATACCATTTTCGTGAGTGGGATCATTTTTACCCATTAATCAAACTCAAATTCACAAATTTATATGTGAATTGTGTATAGAATTGACCCGTCTCACATGAAATGATCCGTGAGATGGTCTCGACTCTCACAAGAGACTTACTCTGTTTGTAATGATATATTGTTCATACGATGCCTCAATATGGAAGATTCGTACTGTATATACCAATCTATGCTATATATAGTATTGAAGACAAGTATCATTTTTATTTCCTGGTATAAAAGGAGACATCGGACAAAATATTCCCAATTGATCAAAACCATACTGAGATGAAGTCAAATTTTAGTACAAATGAATATTTTTTGACTATAGCAGTACTTATTTCAATTCGTAGTAACTCGAACCATCCTAGTACACTCCTATAACAAATGTAAACCGTATATATCATCATATTATGTACACATTCGTATCATTAATATTAATATAACTCGTACTAATATTATACATTCCGTACCAAATTAGTGTAATTTGTACCGCATATTACGGCTTAAATGTTAGAAGGGTGTAGTTGGATAAAAAATTATTTCTCAGTGGTTAAAAAAGAACAAACTTTAATGATTTGATAAAAAAATGTTAATAAATTAAAATAATTAAAAAAGACGGTTCCCACTATATTACATGAATATGACTTGTGTGCCCCCAACACGAATTGTAATACTTTTAAGTAATATAATTAATACTTTAATATGTAACAAGTAATACCTTCATTACAACATATATTTCAGTTATACCATACCTCATGAATACGCAACTAATATCTCGAGGGATATAGCAGTAATACCTTATGATACACCACTAATATCTCATGAGTAATACAACACCAAATTAATAATACATTTGGATACGCAAGTTAATTTATTGGCATGGTAAATTGATTTACGTACAAACCACCTGTTTCTTTTCAGCAATCTCTACAACATACAAAAGTACGTGTGTACATATATAAAGATAGCCAGAAATAGGTGTAGGACAGGACATGGATTAATATGAAAAATTATAAGACCAAACAAATAGTTAATTAACAATAATATTTCACATTGAAACAACTAAATTAATATATATATATATATGTGATGCATGCATGCATGTAAAATAAAATTATGATGTTGAGGAAAAAAGAAGAAGAATGGTTCTCATGATCTCAACCTGGGCAGTGAGGCACTTTATATAGTGAGTTGATTCATCCAAGAGCTTGGAAGAATCCATGGCTTCTCCACCTGGTACCATCTCTGAAAGATTCTTTAATTCCTCTCCTAAACCCAACATCTGTACACCATTTCTAGGGTTTCCACTACTGCTTTTGTTTAGTGCGGGAACATGCAGGTGGTGGTGAGTTGATCTTCTGAGTATGGCTCGACTCCATGCCTTGTGCGGCCCGATTGCAGAAGCCATGGAAGCGTAGGCTGCACCTCTGATTGCATGGTATCTACTCTTGCCTTTGTTGGCCATGGATGATGGATTAACGTTGCACTTCACTTTCACTTTCTTCAACGCTTTCAGAAAGTGAAATGCAAGCCTGCTTTTGAGAGGCCTGCCTAATTTTGTGCCTCTACTTTTCTTCATTCAACAATATACAAGCTGCTGCAGGTTCAATATTAATTAATTGATGAGCACAATTAATTATTTAGGATTTTTAAGTGAGCTGCAACTACTATATATATATGTATGGGTTTCCTTTGCTCATTACAAAAGGATATACCGGCCACTTGATAAATTATGAGTTCAATTAACACACTGGATCTATTTATAACATTATGTTTTATATGTAGAGAGAGAGAGAGAGAGAGAGAGAGAGAGAGAGAGAGAGAGAGAGAGAGAGAGAGAGAGAGAGAGAATGTAGCATCATTGGAAGAGGCCGGGTAGTGAAAAGCATGTGCAACCATATGGTAGTTGGCACTCATCCAGCCCCACACATTCGTTCTCTCTTTCACCTATATATATATATATATATATCTCCTATTATATGAAAATGAAAGACTATGACATCTATATTACTTTGCTTTTTTTTTTTTTTAAATTTCTAACTTATTCTCGGCCTCATTTTGTCTACCTCATCTTCATTAAGACTTAATTTATTCTCTGAAGAATAGTTATCTCAACAACTATTATTCAAACAGTACTGAAATAATTGACATGACCAACTATTCAATATAATTCATTTGTCATGATCAATATTGTCTACGTTTCATGACATGATCAGTAAAATCAACCATATGTGTCCATGCATGTAACTTTAAAGTGGAAGGAATTTAATTGTGTTAATTTGTGTATGAGATATATATGCTTTTTTATATCAGATATATATATATATACACCAATATATATATATATATATTTATTATGTTTAGAGATTTTATTGATCGTACAAAAAATGAGGTACACTTGGCATCCCATAAAAAGTCACATTTTAGACACAGGTTAAAAAAACATACATATTTAATTTACTCTGAAAAACAATTTTAGCCAACAAACTACCTATCATATCGATTTCATATTGGCAAAAACTTATATACCCCTGAGGCACATAGGGGCACAAATTTAAGTGTTATATAAATGTTCTTCGGGTGTTATATATATACTCTATATGTGTTATATTTCTTGGTGTTATAAATATACCCTACAGGTATCATATGTATATAAGAGTACTATACATGTAATACCTGAAGAGTATACACATGATACCTGTAGAGTATATATTTAATATCATATGATGATTAATTTGAGGGCAACTTGCCCCTGGGATACACAAGTGTCACTCTTTCATATTTATATGTACAAATTGATTATAACTAGACTGATTTCATTAAAAGTGATAGAATGGGATTAAATTCCAACAACTATTAATTAAGAGTCTTGTGGGATGAATATGGAGTATATAGTAAGTATCTATCATTTACAAAGCATAAAAATCCATACCCATGAAAACATCACTAGGGAACAGGAGGTTCAAAATACTGTTAGTCTCCATTTGAATAGAATTGTTAAGTAGTAAATATGTCATTAATTTTTATTAGTGTAGTATGCTCTCAAAATTTGAATTAATTTGAGAGCAAGTTACCATATTCTTCTTTTTATTGGTTTTTTATTCACATTCTTCTAGTGCAAATTTATTATACTTTTTATTATGTACTATACTATGTGATATAGTTAACCATTTGTATTGAAATTATATTCTAAATTAATTTTAGATTTTATTGACGAATTTTTCTACAGAAAGAAACTTCAGAATTAAATAGATCTACAATCTATAATAATGACAAAACAAATATGACATATTTCCCTATAAAAAGAACGTTATGTCTTTTCAAAGTATATATTAAATGGTATATAAATTTTAAAAAATGGTATTATATATGAAACACAAACATGATTATTCGAAAATCCAAACATTTTTTCTTTTAAACATAATAACATATATATGAGATTTGACTTTTAAAATTAGTAAGTTTGGTATCAAGTCCTGTAAACACGATTTAAGAAAATTTTAAATTTTAAATATTGATTTTGGATTAGAAATGTTTCAATACAAATAATTTATTATTTAATAAATAGTGAAGAACTAAAAAGGATGTAAAAATAAGAAAAAAAAATTTGACAAAATTGCATCATAATATAAACATTGGGAAAAACTCTTTTTTAGTCCCGTTAAGAGGCTACTGTTCGATTTTGGTCCCGTTAAAAACCCAAAATCAAAATTAGTTCACTTAAGTCAAATTTTGTCCAATTTCAGTCCTTTCGCCATCGGAAAATCAATTTTCCAGCAATTTTCCAGCGAGTGCGATGCACTCGCCCCTTATTCTGAGCATCTGATGACTTGCGCTTATTTGGCATTTTATTTCACATGTGGCCTTTATTTTTATATTTATTTTCTTGCTAAAAGTCCACATCAGCCACCACATCATCTACATGAAACAAAATGAAAAATCCTCCCCAAAATGAAAAAAAAAAAGAAGAAACAAAATGAAAAGAAAAAGGAAATTCAAATCCTCCCCAAATCACTCAATTATCTGCCATAGGTGTGGAGATGAACTGTATCTTCCAGGTCGATGCCACCACGCCATCTCCAACCACCACGCCATCGGCAACACCAGCACCATCGTCCTATTCATCAAGGCTTGGGCCTTCGTTCAACCGATTCGGCGGCGACACGAAGCTGATTGATGACAAATCGCTGCCATTTATTACGACAGGAGGTCCGTCAAGCCTCGGCCGTTCCCCTGAACAAAGTGCGGGCGACCTTCCTTATCAAGCGAGACGATTTTGGGGGTTCTTCGATCGGGGTGGATTTGGAGAATTAGGATTTTAGAGTTTGTTGTTTTGATTTTGTGTTTTTCATTTAATTGGTTTAATCATTTTAGGATTTAATTTGTCATTTTCTTGTATGGAGATGATGATGATAAAGGTTTTTGTTTTTTATTTTTTTTATTCTTCTTCATTGGTTTTAGGATTTAATTTTTGATTTTCTTGTTTTTTCCTTTATTTTATTTGTATCATTAATTATGTGGCATTATTGTGTTATATTTTAATGTAAAAAACAATGCCACATGGGCTAAAAAATTACACGTCAGCAGGATGTCGCCGGAATTGTAGGATTGGGGGCGAGTGAAAGTTGTCGGAAAATCGATTTTCCAGTGGCGAAAGGACTAAAATTGGACAAAAATTGACTTAAGTGGACTAATTTTGATTTTGGGTTTTTAACGGGACCAAAATTGGATAGTAGCCTCTTAGCGATACCAAAAAAGAGTTTTTCCCTATAAACATTATGGTCGGGGTATATTTGCACCATAATTCAAATATTATTTGCTCCAAAAAAAAAAGGATTAAGAATATATTTGCATCTCCCTACTGATAACATCGTTATTTGATGCATTTTAGGGCTTAATTTCATATCATTTTGTGTTGAAAAGCATGCAATAATGAGATTTTATTTAGATTTCATTATCTTTTTAAGATTTCACATTTTTACTTGATTTGAAAGGAATTTGATAGGTTTTAGCATAAAATGAAAGTCCAATGGAATTTAACGCCAAGTTGGAGTCGAGATAGGGAGTCGATAAAACGTAGTTATGGGAAAAAATCATATCTCGAGCTCTAGAAGTCCAAATTCAATGTTTATTGTCTTGTTAGAAAGCTAAGAGGGAGTTATACAACTTTCATGTTGGAATATTTCATCAATTCTGCCTTCAAGAGAGCAAAATAGTACAAGAAGTTGAAAGTCGTGCAAAAATGTCCTGATTTTTGTCTTGATAGGGCTTGAGTAAATTGGGTATAACTTGGTTTACAAAACTTATATTGTGATGAAATTAGTGGCATTGGATAGCTAGCTTGAATGGCTACAACTTTCATGAAGAAGTCAAAGCCCAATTATGAGTGTAAGATGGCCTAATTGAGGCTGAAAGCTGGGAGTCTGGGCCACCCGGGTCACTTGGCCGGGTCAGTGGTCTAGTTGCGGGTTTTTAGGCCTGTTTGGACTCCTATTTGGATACAACTTGCTCGAAGTCCGATTTTTACCTACTTAGATACAAATTAAGACTTGGGAGAAGATAGAGACAAATATAAAAAGATCCATACACATCCAAAGGAAGGAAGCATTCATCGACATCTTGAGAGCAAGGAAGAAAGCAAGGAAAAAGGCAAGGAATTGAAAAATCAAGAGTCAAGAGGAGCAACCAACAATCAAAAATTGAATAAGCTTTCCTTTGATTTTATTTCTAGTTTTGATCATGTTGTTTTGTAATTTATTTTGCTTTACGAACATGATTTTTGGCTAGGGGTCTCGTGATCTTAGGACACGAGAGTAGTTCTATGTATTCCTTGTTGAATATCTCGTTTTAATCTTTCCTCTAATCCATGATATTTTATTCATACTTCCTTGTGCTTATTCCATGTGTGAATCTTGATCAAATTTATGCATGCTCTAATTAATTGGATTGAGATCGAGAGATGATATCTGATTATAGATTTGGGAATGCATGACTCAATTAAATTGTCTGGATCGAGAGATTGGTAAATAATTGGGGTGAGAATATGATCTTAGGAGCTTTTAGGAGTTGGTTATTCACTGCGAGGTAGAGATACAGACATTAATAATCGATCCACAGGTTAAGTTGCTCGAGAGAGAGGTTAATCTACAATCGTGATTGCTCACATAAAAGAATTGGATCTGGGGTTGATTTTTGCTAGATTAGTAAACTTGATTGAAGTAGAATGAAATCGTTGTCTTAGGATCCTTGTTTAAATCTTGATTTTCTTGATATTTTCTTATTTGATATTTTTATTCCATTTATTTGTTTCTAGACATAGGTTAATTAGATTAAATTCTCTTAATTCGGTCACCTAGATAAAATTAGGTAAATTTAGGTAAATTACTTAGGTAGTTAACATCGTTTTAATTCACTAGTCTCTGTGGGATCGACCTTGCTCGCTATAGTTGACACCGTACACTTGCGGTTTAGGCTAGAAATAGACCATCGATCACCTACCAAAGTCAACAACACATATATTTACACATTTACCCTTCAAAAATACATGAACATATATAAATAAATCTTATCCTTTTATATCAGTGAAATAACTGAACTAAAAACTATTAACTTGAAAAATAAATTTGAATTATGGATAATGATTGTGTCTCTTGTCTCTAAAATATGCATGTGAGATTATCAATGTCACTTCAAAATTCGAATAGACAAAAACTCATATGGGACGGTCTCACGGATAGTTTCTGTAAGACGGATCCTTATTACCCATGAATTGAATTCATATCCACAAATTTTCATATAAATTACTAAGTGTGAGTTATGGGTTGACCCGTCTCACGAAAAAAGATCTGTATGACGGTCTCACACAAGACCTACTCCTTCAGATAATATTGGTTGATTGGTTTGTGAGTGAAAGTTTGAAACGAAAAGCGATAGAGCCAAGTTAATTTAATTCTATTGAAACAAATCAAAGATAGATTCCTTTTGGAGATGGAAATAAATTTGCATATGTTAAATCATTCATTAATATCATTGAATAATTAATTAAGTTGTTGAAATAATGGAGATATATGGCTTAACCCCTTGTTGGAATTTTCTCGCCATTGTGAAAAGCCATTGTCACCTAATCCTTTAATACTATGCATTCACATGAAGCATGTAGTGATGATATTGATATAAAAAAAGTATGGGAACCAAACAAGCGCAATAAAAAAATTATAAAAGTCGGATTTTTTTTTTATTATATACAATCAAATGAGTTAATCGATTTATAATGCACAAAATACAATCAAAGTTAGTTGATATGCTAGTCTATACAGTTTCTTTAAGTACCTTATGAGCCTTCTAAAACAGTTTAACGTAATATTTGTGTTTTGCTGTCACATTCATAGATGCCTAAAAATACTCACTAGAAATAACAATATTCCTCCATATAAGAGATACAAATTAATTAATTAATTAATGCACAAAATTATAATTTTGGTAGTTGAGGTTTGTACTTTGTGGATCAATGAATAAAATTATATGATTTGCAAGCTGTGAAATACCAATCATGATTAAAGATTTTAAGCATTATTTGTTGAGTGACACTTGTGTGCCCCAGGGGCATGGTGTCCCCAAATTAATCATCATATGTTGTTATATATATACTCTATAGGTATCATATATATACTCTTCAGGTATCACATGTATACTCTTATATACATATGATACTTGTAGAGTATATTTATAACACCAAGAACCATAACACCTATAGAGTATATATATATATATATATAAAACACCTGAAGAGCATGTATATAACACTTAGATTCATGCCCCTATGTGACACAGGGATATATAAGTTTTTGACTTATTTGTTACCCGAGCTATGTAGATTCTTTAGACCATACATATCCCATATGCTACAAATCCTAGGCCACAAATTATGTATATATACTTTGCTAATTAGTGGTATATATATATATATATATATATATGGTCTACAAACTTAAATAAAATTGATACTCTGTATACATTTAATGAATCAAGCAAAGAAGCTAATTTCCGACGTTGAAAATTAATCATTATATCCCCATCACGAAGTTGGTCCTCTAATTTTCCCAAACAATTTATTTTATTAATTGATAGTAACATATGTACGAATTCACAAATGTTATTATTCATGACACACAATGCATGGAGCAATTAATTAGCTCAAATGGTACATTTGTAATTAAATATTAAATTAAATGTCTATTTACATGTACATAATGCATGTGAACATTTCAGTAAGTTTTATGTGAGCCCGTCCAACAGATCATTTTACTTGAGTCTGATTAACCAACAACCCACACTACAACAATTCACATGTAAATTTATGAAAATGAGTTTGATTTGTTGGAAAAAAAAAAATTTATCTCATAAAAACTATATGTTAAACTGTCTTACTCACAAGTTTTCATTTTTTTTCTTTAACATAGAAATTAGTTGCATCGCCATCATTAATGAGCGTTAAATATGATATATTTTATCAGATATAACATAGTTTTGCATGTCAAAAATTAAATCAAAAGATAAATGAGGATGAGGTGATATATATATATATATATTATATAAAATAAATAGAAGATGGAATTAATTAATGAGAAAAACACACGCATGGGTAGGTGTAACGTGGGTAGGGTCAAGATTTGTTCGTGGATTGACATATATATATACATCAAAACTGTTTTAATAATTAAGACTACTTAACTAATCATCTCCTAATTATTAAAATAATGTTTTGCATATAAAGCTATTAGTACATATCCACGTCCATGCATGCATCTATCTATATGCACCCTTCAATTTCCAAGGACCACTATTATTCATCATTCACAGCTGTATCTTGTCCTAATATATAGATTGATAATTACTTATTGATTAAGCAACTAATTACTAATTAAACATTATTTAGAAATTGTTTAGGCAACATACTAACATGATACATACATACTAAAAATCCTTCAAAATCTATGTGTGTGTGTATATATATATATATATCATGTGATATGAGAATTTTGATTTCATAAAAATTTATATAAAACTCACTCATAAATATCGTTTTATGCGATGACATTCCACTATTTTATAAAATTCAATTCATTCAACAAATTAATCTCTAATTATTAGTTATGGATTATAGTTAACACATCTAACAAGAATTAATCAAAAGATATTCCTCAAATAATGTCATTAAATAGTTGTAGTTCTAAACCATATCGGAGATATTGTTTTTATGGTGATAACAAAATTGTCAAAGAAAATATTGGTTGTGAAAGGGCCATCAAGAGTCTTTTTTCCCCCTTTTTTTTGGTGGGCTTAGAAATAAATAAGGTATCTTGGTGGGCTTTGTGTTTTCAATTTACATCATGCAATATGTAACCTGAGTCTTTTCTTTATAGTGATAATTTTTTATATGTGATAAAAAAATTTATGGTTAATCTATATCTATATAAAAATAGAATATTCTTTCAAAAATAGTTACAATAAATGTCACATTTATTAAATATTTTCATTTTAAGAAATCATTAATAACTTTTATTTTAAATTTATTAATAAACAAATACATAAATATTAATATTTAATACATTTAAATTTATATTTATTGTATAGAAAATCAAAAGAAAAGGTAAATAGATAAATATATCTACATATTTCTATATTATAATAATAGAGGAAAATTTTGAGATATTTACAAAAATACTATTTTCTCAACAAAAATATGTCACATCAATAATATTTTTATTTTGCATTTTTTATTATTTAATCCATTCAATTTATAATATATATATATATATTGTATTAGTTTATTCTTATTTTATTAATACTAATTAAATTATTTTTTATTGAATAATTTCTTATACACCAACAATAGATAATGTTCAAACAATAATTTCAATAATAAATATTAATTTGTTTGGGGATAATTGTATCATATTTAATTTAAATATAATTTATAAATAAGTGTAACACTATTAAAGATGCGTATATATACATATATGTATATATATAATGTATTTAGTGTGAAATTATATGTCATTCTAAGTATTTTTTAAATTAATATTTGTAAGTGTCACATCAACAAATTTTTTATTTTGCATTTTTTACTATTTAATCCATTTAATCTAATAATATAAATATTGTATTAATTTATTCTCATTTTATCGATCTTAATTAAATTAATTTTTATTGAAGAATTTATTAAAAATCAACAATAGATATCCAAACAATAATTTCAATAATAAATACTCCATAAAAATATAAATTAATAAATAAATATAACACTATTAAATATGTGTGTATATACATATATGTATATATAATATGTATTTAGTTTGAATTATATGTCATCTTAAATGTTTTTTAAATTATAAATATCTCATAATCAAATAAAATTTTAGTCTTTTACTTTACACTTAGGTCTTCGTATATTTTTATATGAGAGTGCACGTTTTGAATTATATGTCTCACTTGATTATTTAAATTATATGCTTAGTTTCTAATTATATTGACATCATCATGATCGTAGACTATTACTACATTTTGATTCTGTGTTGAGCTTAAATCGTAATGATCAATGTCTTGCTATATCAATTAATTTACTTGATACTTATAAAGGAATAATTATATGTTAAGCGATATTAATAAAAAAGTTATAATTCAATTTATTTTAAAATAAAAGGTTGAAATACATAATTGACAGTGCTTACATCAAGTTCCTATGTAAAATTTCTAATTTTATTGTGTAATGTTTCTATATATACATACTCACACACACATGTATTTAATTTAAATAATTGAATTCGATTTTTAATTCATAATTTTTTAGTTTTTTAATATATTTAATTTAAGTGACTGAAGATATTAGTTTGTAACACAGATGATAAAAAAAATGTTTCGACTATAATTGTTGTGTATAAAGAAGTTTTTAAAAAACTTACAAACTTTATATATTACAGGTAGAATTTCCAATTTTGATTTGAAGATAATGATATTGATACTTTTGTTTTTAGTATTAATCATAGATTAGTGAATTGGATGTGTATAATATCAATATATTGTTGTGAATTGAATTATTTTAAGCAAATTTATACTTTCCTAGTTATTAAACATTATATTGTCTTTTATATACTAAAATTACTTACACTATATTATGAAATAATTAATATTTACCAATATTATATCACAAAACGCGCATCGTGCAGGTGCGAGTACTAGTTACGTTAAAAAAAAAAAAAAACTTATAGTCTTATAACATAAAAAACAGTCAACTTAGCACTTGTGTAAATTCAAAACATGTTTGGATTTTTCGAATTCCAATTATTGACGTCGAGCTCAAATTATATGTGTTAATTGCCAAATGTAATTGTATAGTTATCATCCAAATGTAAATTTATAATACAATAATTAACTTATACAATTTTAAATCCACGTCTACAATTAGAGCCCGAAAAACTCAACATGTCGTGAATCAATCATCATTCACATGTAAATATATATGTCAATTATTAATTTATACAATTAGAACTCCATGTTAGCAATTGGAGCCCGAAAAACTCGAGCATGTCCCAAATTGAAACAAGTGTTAAGTTGAGTATTTTTTATGTTACAATCAGAAGTTCGTGTTGCAATCGAAATTAAACCCTAAACTCGTGTTTTTTAAATGTAATTAGCTCTCTTTTTTTTTTAATGGATAACTATACTGGTAGTTTCTTTATTCTCATCTTTGAATTAGTTGCTCAAAGAAATGAACTAGGTACCATTTCGTATATTTTTTAAATTGTTTGTAATTTTTTTTTTTTTTTTTTTGAATCTGATAATCAAAGAAATTGGAGCATTTCACTCTTAAAGTTCATTCAACTGAATCAAGATTCACATTATGCAAAAATTCTTCCAACTCTCAAGAAACTGTGCTGCTTGATCCTTCACATTACAATTAATTGCATGATTACAATTCTCAATCGTAATCATTGAATTAAATAATACATATACATGAACAATAAATAAATGAAATTGAATGAAACATTATAAAAAATTTAAATAAATGAAATTGAATGAAACATTATAAAAAATTAAAATTTCAAACAACGTTAATCATATAATTGATCCACGGATGATTATGAAAGTAGACAGGTAATTAGGGCTATCGCCGTCTGTGGGAATCGAACCCACGACCACATGGTTAAAAGCCATGCGCTCTACCAGCTGAGCTAAGACGGCCCTATATTAGATTGTCAAGAGAAGACTTACAAATATTTTAAAGTTTAAATGCATAAATCACAAAACTTATTCATATTTTTACGCTTTACAACCTCAACATTAATTTCGACCTGAAATTTACTAATAATAATTTTCCAACTACATTTTCAGGCCTTTGTATTTATTTCCATAATTATAAAGGTCATTTTAGAAAATCTAAAATGTAATTATTATAACTCATATCTATTATCTATTATATATTATTACTACCTATATAAGAGTGTGATTGTTTCTTAAAAAATACTCTCTCCGTCCCAGTCGAATTTGTCTACTTGTCATTTTCGTTTGTCCCAATCCAATTTACCAACCCATAAATGACAAATAAATTATAAAGCAAAAAATATAAAAACTATTTTTTTAATTAAAAAGTAAGCAAAATATAAAGCTAAAAGTATAAAAAATATTTTTTAATCAAAAAGTAACCTAAAACAACAAGTCAATGCATTTTCTCAAGTTCCGTGTCCGGTCCAAGTAGACAAATTAGACCGGGACGGAGGTAGTATGTTTCTTAAAAAATATGGACTGTCTAATATAACCTTATTAAAAAATATTTACTTAAAGTTATAATAGTAATTTAGAGTTTTTATATTTAAATAATTCAATGTTACAGTTTTAACCCAAAGTCATATAAGGTTATATTATAAGTACGACTCTACTTTAATATAAACTATATATCCTTATAAAAAATATTTAATATGTTTAATATTAATTCATTCTCCACATGCAATGCACATATTCTAAACTCGTTTAATAAAAGATTTTTTGTTTGATCCCAATAAATATGAAAATATTAAAAAAATCTCATTTTAACCTAAAAATTGAATCGGAGGTGCAACTTGTACTATTTGTGGACTTTAGGGTGCAACAAAAAATAAAATTTAAGTTATAAGGTGTAAAAACACGTAAAGTACGTGTTGATTTAAATATTTAACCATTTTTTTTTATTAGTAATCCTAATTTCTAACATATTAAATTATCCTTAAATTATCTTCACATACAACTAACTTACCATAATTTAGTTAAACATAACAAATAATGACATCAAAAGTTGGGTACAAACAACTTAAAAAAAAAAGTTAGAATTGTTAATATCAAGTTACATTGACATGCTTGTCAATTCACTAGATGATAGTTTCAGTTTCATTTGAATCCTCTTGGGCCGTTGGATGGAAACTATCTGACAAAAAAATACCCGTTGCAGTTAAAGCAGTGGCACCATCGTGAATAAGACTAAACTGAAGGGGAATTACCACTGGTAATTTGCAAATAAAACAAAAGAGAGGGGCTACCCCGCAATACCTTAATTTTTAAATACCGGAATTATCCCTAAAAGCAGTTCGACCCACTAGCTTCCTATAAATAGTACTACACCTGTTACTATTCAAAGCTTCTGTTCATCTCTCTCTCTCTCTCTCTCGCTTTGCACTCTTTCAGACGATGGCGCAGGAGGCAGAAGTCGTTGTTGGAGCTGAGAACGGGTCGAATGCTTCTACGGTGGCCTTCTCGGCGGTGAAGCCGTGGCTCGTGGTGGAGGCTCCTAAGGCGAACGACGCCGTACAGTTCTACAAGGCGGCGTTCGGGGCGGAGGAGGTGAGCCGCGTGAATCATCCTAAGAGAAAGGCGGATCAGGAGCTTCCTCTCCTACGCTCCGCTGAACTTAAGCTTGGATCTTCCATCATTGTGGTCGCTGACCTTACCGATGACTCGCCGTACGTTTATCTCGTCTATTAGCTGTGCTATCATGAGTTGTGGTTTTTGTGTTTGATTTTTTTGTCATATTTAGTTAGATCTGTGACTACGCTTACATTTTCCGTTTGCTTATGTGCTTGAATGGTTTTTGCTTAGTATGATGATGCTATAGAGAGCCAGTGAAGAACTTCGTGTCTTTGTTTCGGTGTATTCTACTTGGAAATAGTGATCATTCCTTTCTTTCAATTGTTGATGAAATGGCTGCATGATGTGTTATATTTTCTGCGTGGATTTAGCAACTATGTTTTCTGTATCTATCTTTTATATGCCTTATTTAACTTTCACCTTTTACTCTCGAGTCTTTGACTGGATATGAATTTTTTAAAATATTTTTTTAACATAATTATCGATATCGAATTAACTTTTCCGTTGCCTATATTTGCATAAATAAAAACGCACGAAAATTTAATCCTGCTGAAAAATTCAGCGCATAAATGTTTTCCTCTTTCTTTCCATGATAACGTGTGTTTATTTATGGACAGTGTCAAATCAGCGGTAAGTGGTGGCCTATTCTGCTTGGAAGCGGAAGACGTTGAAGCAGCGGTGGCCAAAGCCGTGGCGGCGGGCGCCGTGTCGGAAAGTGAGATCAGTGAGGGTGAAGGGGGTTGCTGCAGTGGGCGCGTGGGGAAGGTGACGGACCCGTACGGAAACGTTTGGCTGATCTGCACGCCTCCGAAGAAGTGCAACGGCGAGGCCGCTTAGGGCCGTTCATTTGATCATATCTTAGCCGTCAACGTGTCTCAGGTCCCCTAATTAAATTAATCACACTTTTTGGCTTAACTGTGACTGAGGTAGCTCATTAACACGAGGATATTGCGCACTATTTTCTGCTTATCAATAATTACATTACAGTACCCTATGTGTGTTTTAGTGCCGCTTTTTTATTTCCTAATCCCAATTTTTACATTTGCGATGATTCATTTCTTTATTTCATTAGCGCATTCATATGGTGTTGGTGTTTTATTTTATGTTATAGTTTGACCTTAATCTTTTATTTGCATTATATATATAAAAAGAAGAGTTAGATTATTAATGGATGGATGGATGGATATAGTGAGAGTTGGAGTGTTGTGGGAGTTGCCGACACGCGTATTGTGAAATGAGGTTGAGGTATTATTAGTGGTGTGTGGATTGTTGCACCTGATTTTGCCAACATATCTGCGGACCCCACTTTCTAAGAACATCATCATGTTTCTAACTAATTTGATTTCTCGTGATTCCTCTCTCTCTCTCTCCCCTAATGTGTATCAGTGCTCAATCTTTGAAATCTAATCCATAATTTTGAAAATGGATAGAAAAGTGGTTCATTAAAATAAGGTAGTGATACTAAGATTCAATTATGAGAATTGGATTGAGGCTGAATTAAGCAGTAGTTGTAGCACATCATGAATAAGCCTCGCTCTAGTTGGACTTGATGAGATAACATAAACTTCCTCCTCCTTTCACTGTCTGGTTTTGATTCAATCTCACTATAATAACCCTATACTATTTTTAGGTGACAAAAACATAAATCGTGTTTGAAAATTTGGACCTCAAGCAGAGAGAGAAGTGATTTGACTATGTTGAGTTTAACAATGTTAAACTCCCTGAAATCACATTTAAAAAATATCATGATTAAATTGCAAATCTTGAAAAAGGTTATATTTTATTTTTGCAATTTGACATTCAATTTTTTCACTCCCTTAAATCACATGCATTCGACGTGGCACTTGTTTCAAATATGTGTATCCCGATCAGGGGAATATAGAATTGTGGTCCAATTAGTATTGATAAATTACATACATCATAACAAATAAGGAAATATGACTATAAATTTGAGAAAATTCATAACAAACAGTCTATATATTCGTACTTCATTATCTTTAACATAATTTACGTGCTAATTCATGGTATCACTTAACATACTTATATTATATATACACACATATTATCTATGATTGTTATTTTAGAATGTGTTATCAATTTCAGATAAATATAACATATGATCCCATGTATGTGTCGGTGGAGTGGGAGTAGCATATGTTTGCAAAGATGAGAGTACGGATGTTACAATTTTTATTTATTTGATATTCTATTTGAGTATGGAGATTCAAATTCAGAAATTCGAATAAGAATCCAAATAGGAATTATTTTTAAGATTTCAATATTCGTTGAAAATGAATGAGAATATAATCACATTTGACTCGAGCATTCGTAAATTTCGAATAATATAATATATACATACAAAAATTATTAATATCTATGCATTTGTAAGTATTTCATATGTATAATATAAGCTTTAAAAGAAAATCCTATTTCTCTTCTCTTCTCCCCAAAATGTAATTATATAATATGACGATTCATTTATTTCAATCTTTATTTAGGGGGGAATTTGATTTTTTTTCCTTCTAATTTTAGGAAACATTAACTATGTGGGGAAATCAAAATTTGTGTAAAATAATCAAACGTAAGTTAGATATAAATTTTCAATATTCAAATAATAAAAATATAAAAATATTTATTAAATTACTAAAATACAAATAAAATATGAAGATATTCAATTCTATTCTATTACCTTCCTAGATGAGAGGACCCATGTGGAATAGAAAAAAGAAAATAGGATTAGAGAAATTCCCAAACTTTTAATCAAATCATAAAAACTTTAATTGAAACTTTAGCATTGATGGGAGACAGAAGGCACAGAACACCAAGTAAAACGCATGTGGGGTTTACTTAAAGCGCTCTTTCTCTCTCTTCTTTTCTCAAAAACAACTTAAATGGGCCCCCTATTTCATTTTCTTTTTCATTGACTAAAATGTACTCCACAAGTATGAAGTCATTCAACTTCATTTGTATGAATAATTAAAGTCATCTCTATTACGAACACACTGTAGTATTTTAATCCTATTTTTCTAAATATTATATTTTATATTTTAATATACTATATTTTAGTACTTTAATTTGCATCAAAAGCGAAATTACAAACCTATGTTTATAAGTATTGAATTCTGTACTTTTATTCTTATTAAATTTGATTGTGTCTCATATAAGAATTAAATTTTAGCAAAAACTTGTGTGAAACAGTTCCACAGATAGTTTTCGTGAAATGAATTTTTTTTACCCATTAAGCTAACTCATTTCTACAAATTTATATATGAATTGTGAAATATGGGTTGTTGGTTGATCCGTCTCACAGAATAAGATCCGTGAAACGGTCACTCTTAAATTTTAGTGCATATCAAAATACCACCAACTAAGTTTTTTGAGTAGTTCTTGTGTGAGACCGTCTCACGGATATTTTTTCATGAGACGGATCAACTCATAACCTACACATATCAATTCATATAGAAATCTATGGATATAGATTCAATTCATGGGTTTTAAAAATCCGTCTCATGAAAACTATCTGTGAAACCGTCTCACATGAGTTTTTGTGAAGCTTTTAAATGAAAATATAGGAACTTCATTTCATTAATTACAAATGCAAATAAGGATACATTTTAAAAGGAAAAAAAAGAAAAAAGAAAAAAAGAGGAGTGTATAAAGAAGTGAAGTTATGAACTATAAACTCCAACTAGTCTTATCTTCAAACTATTGAGATGGGATATTATGTCGTCGTATAAAATAGTACCTTTCAATTCAATGTATCTTCGTCGTATAAAATAGTACCTTTCAATTCAATCCTATAATAATTATTATATCCACAAAATTATACCAATTAATAAATATTTCTTTATTCTCTATAAAATTACTTGAAACAGACAGTACTATATCATAGGAGTAGTTGACAAAATGGTAGAAAAATATAATTGGATATAAATGTTTGGATTCAAAATACATGGTGAGAGTGAGAGAGACAATTCAATTCCTACCAACACTTTACTCCTCTCATTGAGTCCATGCAGATATGCCCTTTTCATCTTCTTCCCATGAATTCATTCAAATCGAAGTACTTGTTATTTTAGTATTTAAGATTTGTTCTGTAATATTTGTGATTAATTGTTATAAGAATTCAAGAAACATTATTCCAAATTCTCTTAAAACTTTCCAATTTATTATTCCTTTCTACATGTTTTATTATTCTAAGTGAGAGTTAGAAATATAAAAAGGTGGATGAAGGTATGGGTAGGCCGATCGTTTTGTAGGTTTCTTTAAATTCGTGATAAAAATGCTAAAACGTCAATTAATTTGAAATGAGGATATATATCTTTTTTCATGAATTACTCCTCCCACTCCACCAACTTAGATCTATTATTATTTCACAACTACTTAAATAAAATAATTATATTGAATATTGTAATAACATTGATTCTCTTAATTTTTTTTTTTATATAGATCATTATATCGCATTTATTACTTTACCTAAGTTATTTATGTGAAATAATATCAAGAAATTAATACATCTATCTTCATGTGAGGG
The DNA here is from genome assembly GCA_005771605.1 of Scutellaria baicalensis. NCBI lineage: Eukaryota > Viridiplantae > Streptophyta > Magnoliopsida > Lamiales > Lamiaceae > Scutellaria > Scutellaria baicalensis. Next base: position 15,875,083 of record CM016726.1, on the reverse strand, counting down.
AGAAGTGTCCTTTTATTTTCAAACAAATATTTATAAAATGACCATCTAAATAATTGTATATCAGACTATATCCTTCACATACAACAAAGTAAAACTAATCCATAAACCATGTTTTATTTCTCGAACAAAAAGCGAGAAAATTAAATTTTCCAAAATTTTAAAATACTTGACACTTTTCCAATCCCGTTAGCACAATATATATATATATATATATTCCTAAAATTAATCTTCCAAACATGATGCCCAATATTTCTCTTGGCTTATTTATCAATGTCTCATAAAGTACTCATCGTATTAGATTTACTCTAAAATTATTTTTAACTTTTAAGGTCCTCACAAATAAGAAATTACTTAGAAGAAAATTATTTATTTCGAAATTCAAAAGAAGAATACAATATCATCAACTTTCAACTGTATTGATCAGAAGCTATATCACAAAAATAATAAGAATATACATAAAAGACCAGTTAGATTCTTAATTCCATTGCAATAGAAGCTCCATAATATATTTTTAATCTTCAATACAGACTAGTATTTCACCCGCGCGATGCACGATTTATTATTTATTTTGATTGTTATATTAAAAAGTTATTTATAAATCATTTATTATTCTAAATTTTGTATAATATTGAAATATAATTTTCATCTCTTTTATTGATTTTTAAAGTTATATTTTATTATTGAAAAAATTATTGAGTAATGTAGAGTTTTAATTGAAGAAAGTAGAATTTGGTTGACTCATATCTCGCTTGTGTTATTCAAACTTTCTTGTGCATTCGTTTTATTGTAACATGTCATTCTACATTATATTTGATAATATTAAAATGTTGGAATACAAATTTTGTAAATAATCTAAACAACGAAATTGAAAGCTTATATTCTATTTCTCTTTTGAATAAAAATATATTTATGGTCGTTGACTTGATAGATATTTTGATTAGTATCATTTAACAATATAAGTTTTGAAATCTTTATTTATGTACAAAATTTCTCATAATTACAAAAAAAAAATATTATAATTTCTTTTAACTTTAAAATTGATAATATGAATAATTATAAATATTAAGTAATTTTAGTAACAAAAAAGGAAAAAGATAATGAATTAACAACTTGAAAGCTTACATTTTATTTGTTTTTATTTTTCATTGAACTTTTTTCACGGCTTGATAGATAATTTAATAAACTAATGATTTTTAGAATTAATTAAATGTGACCAAGTAACAATATAAGTCTTGGAATATTTATTCATATACAATTACATTTCTCATATTTACAAAAAATATCTTAAAATTTGTTTAACTTTAAAATTGATAATAAGAATAATTATAAGCATTAAGTAATTAAAGTTAGCAAAAACAATTAAATTCAAAAAAATTGAAAACTTACATCTATTTGTTTCTATCTTTTGTTGAATTTTTTTTATTGGATCAATAAATAATTTAAGCTAATGATTCTTGGAGTTGGTCAAAATTGTTCAATCAACAATATAAATTTTGTGATCAACTTTGAAATATTTACTTGCACACAACATTTTGCAAAATTATAAAAAAATATCCTAAAATCTATTTAACTTTAAATTTGAGAATGAGAATAATTTTAGACATTAAGTAATGATAGTTAATACACAAAAATTAAATTATTGCTCACTATTGTACAACGTTAATCAACAACACCAACAAATAATAATACATAATAGTAGTAGTAATAATAATGATGATGATGATGATGATTATAATAATTCTAAGTATAAATAGTAAAATATACCATATTGAAAAGAATGTTAAATGATATGATTAATTTTATTGAAAAACTATTATTTATATAAATATTTTATTGCTCATTGATGTGACATTTTTAGGAGGGAAAATGGCATTCTTGTAAATTTTTCCAAAGGTCTCATTTTTATATATATATAGATATAGATATAGATGTGTAGTCATGACATTGAATAAACTATTTGTAAAGATAATAGTATTGAAGCACTTTTCGATGCTTGTTGCCACTTGGACACATCCTTCAATTTATATCTCATTCGACCGAGTAGCTACGGACGGATGAAGAAGTTCATCTCTCCCTAATAAAAAAAGTTTTGAAATACTATTCGAAACACAACATTTAACATATTTTCAAAGTTGAACCTAAATTTGTGAGAATTTATGAAAGTTAAGAGGCCATAAATGGAGTAGTCATGGGGAATATACTATGCTCCTCAACTACCATATTTTCTTCATTTCAATTCAAAGCTAATAAAGTTGATAAAGATTTCTCCTATTAAAGCTGAACTCATCAATTAATACTGCAAAATCTCTCTCTCTCTCTCTCTCTCTCTCTCTCTCTCTATCTCTCTCATGTTCATCACCTTTTTGTGCCTGGTGTTGCTGTTATTCTTTGATATCTGGGCTTCTTTGCTTTCCCTTTTGTCATCTGCATCTGTAGAGTAACAGTAAAAACCCCACATCTCTCCTCCTTTCACATTCACTATTAATTTTCTCTCTCACTTTTTTTATCCTATATTGAAAAGAAGAAAGAAAAGAATCACTTCTCTTTACACTCATCCCCTTTAAATTCCTACCACCATGCCTACCTATTAGAAAGTATATATCAACAACAAAAGCCTCTCTAAATTCCCACTCATTAGTCAATAGAATATCTATGGATATTGTGAGTACTTTTTTTCCTGTTTTAGTATATCCCATTCTTGATTTCTCATCATTTTCTTCAACTTTTAATGGCCTTGTTATTTGGCAGGAATTCAAGCTGAAAAGAAGACAAGTTCCAGCATTTGGGAGCTGGGATTGCAACCATGATCTCTCATTCACTCAGTGCTTTGAATCTGCAACACAAGCTGGCCTCCTCCGATACAGTTACTCCGAGGATCGTGACTTGTACGTTGCTGGTGATTTGTATGACAACCATGTTGTAACCCCTGCTATGATTGTTGTACCTCGCCACAGGGTAAATGAATGATCCCATTTCATTCATGTATATCTTATTTGGTGCAGTTACATATGATGTAGTTAGTTGATGCAGGGAAAATCAGGTTATCCAAGAAAGAAACAAGCTGGGAACAAGGATGAGTGGTTGGCCTGTGCCTCACCGTCGCCGCCACTACCCACGAAAGCCGTCGACGAAGACTTGTACGGGATCTCACCGGAGCTCCTCCGAGCCCAAGCCAAAAGGGTATGTATCAATCTATGCATTTACCCCATTCAGCTTTCACTACTTTCATCTTCATATATTATCACTCGTTTTTATGCAGAAGAAAGCATGGAGGTTCTTGTCAAGCTGTCTTCCCACTTGTTTTTAGTGAACCCTTGTGAGGGATCGATTATCATTAAGGATTGGTACATAGATGAGGCAAGATATTTACTACTTAGTATATATATAGTTTATTAATGTCTTGGAACAACCTATATATCAACCAATGTTATTGCTGTACTAATGTTGTGGTTTCTCAATGTACTACTAAGTAAGAGATGTGGTTAAATCAAGAACATAAACTTGAGTCTTTAATATTCTTGATTATGCATGTTTGCTTTTTGTTTGTTTGTTTGTTTGTGTGATTATGTTTATATTGAACAGAGTTTGAGGGTTCAAAAGTGAAAGGGCTGTCTTCATGATGCTGTAATTGTACTATTATTGTGAATCTTTCAGGCTCTCATATAGAGTATTTATTATTGGAGTAGATGATAATTAATTGTGCCAAAATTGCATCCTTTTTCTTTGTCTTTTGTTTTGCTTTTTTCTGAAGTTGTTCAGAAATGGAGGTGGAACACGTGGTACTTACTGCTTATGCTTTTCTTTCATTGATTTTTGTTAAATGTTGAATGAAAATAGCTAATGAGAATTTGAAGGGGAATGAAGAATATTGGAATAAAGGTGATGGGAATTATTTGGTTCAGGTAGATACCACTTTTGGGCCTTCACGAAATCCAACAATCTTTATTTTTCTCATTATGACAAGTGAATTGGAAGCTAAATAAAAGGGAAAACAAGTGATGATTACATCTTTCTAATACTTCCAAATTTATACAATGGGATCAAATATTGGACTGTGATTATATGGTACCTCCTTGCATTATTAATTTCGAAGCTTGATGCTAAATAAGTTGTGGATTCTGTTAATATTTCCCTTCATCATGTATCGAAGTTCAGCATGATCAGTGAAAAGTGTTAGTTTTTGTTAGTTTCTTTGATAAATGTCAATAATTCTTTTATATACAGACAAACCAACAAAATCGCTCATACTTAGCAAGGTGTTCGGTGTTCTTATTTTCATGTTAGTCTTTCAAATTTGGAGTTTCCCCTCCCTCTTATATTCTCGATTCCTTTAGTTAACGAAGCTTCTTTTGAAAAATAGAGTTGCTTGCATTTCTAAATGCAACGAGAAGAATAGAAATGCAAATTCCTTGTAGCTAATTTGGTATCCAAAATCACACTATATGCATCAAAAGAGACAAATATTATTTATTGTGAGGGGAGAAGAATTCTCTCTAATTATAGTTCAATTGCTTAATAAATATAAATATAATTGAATAAACTTTGAGCAACGAAAGGCCAATATACTGATTTTGCCCAGAATGTGCATCATTGAAAAGCTACAGATGGCATGTTATATTCAATATTCAGTTAATATAACGTCCCACTCAAAAATGAGTTAAAACATAATGTCACAATTCGTTAAGTAGAACAGTTAATTACATTATTATCATAATACGCCACTAATTAATTAGACACAACCAGATTAATTAATACAGTAATAACCGATTAAATAAGTACAAAATGTGGTACCGATGTCACTGTAATTACAAATCCAACGGTCATGATTTAGTTTCCACTTTCCGGAAACTTTTTCCACTCTCTTCCCGCTTTGCTTCACAAAACCCTGCACACAAAGCCCGCCGAGAGAGAGAGAGAGAGAGAGAGGCGATGTGTGGAAGAGGACGGTGTACGATGAGGCCCGATGATTTCGTCCGGGCTTGCCATCTCAATGCCCGGCCCGTTCGCCACCTCAATATGGACCGGTATACCTGCCTAAAATCCCTAATGAATAATGATTATGTTTACATGTTTGCAGATTTATGTTTGATTAATCAATTGCTTGGGAAAAAATCTGTTGATTTTGAGTGAAAGTGGAACTTAATTAGGCACAGGCCATCTTATAACGTCGCGCCGGGGTTCAACGTGCCGGTGGTTCGGCGAGACGATGACGGAGATCCTGACGGAGTCGTTCTGCACTGTATGAAATGGGGGCTGATACCAAGCTTCACTAAGAAAACTGAAAAAATTGACCACTTTAGGATGGTAACTGCATTTTTCCCTGTGGATTCATCTAATTTCAACTTAGATATGTGTGTTTATTATATATGGGCTGTGCCTGGTGTTTTCTTTGCTGATCAAATCGTATTGCTTCTTACTGCTATCTTTGTATTAGTTCCGATTTTTGCTGCTCTAAAACATTTGCTTGGTAATGCTAGAGCAATTTTCTTGTTTAAAGCAATCTTACACTGATGCCTGTCATTTTCAGTTCAATGCTCGGTCTGAATCGATAAGAGAGAAGGCTTCTTTTCGTCGACTTATTCCAAAGAATCGGTGTTTGGTGTCTTTTGAAGGGTATGCACTTTGCGATTCTATGGATATCTTCTTGTCTAATGTTCAACTTTCATTGTTGTTCTGTTGTTTCAATAGCTTTATATTTTGATATTACACTATCGAGTTTCACTTCCATATAGAGGCTGAACATTTCTATAGTGTGTTGTTCTGGCTTGTAATATATATCATAGCTGCCGTTTCTGCAGAGCCTTTCATTATATGGAAACTTGAGGAACTTGCAAATTTCAAAGTAAGATTTGGTATGAATATGAATAACTGGGCAGACATATATAGAATGAAGGGAGAGCAAGAAATTGCAGGGTGGATAGGTGGCCTGATGGGTGATTTTGATGATTTAAGCATGCATAATAAGTCAATTATGTTCATGTTTTCGTTATATGGCCTACAGTTGGAACCTTTTTGCTCCAGCTCTGGCACCATGTAACCCAAATTTGGTTGTCAAAGACCTGTGGAAGATGTGCTTATGATTTAATAGATATATAGTTATTACATGGATTTTTTAGCACAATCTGTACATGGATGTTGTGTTTTGTGTTTAGATTCTATGAATGGAAGAAAGATGGGTCAAGAAAGCAACCATACTACATACACTTTAAGGATGATCGTCCCTTGGTTTTTGCTGCTCTGTTTGATTCTTGGAAAAGTTCCGAAGGTGAAACACATGTTTGAAGTTATTCTTTATGTTTTTCTGTATCCACCTTTGAGTTTCATCTTTCCCCCTTTTCTATGTGTTTTAGTTAATTGCAGATTCTTTTGCTAAACTCGTTTCTGTGTTGAAGCTATTTTCCTATTTCATTATGCAGGAGAAATCCTTTATACCTTCACCATCATCACAACTTCATCATCATCATCATCCCTGGAATGGCTTCATGGTTTGCACTTCCTCTCCAAAATAATAATGAATCTGAGGGTTGTTATGATTTGAAACACAGTGCTCAATTAATTTTATGATTGATAGTATTTCAATTAACACCTAAGTGCTGGATTTATACCTCCAGTCTATCAAATTCTGAGTATCTGTTACGGTTATAGACAGGATGCCTGTTATCTTGGGCAACAAAGAATCAACTGACTGTTGGCTGAGTGATTCATCCTTGTCCGATCTTGACAAAATTCTTAAACCATACGAAGAAACAGATCTTGTAAGGGTCAAGATTCTCCATTTCTGTCCGAACTGATGTTCCAGTTATGAAAAATGATCTGGAAGATTCCATCTTCTAAATCATTTTTTTCTCTTGACAGGCATGGTGTCCAGTGACACCAGCGATGGGTAAACTCTCTTTTGATGGACCAGAGTGCATCAAGGAGGTAAATTTATTCTTTTCTTGTTTGGATGCTTGCCATATTAGTATTGACTGGAGTCGCCAAACATTGTTTTTCCGCAAGAATTTATTGCATTTTATATCTATAGTGATGGCAGTAGACTTCTCTTGGGGATCGATTAATTCCAATTTTTTTGAAATAATATTTTGTTTACTAAATATGTTATCAGTAGTGAGTTCTCCTGGCTCATGACAGATACAGGTAAAAACAGAGGAGAACAAGACAATCTCACAGTTTTTCTCAAAGAAAGATGTACGTGCAATAGAGGAGCCAAAACTTGAAAAACCACAAATGAAGGAAGAGCCTCATGAAGCTGGTTCACCAGAAAGTATTAAAGAGGAACCTGAAAATCCATCAACACTGAAAGATGAACCTATCGATGAGAAAAGTATGAAAGATGAACTGGATGAGTACGATCAATATGTTTCAAAGAAAGATGATAGCGACAACATAACTGATATTTCTTCTACATCTCCCAAAGAGAAACGAGCCCATGTGGAGTTCTCTGGTAATACTAAGCCATTTGCTAAAGAAACTAAAGGGCAGCATATCAGTCCAGCCAAAAAACGAAGCAAGGGTGCCAATGATAAGCAGCCCACAATCTTTTCCTACTTTGGCAGAAGCTAAAATCTTGTTGATTCACGTAATCCATGTACATATCGGTTGAAGATGAACTAGGTTTTGATGTTATATTTATCAGCAGTCTGTAAATTCATATGCAAATCGAGCAAGTTAGATAGACTTTAGCTCAAGGTCATTTTTGTATGACTCAGAAACTTTCAGCCTCTAATGTTTCTCTGTGTGCATTTTCATTGGTTGGCTTTAATATTCAAGTCCTGTGTTGGTAGACTTAGAGAAATGAGAGCGATTTGAGTGACATGATTTGAATAGAAACTATAACACATGTTGCAGGCAGGTGCAAAAAGTAGAAAACATATGAATGCAGCAGAATTCTACTGAAAACAAATTCATGATCGTCAATTCAGAAATCTCACCAGGAAGAAAACAGTGTCGACAATGTACGGATTGGGTGGGAGACGACGGCGGCGGCGGTGGCCGGAGGAGCCTGGAGAGACCGTCTCATAGTACCTACTATATCAAATCATTGCTCTATTTTCTGCATTTAATTAATCTTGTTTTTTGGTTCATTTTTATATTCATTGATGATTAACTTAAAACCTGGAGTTTGTTATGATCTTATTCCGATTATTATTATTATTATTTTCCACTTTATTATTAGATAATGTCTACTTATGAGATTTTCTCCCTATTTAAACTCTTCAAATTAATGATAATTAATTTGACAAAAACTTATATACACCTGTACACATATCTAGGTGTTATACACGTACTCTTCAGGTGTTATATATATACTCTACAGGTGTTACTACTCTAGGTTTCTTGATATTATACATATACTCTACAAGTATCACATGTATATAAGAGTATACATGTGATACCTAAAAAATATGCACGTGATATCTCTAGAGTATATATATAACACCAAGTCTCACTCAATTAATTTTGCCTATCTATCTATTTACTTATAAATTGTTGCTAAAACTAAAACTATATCTATTAAATCTGTATTAGTTGATATGCAAATTAATGTGAATTTTAAAATTCAATATTTTTATTGTTTCAAATGTACCTGTATAAATATAGATACTTATCATTGTCAAGAATAACCTATATATTTACGGTACTAGTGTAATTTTTACAGTAATGATACATATTACAAATTAATAAAATATCCATATAAATAAATAATAACATTATTATTTAAATTCCATAAGACATAAAAAGAATGCAAAATGATATGATGATTTTTCATTTTCTAATGGGAGAATGTTTATACTCGGATTCTTAAATGTACTCTAAAAGTTATAGTATTAAACAAAATATTAACTTATATATTAAATGTATTCTAAAATTTATATTAAAGAAAATATTAACATATATAAATAATTTTGTAAAACAGTTTACACAGTCAACTATGTTGATTTATAACGCACCCCATTTCTTAACAAATTAAAGACATAAATGTACACTTTTGGGGTGTGGGGTGTGTTAAGTAAATTGTGGAGTGTGTATAGTCGCAACCTATTTAAAATTATAGTTTACTTTTTAAAAAAAATATCTCACTCATTTGCATCACACGAGTCAAAAAATACTGTTAACATGTGAAAAAAAAAAAAAAAATTTTACTCGAATTATTTAATAGCCTTCGTCATCCTTTAGGATAAAATTATAGAAACAGTAAAAACAAAGAATTTGCAATATTAAACTGTAAAAAATATAGAAAATTGTGTAAGAGGAAAATCAGAAAATTCCAACTTAAGAAAAAAAAGAAGAAGAAAGAACACAAGAAGTTATCATTAAAATTCATCCTGAGAGCTGTACATAGATTAGATTAATTAAGTAGAAAAACATTGATTGGTTTAATAAAGAATGAATCAAGAAAAGGGCAAAAGGGTGGGACGTAGCAAGAGCAATGAATAGCAATAAGCCTCCAAGAGGCGGCCGTTGGCCACCATCTCCGCCACCAATTTCTTCAACACCCGGAATGGCCCCCACTGCACCACCCGCCGGAATCCCTTCCGCCGCTTCCCCAGCCGTACCGTGCCCCGCCTCCGCCGTCCACGTGTGCGCCACCACCCTACCACCACGCCGGAGTTGGAATATAGTACACTTGTATTGCCACCTCTCTTCAGCAGCATTATTGCCTAATTTTCTTGTTGATGCTCTTATTTTCTTTCTATGTTATCTATTTCCTTTACTCTCATCTGCTGTATATATAGTATAGAGTGTGCTTGTGTTTAGTGTTGTAGATTAATATCGTTTGCTTGGACTTTATTCTATCAATATTTTTGTTTAAATTAATTCAGTTTATATCTACTTTTAAAATCATTTTTTTGGACCCACAATGAATGTGATTTTTCAAACTATTCAATCTCGACTTTACGAACTTGCTTGAGTTTATTACAACTTGTTATGAACAACCAATAATCCCTAGTTTTATATATTCAGATATAAGTTTTGCAATTTGAATAATATAAATCGAATTAATACATCCCATTGAAGTTCAATTGGATTCTAATCATTTATATTCTTAATTGTTATAATATGAATATGTATAATACACCGATCAAACTTCCTTCTGGATATAATTTTGTGAAATATATTACCTAGTGCAATGTGGTAATCATTAGGGTCATTATGATGACAATATTTTTAAATAGTGGTCATGATTATTTTACGAATAATATAATGTGCACTTAAATACAATTGTTTTTTGTAACCAAAGAAAGGCCACGATATTTATTTATTTTCCTATCCAGGAGGTGTTAGTGTATGATTACATGCTATGGGCTAGCTTTTGTTAGGAATAATATATCTCATTTTCTAATCTCACTTTGTGGCCCAACTATGAGTAATTAATTAAATTGATTCATATTTGTCCATGAAGATAGCTTTCTAATTCTAAGTCCATAAGAGTTGCATATTACACAATATTTAAATAAGTCCTATTGTTTTCAATTTTCATTTCTTGTTAGGGGAATCTTTGGACTATTTAATGATTTTTATGGGTTATAAGCATAAAAGTATTAGAAACTAAAGCCGAAAGTTGTTATCTTGAGTCTAGAAATTATTTTTAATCTCTTCTTGTTGAATTCAAAATTGAAAAAAAAATAAAAGTAACAATGTAGATTTTATGAGGATTAGGTTTATAAGCTAAAATATATAAAATCTTAAAAGTCTAAACTAAGGGATTCATAAAGTACATGAGTAACAAAACATATAGTTGATATTTAATTCAAAGAAAGACTATTGGGATATATATCTTGCTTGCTTATAAATATTATTTGAGTAAGTTTTAAGTGACTGTCTCACGTATCATTTCATCATGTGACACATGACTCACATTTTATAATTTATATATAAATTTGTAAATATGAGTATGGTTAATGGATGAAAATGACCCATTTCAAGAAAACATATGTGAGATCGATGGTCCAGGAAAAGTTACGGTGTCAAATTAATCATCTCAGAGATTTACAAGATATGTAGAAGTAGATGAAGTATTTTACATTAATATATAGATCTAGAACAAATCCTTATTTTGTTTATTTACCAATAAAAAAAAAGGTCAAGATAATCAATTAATCATCATGGCCTCTTAATATTGCTTGGATTGGACCAAAGGGCAAATCTAACAATGATTAAGGAATGAGTTTAAAAGAATTAACTATTAATTAGCAGCCGCCCAAAAGATTGCAAAATCATTTAATATATATTACTTTTTTTGGCAGACATGCATTCTTTCATCATTATTACTTACTAAAATAAAATAATATATCCATTTGTCTCAAAATGATGACTTCTTTATCACGGCTACATAAATTAACTCCATATTTAAACTATTCATCATTTATTCTCTAAAATACAGAATAGCATCGCTCATATAAAGATGATACACAAGTTCAATAAAAGAGTTGATATTAAGGTTCTGTTTTTGGTAAGAAGATTAACTTAGTATATTTATTTATACACAGGTGGAGTTCAGTTGAAGTAGGCCCATTATTTAGGCCCAACTGATCGATAGTATCCTAAAAGCCTAGTCCAATCAATCAAGGCCCAAATGCTAGAACACATAAATTTTCAAGATCATTGCACCACTTTTGGTTTGGGAATTGGGACCACTTCCATGTGCAATTAATTCTCACTTCCACATTTTTTGTAGCCTCAAAACATTTTTTTTTTCCAACCTTTTTCTTTATTTTATGTATTTCATTTCTTCTTATGATCTTGTGTTTGAATGTTAAATGTGTAATATATGTTTATAAATGTGATCATACACTACTTAGATGCAGAATATGCCTATTTTCTAAAGACAGAAAATTACAAACATCTTGAAACTCTAAGTTAAACTCCATTGTCATTTCCTTTTCATAACTATATAGCAACCTAGAAAATTACATATCCTTAAACTTTGATTCACAAACAAAGTCTTGAACAATATCCCACTACTCCAAATCACACTAAAGTAAAACTGATCAGCAAATAATATTTCTATGATTTGGAGAAAAGATCCATCTCAAGATGCATGATCACCTATGGCAAACACATTTGTAGTAGTAAGCACTGTTGATCGGATCGTTGCCTTGGACTGGGACTTGCTCGGCTCTACAATTATACTTGCACCCTCTGCACTCGTTGTAAGTGCAGATTGGTGCCACTGATCCGATCAACAATCCTTTTGAATTGTCCTGCATTCATCAACTTCATTTAGTATGAAAGTTAATATCTTATGATGAAATTGTGATGAGAAGGGCTGTTTTTGTCTGATCACCTTTAAGTTAACCTTGTGATCATTGTTAGGTGCTATTTGAACTCTAGATCCTGTCACATGATCACAATGAATGGTTGGTTAATTGTTGTCTGAAATCTTGCAAGAAAGAGTGATCCCTCAAATTATTGCATCATCTATATTTGAAATTGATGATCATAAATACTTTATAATGTTTGCATGAAATAAGCATTACCTTTTACAAGAAGTGGTGCACAAAGCAATGGGATGAGTAAGAGGAAGCGATACAATGGACGCGTTTTGTTCGCCATTTTTGAATCTGAAAGTGTAAGAAATAGAGAAAGATTGTTGGAGAAAGAAGAAAAGATAGCGAAAAAAGAAAAGAAAAGGGTTGTGGTTGAATAGTGAGCTAAATAAAGAGACTGACTAAATATGCAGTACTGCAAAAACCTAGAGGACCCCAACTGATCTCTCTCTCTCTCTCACACACACACAGAGAAAGTGATCAATCCCACCAGCAAGATGGGCTGTATGAGAAACATACTAGAAGAATCAGGGTGTTGATATTAAGTAGTTTTGACATGTTAATTATTTTACTGTTGCTTTCTGAATGCATTAACAACAAATTAAAGTTACACTTTGTTGGATTCGCAGCCAAGATGATATGACAACACAAAGATACACAACAGGTTTGAAGAAAACCCTAAAAACGCAGCACTCTAGTTGAGAATTCGAACAAGAAAAACGAACAACACGCACAAGATTTAGGGTGGTTCGGCTCGCCTCATCGGCCTACATCCACCATGGAAGGATTGAAACAATTCACTAAACGATTGGTGCTGAAAATCAGCTTACAAAGAAGAATCCCCAAAAAATATTACACTCAAGAACCCTAATTATTTGAACTCTCTCAATGATCGATAATTGTGTAATTCCATACAACTGGATATACATCTATATATATAGAGATAAAGCCCTCAACTAATTACTAAAACCGCTGAACAAATCTTAACGAATTTCCGTTGCAAATTCCCGAGCTGCGCAGCTTGAACCCTAGCTAACTACCTCGAACCGGCAGTTATACCCGCTAGCTTCCTGCGGCCGGTTCAGCCGGTTTGAACCCGGTTCTTCATGTCCCGATTCCGGTTCTTAAGCCAGTGAATTATTTCTGAGTTGTTCTATCTCACAATTCTCCACCTCAACGCACGAAATTATTCCAATCCTTGTATCTGCAGCTTAAGTATCCCTTTGAGTTTCTGTCCAGCTTTGATTATCACAGTAAATGGAAACCCTCTTTTGCTTTACATATAATTCTTGAAGTATACCCTTCAACCATATGGCTTCTTTTACTGCCTCAGCCATGGCAATGAATTCGGCCTCCGTGGTTGATAATGCCACTGTGGGCTGCTGCATAGCCTTCCAGCTAATTGCCGTTCCATAAAGCTTGAAAACATAGCCCGTAGTTGACTTCCTCGTATCGGGGTTACCTGCAAAATCTGCATCAACACACCCTTCAAGAGGAGAGTCAGTATTAGATTGTTTAGTGAAACATAAGCCTAATTCAGTAGTGCCATGAAGGTATCTCAACATCCATTTTACTGCCTCCCAATGTTGCTTTCCAGGATCAGCCATAAATCTGCTAACCCTACACATTGCATAGGCTAGATCGGGCCGACTACATACCATGGTATACATCATACTTCCCACTGTATTTGAGTAAGGAACACTGAGCATATATCTCCTTTCAGCTTCATCCTTAGGTTTATCTTTTTCTGTGAGTTTAAACTGGATTCCTAAGGGAGTGGAAACTGATTTCGATTCATGCATAAAGAACCTCTTTACCACTTTCTTAATGTAGTCAGTTTGATAGAGAAAGATCCATCCTTTTTCTCTATTTCTCTTGATATCCATACCAAGCACTCTCCTTGCATCTCCAAGGTCCTTCATCTCAAATTGAGACTTCAATTTCTCCTTCAACTGCTTAATTTTCTCCATGCTTTTACTTGCTATAAGCATGTCATCAACATAAAGGAGAAGGTAGGTGCTTACGGCCTTGTCTTCCTTTTGCAAGTAAACACAACTATCATAGCTGCATCTTTCCAAACCAATGCTAAGCATGAAGCTGTCAAATCTCTTGTACCACTGCCTAGGACTTTGCTTTAACCCGTAGAGAGATCTTCTTAGTAGGCATACTTTCTCTTCTTTGCCTGGTTCTTCAAAGCCTTCGGGTTGGTTCATGTAAAGGGTCTCATTTAGATTTCCATGGAGGAATGCAGTCTTTACATCAAGCTGCTGCAATTCCATGTTTTCTTGAGCTACTAAGGCTAGTAGCACTTTAATTGAGACATGCTTCACAACGGGTGAAAATATTTCATTGTAGTCTATTCCTTCTCTTTGAGTATAGCCTTTTGCCACAAGCCTAGCTTTGAATCTTATTTGCTCTTTAGCTGCTACTTCAATCTTCCTTTTGAATATCCATTTGCAGCCTATTAGTTTCTTTCCTTGAGGTTTATCTACCAAATCCCAAGTGTTATTTTTCTGTAGAGACATGATCTCCTCTTGCATTGCTTGAGCCCATTTTTCACTGTCTTTAGATCTCATTGCTGCCTTGTAGCTTGCTGGCTCCTCATACTCAATCTCCTGAGCAATACATAGAGCATAATCCACTATATCTGCCTGACCATACCTGATTGGAGGTGTAATTCTCCTTCTTTGTCTGTCCCTAGCTAGATGATAAGTGGTTAGGTCCTGAGTATCATCAGTTTGCTCATTTAATGGATGATCATCTTGTTCCTCCTCTGAATCACTAGAGTTCACCTCTCCTTCTTCAGGTCCATTCCTCTCCATTGATGGCAACTCCACCTGAACTTCTGTTTGTTGTGAATCAGAGCTGGATCCTTCTTGGTTTGTAGCTTCTGATGCATGAGAGTTTATTTTGTATCCCATCACACTTTCCTTAAACACCACATCCCTGCTTATGAAGCACTTAGGGCCTGTTGATTCTAAACTCCAAAGCTTGTAGCCTTTCACACCACTTGGGTAACCAATAAAGATGCATCTTACTGCCCTTGCTTCTAGCTTGTCATTCCTAGTATGAGCAAAAGCCAAACACCCAAAGACTTTTAGAAAGGAATAATTGGGAGTTTTAGAATACCATACCTCATTTGGTGATTTGAATTTGATAGTGGATGATGGACTCCTGTTTATAAGAAATGCAGCTGTAGACACTGCCTTTCCCTAAAATGACTTGGGCAAGCCTGCATCTAAGAGAAGGCATCTAACTCATTCCAGTAAAGTTCGATTCATGCGCTCAGCCACTCCATTTTGTTGGGGAGTAGCTACCACTGTTTTGTGCCTGGAAATTCCCTTCTCCCTGCAGTAACTTTGAAATTCTTCTGACAAGTATTCCAACCCATTATCTGTCCTTAAGTGTTTTAACTTCTTGCCAGTTAGATTTTCTTGTTGTGTTAACCATTCCTTAAACTTCTCAAAAGCATCAGATTTATGTTTCAGAACATATACCCAAACCTTCCTAGAATAATCATCTATAAAAGTAATGAAATATCTACCCCCTCCATGTGTTTCTACCCTTGCTGGACCCCATATATCAGAATGAACATAGTCAAGTGAACTTACAGTGTTATGGGTACCTTTTGGAAACTGAGACTTGGTTAGCTTCCCCAAGATGCATTGCTCACACTTAGGAATTTTCAGTGCATGTCCTGAACCGATGAGCTTCTGTTTTGATAGCTCCAGAAGTCCCTTCTCTCCTATGTGTCCAAGTCTCCTATGCCATATGATAGCTTGATCATCTTGAATTGCTGGAGCTGCATCTCCTATGACTGTTGAGCCTTCCAGAATGTAAAGGCCATTTGATTTAATTCCTTTCATCACCAGCTTTCCAGCTTTTGTAACTTGGATCTCTCCATTGTGTGTCTTAAATTCACACCCTGCTGCATTCAAAAGACCAAGAGAGATTAAGTTTCTTTTCAATTTTGGAATATACCTGACATTAGTTAGTGTTCTGATTTTGTTGTCATGAAGCTGGAGCTTTATTGTTCCTATTCCCATCACTCTGCAGGTGTGGTCATCTCCTAATAGTACCATGCCTCCTTCCTTGAGCTCCAGTGACTCGAACCATGACTTAATAGGGCACATATGGAAAGAACACCCAGAATCTAGTACCCATTCCTTTTGCATGCTTGAGTTCAGAACGCATAACATGTCAGCACTATCATATTGCTCCTGAGCTACAGCTGCTTGTTGTGTATTATTATTTGCCAAGTTCTTCTTCTTTCTTTCTGGACAATTTCTCTTGAAATGCCCTTGCTTATGACAGTAGAAACACTTTCTCCCTTCAGCTCCTTCTCCTCCTTGCTTTGAGCTTTGATTCTCAGATCTTGATTGACTTTGACCTTGGTTTCCTTTTCTTGATTTCTTAGCCTTCACATTCAGACCTTCACCAATACTTTGGTTTTTCTTTTCTGATTCATTTCCCAAGATGCTTGATCTAATCGCCATCTGAACCTCTTCCAAGGTGAGAGGGACCATCCTTCCATACACTAAGGCATCTTTAAAGGACTGAAGCGATTTTGGAAGTGAGTTTAGTAAGAGTAGTGCCTTGTCTTCATCCTTTTGTTTCTCCTCTATATTTTCCAAATCGTCCACTATTTTGTTGAACTCATCCAGCTTATCCAATATCCGTTTTTCATCCAAGATTTTGAATGAAATGAGTTGTTGCTTGAGGAACAAACGGTTTGCCAACGATCTGGTTTGATATAGAGCTTCCAGCTTCTTCCATAAATCACGAGCTGTCTTCTCTTGATAAACTTCCCGGAGAGCTTTCTCTCCTAAGCACAAGATGATCGAACTTCGAGCCTTTCTGCAGATCTTCATTCGTTCTTCGGGTGACAGCGACGTGGATTGATCTTCTTCATCAAGAATCGCCTCTTCCCAGCCTTGCTGAATGAGCACTGCCTCCATCTTTGCTTTCCACAATGTGAAGTCTCCATTGCCAGTAAACTTTTCCACATCGAGCTTCATGCCTGCCATCTTGGTTGATCGGAGCTTGGTCGGAGAATACTTCCCACAGACGGCGCCACTTGTTGGATTCGCAGCCAAGATGATATGACAACACAAAGATACACAACAGGTTTGAAGAAAACCCTAAAAATGCAGCATTCTAGTTGAGAATTCGAACAAGAAAAACGAACAACACGCACAAGATTTAGGGTGGTTCGGCTCGCCTCATCAGCCTACATCCACCATGGAAGGATTGAAACAATTCACTAAACGATTGGTGCTGAAAATCAACTTACAAAGAAGAATCCCCAAAAAATATTACACTCAAGAACCCTAATTATTTGAACTCTCTCAATGATTGATAATTGTGTAATTCCATACAACTGGATATACATCTATATATATAGAGATAAAGCCCTCAACTAATTACTAAAACCGCTGAACAAATCTTAACGAATTTCCGTTGTAAATTCCCGAGCTGCGCAGCTTGAACCCTAGCTAACTACCTCGAACCGGCAGTTATACCCGCTAGCTTCCTGCGGCCGGTTCAGCCGGTTTGAACCCGGTTCTTCATGTCCCGATTCCGGTTCTTAAGCCAGTGAATTATTTCTGAGTTGTTCTATCTCACACACTTCTTTGGGCAAAGTTTTGTCGTTTTCTAAAAGACTTGATACATTTTGAAACCCATATGAAGTCGTAAAAGGATAAGGAAAAAAAGGAACTTCGTATTAGTTGTTAATTGAAATGGCAGTTAAAAGCGGAACTTCGATCTGTTTAATCACTCAATATATCAGAAAATAGCCAGTATAATATTTAGGGGAATTCTATACACACCCCAAAAATACTAAACACACCCCAACAATAAACATGAACATTAAAATAATAAAAAAATGAATGTGTGTAGATGGGGTGTGTTTAGAAATGTTTGGGGTGTGTATAGAATTCCCCTAATATTTAATAGCCGTACCCGTCAATTTCTAAACACACCCCGAAATATTAAATACACCCACATTAAAAATTCAAAAATTACACAACTTCTAAACACACTTCAATGTTTGTCTACTTTACCCTTTAATAAAATAAAAAAAACAGATTGAGTCCAGCACAAAAAATGAACCAGGCGTGCCCTCCCCTCCGCTGCTAATCTCCAAGGAACCGTCGCCGCTGCACCGCCTCCCTCCCCTCCACTTCGCCGCCGCTGCGTCGCCTCTCTCCCCTCCACTTCGCCGCCTCCACTCCTGCCTCTCCATGGAACCGCCGCCGCCGCCGCCGTCGCGGTGCCTCCACTCCCTCCCTCCACTTCGCCGTCTCCACTGCCGCAGCTTCATAGAACCGTCACCGATCCACTCCCCTCCACTTCGCTGCCCCCACTCCTACTTTTTCATAGAACCATTGTCGCCGCCTCCACTCCTGCTCTTTCATGGAACCGCCGCCGCCTCCACTCCTGCACTTCCATGGAACCGCCGCCGCTACCTCCGCTCCCTCCCCTCCACTTTGCCACTGCCACCACTCTGTACCTCAAATTACTCTGTACCTCAAATTAGGGATTGAATTGGACGAAGAAGAAGATGAATCAAATTTAACATAGGGTATTTTGGACATTTGATATATATTTATTTTTGTATTATTAAAAAATGGATGTGTTTAGGAACTGATGGGGTGTGGATAACCACACCCTATTTAATAACCTTGCATATGATAATAATAATAATAATTATTATTATTATAATAATTATTATTATTATTTACAAGAGGATAAATCGAGATAGTAGTGACTTTTTTTTTTTCTTTTGGGCAGAAATTTAGACATTGATTGTTTTAGGTAATTTAGTACTAGTATGTAGTTTATTTAGGTTACATATTGGGGGGAAGGGGGGGAAGTGAGTCATCATTGGGACGTATTTTTTCCTTTGCCGTCCATTATTTGGTAAGTCTATAATATAATATTATGAAGTGACAAGATTGCAAAGACCCAAGGAAAGGTCACTCCAATTTTCCAAATAAATCTTTGGTTTCAAATAAAGTTATCAAAGATCCTAGACTCCCCAAATGATGTTGTAAAAGGCTATACTACCTACATCCAAATTTTTATTAAATGAAATGAAACACACATCAAACGACATCATTAATAAAGCATGACATGATAGAGTTTGAATATGAAATGAAACATAAAACTTATGTTTGAATACGAGATTGGAATATTAGAGAAAATCGAGAATCTCGTCTCAAAACATCAAGTAAAGACCCTTTTTTGGGGAGATCGAATTTAACCTCCCCTTCCAAAAACTAAGAAAACAACACAAATGATGTCAAATGTTGTTTCAAGAAACAAATCACAAGACTACTTTGTTAGAACTACATTCTAGTCCTCATGTATGTGATTGCACCTAATACCGATCAATCAGAACAAAGTCGTCGTCATCCAAGACTCGGACATCCTTCTCTCCTACAAAATTCTGCCTTCCAAGTTCGTTGACTATATTCACAAACTCCACCCTCTTCGCTAAAGGAAGGGGTACATATGGTAATCGAAAAACTGGCCTCACAACCCCAAGCTGAGCCAGGGCCGTGTTTAAGCCAATAGGATTCGGCTCATGGAAGAGCCACCTGATCAGAGACGTAAGACTTGAATTAAGAGATGGATTCCTACCCCCAAACATCAGCTTCCTCATTAGACCAGGAACTAAGTTGCTCGTTACTGAAATCACACCTGTCGCTCCATAATCCCACCTGGACTCATGGCATTCATCATCGTTCCCGCTCCACACAACCATCCCATTGCTAGTATATTGCTCCACTCGATCATTTCCAACACATTCCTTTACACCGGCCAAGTTGGGGCTCTTTGCTAAGTTTTGAATTACACTAGGTGGAATATCTTGGCTAGTCCGGGATGGTACATTGTAGATAATAGTAGGGCCCATGGGAAGCACACTTTCGAAATGAGAAAGCAAACCATCTATTGAGGTCTTACCATAATAAGGATTAATGTGAAGTGCTGCATGCATTCCGACAGCAAAGCCTTGCTCAGTCGCATGAATTGCTTCCTGAGTTGAGTTGCTTCCCGTGTTTCCAATAACTTTGATCGATCCACCAAAACAGTTGACAGTGTGACCAATAAGCATAATGTGTTCATCCCAGCTCATCAACTGGCCTTCACCAGTTGTTCCACCAACAATCACACCCTCCACACCATCTTCAATCTGCATATGCACTAAGGCATCATAGGCCTCTATGTCAAACCTACCATCTGGTAGATAAGGGGTTTTTATAGCGGTTATCAACCTAAGCGACTTTATGTCATCAACATTTGTCCTGCATATTGATAGTTCACAAATTCGCATCTCACTTGTACAAATGAAGTATGAGAAGATCGACTAAAAATATGAAGTGGGCCAGATAGAAACCTGTTTTTAACTTCATAACTACGCATAGGAAGATGAAGATTGGGAATTACAGCTGCTCTAGGAGACCTCCATTTTGGAGTCCTTTCTGCATGATAGTTGCAAAAATCAGCATCACTGCTGAGTAAGAGAATAGAAAGCATCGCTAGAGATGAAGGCAATAAGACTCTTCTCAATAAACTTGAGAACAACAATAAAATTGCATCAATCATCCAAAATAAATCACATTTACATTTAAAAGTATAAGTGAACACAGGGAGACCCTTAAGCCTCAACTGTATTGGTTCTCTTTTCTTTTATTTGATATTAAAGTTCGAAGCCATTCAATACATATTCTCGAATTGCATATAACACCTCTTCAAAGCAATCACACAAGCAACACCAGAAACTCATCCAAGCAAACACCAATAGAATGAGTGCCTTCAAATAGAAATCTTAGTATAAAGCCACAGTGTTTGATTGTGATATGCCTTTTACCAATACAATCCAAAAGACACAGTAAGATTGTTAAAATTTTTTTGATATGATGACAAACACACAGCGTGTGGACAAAAGAAACCCAAAAAGGGCAAGACAACGGCAAACATCAGAGATTTGAAATATTTCTACTTCTTCACATCGTCATCATCGACAAATATGCCAAAAACAACAAAGTATGTATACACTTATACAAATCATTGAACTTGCGAGCTAAAAAATATAGAAAAACTAAAGCCAATATTCTCACCCATCTATAAAGTACAAAAATTACTGAGAAAGAGAAAGAGTTGAAATGCAGTAACTTCTATTTGCAAACGAAGACACAAATCAGAAAAATAAATCAGCACTAGATGAGTACCTCGATAGCTAGCACTAAGAGAAGAGCATCCAATAGCCAACGCCATTACAGGATAGTCGTAAAACAGATGAAGGAAACGAACAAGTAAACAGAGACGTGGTGTTTCTGAGCAAACGATTTCACATTATTAATTCACCGGCAATGCACGGTGCTCCGGAATCGGGTCGAAGGATTGACGCCCAGCGGCATTACACTTTGTTCGATCAGTTATGAAAAAAAAAATCGATCGAAGACCTAGGTCACGACAGAGCGGCGACGGGAGGTGTAAAGCGGCGACGGAGGGGCGGAGATAAGCTCTGGAGGCTGAGGAATGGTAGGGTTTCATTCGGTATTATATAAGTTTTTAAAATCGGAGATCACAAAATGAGACTTCTTTTTTTAATTCTAGATATTAGTACCTGAATTAATACTTTGACAATTAAGTTAAGTAAACATCAAATTTCACAGGTCACTGGCCAGTAATAACAAAAAGTAACAAGGGCTTGCTAATAAATAAGAAAAAATTGTAGACTTTCAAAAACAATGTATAATATATTTATTTATTCCATAAATGTTGTGTTTTTAATTTTCTTTGAAGAATTGCTTACATGAATGGACGATTGCTGAGCCACAGTTGGAGGAACCATGTGCCTCATCCATTATATATACATCAAATCAAATGTAATACAAATGTCTAATTGTTGTCAATTATAAGGCCATACATTCATGTTATTTGGGAGGGAGTATTTCAAATATTTTATATGATGTGTAACATTTTAGAGAGAGAGAGAGAGAGAGAGAGAGAGAGAGAGAGAGACTTATTATGTCATTCCTTTTTCTGATTTTTTTTGACGTTGTATTATCCTTATTATTAGAAGAAGATAAAAGTTGATTGATGGAGATGATCAACACTTTACACACATGTTGCTTTTCTTACTCGTTACACAATCAATGTTACCAATCCTTTCACTTTTGTTGAAGCTCCTCCTCATTTTATAACTAATCTATTGAATTAAGGCAGTCAATTTGTACTTGATCAATAAAATTCACACATTTTTATGAGAATTAAATTGGCGTGAAAAGAAATCCTAGTATTTAAATATTGAAAAATTGGGGAGAAAAGGATCTATCTATCTATCTATCTGGCTCGCAAGTCCACACCATTTCTTCTTCCTCCTTGAAACTCGAAACAAAAATCAACACCTTTTCATCTTTCTTCCAAATCGAATAATGGAGGAAGAAGGTGGGGAAGAGTACTTGTTCAAGATTGTGGTGATTGGCGATTCTGCTGTTGGCAAATCCAATTTGCTTTCCCGTTTTGCTCGCGATGAGTTCGACCACAATTCTAAGGCAACAATTGGGGTCGAATTTCAAACTCAGGTGTTGGAGATCGACGGCAAGGAGGTCAAGGCGCAGGTCTGGGACACCGCCGGCCAAGAGCGCTTCCGCGCCGTCACCTCCGCCTACTATCGCGGCGCTGTCGGAGCTCTCCTTGTCTATGATATCACCAGGAAAACCACTTTCCACAGCATCAAACGCTGGCTCGATGAGCTTACCAGTATGTTCTCCACCCTTTCTCTTCTCTTTTTCGCTGATCAGTTTCTTATTCAGTTTGAATTTATTTCGTGACTTGGTTGAATCAAATTGGAGTCGAGTTTGAGTATATTTATTTTAATAATTCAGTCAATTTCCAAATTAAACTTTTCAAGCAAGCAAGCTCAATGGATCTCAAGTCAAATTATTGGATTTTGGTCCTCGTTTTCATGCCTACTTTTTTACCGACTTTCATGGATTTTTTTTCTTCCTGATTTGGTTAAACTCTATAATGATTGAAATGGTAGTGAGGAGAATGCTTACTTGGTCTTGTATTTAGATGATTTTCTATGCTCTTAATGTTTATTTGTGATCTTCAACCTAGATTACTTAGGTAATAATATAGCTGTTGATTTGATGCCTTGAGAATGAGGATAAGAGCTTATGTTGCTTTCCTTGATTTTGCTTAATATGTTTCAACGTAGACAGAATGTAGAGGTTAGAAAGAATGGTATGGAACAGAATATCTTGTAAGCTTTTGAATGATTTGAAGATGTCGATTGCTATACTGTACATGTCCGATTTTGCTTATATATCTGGCATTGTGATTGAAATTTATGTGCAATAGATTCTACCTCTTCATTTTTATCATAGATAGGAAGGTATTCTACTGCATCAACGGCTTGCCTTTTTTACAACCACTTCTCACCAACTTTAGAATTTATATTTCCTTGTCGGTGCTTTTGAAGTTGTTAATGCACTTCGAAAAAGTCACAGCTCATTCAGCTAGGCATAAATGTGTTATTATGGAAGATACGGATTCTGTTATTATGTCGTTAATGTGGCTGTTGGGTTAGATAGACCATGATGTACAACCAACACCTTCACCTATAATCATAAATTGCATTTAGAAAGAGTTTATTGGCACGTGAAACTTGAACTAATGGAACTTAGCCACTAGACAGATTAGCGGACAGTTGAGAATCATAACAATTGTAAAGTAGTGCAGATGTTGGGATGTTTGAAATAATTTAAAGTCTAAGACGTAATACTGAATTCCATATTTGTAAGTTAGGGTAAAAAGAGAATTCGAATTTCAGATTCTAAAATGAATCTAATAGTAGTGCAAAGTTTGTCCATTCTGAATTTTCTTTAAATAACTCATGTACTTGTTCAGGAAAAAAGTTGTGTGCTAGTGTTAATGCGAGTGGATCACTTTTTCATGATCAAGAAAATCCAGTATATTGAAGGTCGTCGGTAGTGTAATATACTGGGGGAAAAGGAAAAAAATGAATATTTCCATTATTTTAGTTGCATCCTGATGTAATCAAAGACATTTTAGGAAAGATGTAAAATCGTATCTAGAGAAGTTTGTTAACATTCTATGTTGCTTATACAATAAGTAGAGAATTCAAAAGGGATCTGAATAAGATATTTCCCCATTGATCTATAAATTTCTTGCATGTTTGGATCTTGCTCTTTAAAGCCACCATTTTTATGGACTAATATGTCAACTTTTTCTAAATGATTATCCAGCTCACTCGGATACTGCAGTTGCACGTATGCTAGTTGGGAACAAGCGCGATCTAGAGAACATTAGAGAGGTCAGCATTGAAGAGGGTAAAAGTTTTGCTGAAGAAGAAGGATTATTCTTTATAGAGACGTCAGCCCTGGATTCGACAAATGTGAACAAGGCGTTTGAGATTGTTATCCGTGAGATATACGAGAAGGTTAGCCGGAGAACTCTCAACTCCGACTCCTATAAAGCAGAATTATCTGTCAATCGGGTCAGCCTCGACTTATCAAAACAGAAAAGCTCTTTCTCATGCTGTTCAAGATGAGCTCTTCTTCCAGTGTTGGATTTTCTGCTGTGAATCTTTTTCTCTCTATCTGCAACCTGCTGGCTGTGTATCATTTATTTTTGCTTCTTATTTATTACAAAGGGTAAGATGTTGGCAATAAACAGAAAAAATAGCACTTAATATACTTTTTTCTTCGAGGAAATCGATGGTGCATTCATAAAACAACTCTGAAAAGAATTTAAGGTATGGCTAATTAATTAATTATCTCTCTTGGACCATTGTACTTGCTATCAGTAACTGAAATCCAACAAGATAAAATCAAATCCATAAGAAATTATTTAAAACATAAAATTATATACCAAGACAAATTACTTACAAAAATCAGTAGAATAAATAGGTAAGTATGCTATGATGTATCAATGATGTACTTTCATACATATAAGCATTGACAAGAATGATGATGATGGTATATATAAGTCACGAGACATTAGAAAGCTCGATAGTGTGCATACAAACTGAACATCGACCATTTAAGTAATTGCAGGTGCTCATTTAAAAAATTGAGAAGAAATAAGTTGAGAGATTATACATATATATTATTCGTGACTAAATATCTACACATACTATATCATCTACAAAAAAACGAGACGCGAAACTTAAATTGTCATGGCTTCCTCAAGGCTGAGGCTGCTCCCATGACGACCGCCAATAGGATGCCCACACCTGCCCCGACTGAAGCACCAACAGTTGCTGCACTCAAAGAGTTGGATTTTGCTAATGCATTTCGATCAGCATTTCCAGCAGCTGCACGTTCCCTTGCTAGTTCCATGAATATTCTATCTCTTGCAAGCTCCTACACAGTCATCAGTCATACAAATTTCAGAACTAATCAACATAATGTAATGCATTGGACAACCCTGCCCAATCTAAAACAAAATTACTACCACCTTTTACATCACCCTTTTTTTTTTTTTTGAAAGTTTTTGACATTTTACTATTTTGGCCGGTTATTTTAAAATTGAAGAAGCAGAGTCTGGTTTCAAGGGTATAAAGGGCTTCATAATTCTACACAAAGTGAAATACATCCAATACAGTTTCCACTGTATAAAACCATACAAACACATCAACAAGCACGTCAGTTAATTTTAATCCAGCTGAAACGATGGATATAAGTTGTGCACATTTAGCAAATTCATGGCTAAATTGACATTTCAAAAAAATTGTGACCAAAGTAGCAAAATTGCAGATTTTTGGAATTTTTTTAGCGATTAGATATGTTTTGAAAAAATATCAGCCATGAAGTTTTACCTGTAGAGCAGCTTCCTCATCATTGCGAAGCACACGGTGGACAAGTTGACGTAGGGCAGTTACACCCTCTACAGGGAGAACAGCTGGTTTCTTTCGGAAAGGCCTCCGAACAAGATTAAGTGGAGCAGAAATGAGCCTCCGGCCACCTGATGTCCCATCAGAAACACTGTTTACTGCATGCCAAGAAAGAGAATCGCCTACCGCACTGGGCATAACATATGGGCATGAATTCACAACTTCGGTTGAGCTAGGAGATGCTTGATATGCTTGTAATACAGCATTAATAGCTGTCTTTTGCTGGTGTGCACTGACAGAGAATTTGTTAGTTATGGCAAGGACCCAAGGAACACCAACAGATTTAGCCTCATCTAAGAGTAGTGACAGAGCTGGAGGTTGTGATGCATTCATAACGCCATAACGAGGTATTCGGTGAGATAAGTTATGCACAAGAACCACCAGATCTATTTTCTGGCTAAGATCACGGATTCCCTTCCACAATTCATCCCTGAAATTAGAGGCTTCCAGACTCAGATTCTGCATCAGAGGCAATGAGAAACAGAGTCAATACACACATACACACACTCTCGTACACACATACACACACAATGTATATGTATATATTCACACTGAATCTTGTCAGTCTTACGAACCTCAACTTACATCCTGTATAGTGGACATTTGTTATGTCCTCAAAAGTTCAGAGAAAAACTCTGTTTGCAGTATTTCTGTTGCAAAATTGCCTTTGCATAGGATGGCACTAATTAATAAACCCAACTTGAGAACATTTTTCTACAAATATCTATTTCAAGCATGTGTCTCACCGGTATCTTGCATTTGCATTTTCCAACTTCATATACAGTTTTTGTTTTTCTTTTTTAAATTTGCATTTGCTTTACGGTAAATATTTATCATAATTTGCAGTCACTCTAAGTCTCTAAAGACAGTAACCTTTTTGAGTAGAAGATTACCAGACAATATTTGTACTCGAGTAGAAAATTAGCAAAAAATGTTAGAAATGTATGAAGGAAAAGATATGCATGTACATAGAGCAATAAAACATCAGAGTCAAGGTATTCATGAAAGATCAGGTCTATGGGTACTGGAGATTAATGGGAATAATAAAAGACAAGTCAAAGGCAATGATTGCTGAAAGAATAGTTTTCATCTTATTTATGGAAAAGGAATCAAAAGTTCATATGCACTTGAAACTGCGGCCTAACAACTTAAACTTGAAATATGAACCTATGAAGTACCTAAACAAAATATTGTTGTAGTAAATTAGTAATCAATGGATACAAACTAAACGCTAAAGTTAGCCAAAGGGAAAACCTGCAAATTTACTCCTGTGGAATCTGAATAGAGCAAACCGCCAGCAATACCTTCTCGAACATCAACATCCATAGGAAAAGCCTCAAGACTTGTTGTATTAGTTCTACCTTGATTTAAAATTGCCTTCATAAGAGAGGTTTTACCAGAACCCTACATAATAAATAACTTCAATAATAAGCATGACAGAGAAAACAAAATATAAAATGCAAGGAAGACTTATAATTTGTATCACCTCAAGGCCAATTAGCCGCACCCTGCGGGTTCTAACATGAACCTCTTTCACAACAGTTGAAAAATCTGTTGTACAAAATACTACAAAATCACTCAAACCATCAGGATGGACAAAATTTTCCTCCATTTCTGGCGACTTATTCTGCTTCAACTTCACATCAACAGAGCTTGGATCAATAGAAAGAAATGCAGGCATCAACCTATCATCATATATTTGATGTTTTGGTGGTCGTCTCAGAGGAGCTCCTACAATTATCCGCACCTTCTGCATCTCTGGCTGTAATTCATGCTGTGGAGAATAAGCCGGTGGAGAAGGAAAAGATTCAACAGTAGTTGAACACCTGCCAGAGTTCAACCACGGGTGAGCAATATAGTCCAGTGTACAGAAATTGACTTCAAAAGAGTAGATTCTACCAGTACCCTACATGATACATAAGCTGCAAGAGTCTAGTTTATCACTAATTGGAACAGACACAATTAACTATGAATAAGGACATTTTCTCTGTATCACCAAGCTAAAAGCCAAGATTAAGGGAACCAGATAGAACTTGACTAAGGATAAAACTGAACAAAATATTATGTAATATGATATAGAATTGTTTGTGGTATAGAGTAATTTCCAATAGATTAATCAGAGGTGATGTTCAGACAGAGAAAACGAAATAGATTCAAAACTCAGAAGCGAAATAAAAATGAAACTATATGGCATAAACATTAAAACTAGGTGTCAAACAGGTCAAGAAAAATACCATTTACCATTCACCCGAGCTTGAATTAATGTACATTGATGTAATCCAAAACCAGCTATGTCTACTTTCAGTGGATCTCCATTCTTCTCACAAGGAATACCAGTCCATCCAAGAGGAACCAAAGATGTGGCAGCACGAACAATTGGAGATTCAACAATATGCCCAAGTTCAACTGTACCAGCAACTGAAATTCCTAGCCATTTTTGCAAATGAGGAAATTGCAGCTCTTGCTCCCTTGCCACGAATGAAAATGCATTTTCATTCATGTATTGTTCATAGATTCTGTAAGAGTATATAAGAAGCTTATGTCAACTAATACGAAGAGATTACAAGAAAATGATAATTTTTATTAGGTTGAGTTTATCAAAGAAAATGAGAGGAGCAAACTCTGGCAATGCTAAATGTTAAGGTCTAAACTTTTTAACTCGTGCTTCATTTTCTTTCTCCATCTTCCTTCTCTTGAAAACATGATTGTTTCTTAAACTTTGTGGATATGATGCTACCATTCTCCCAAAATCTCAATTATCAATGATAATATTTAAATAATTAACGTTCACTATTAACCACAACAAAACAGTATTTACAAGAAATATATTGGGAAAGAAAAACACATCAGGCCAATTTTTCCAACAAACTATCCAAAAAAAGTTATCTTTCCCGACTCATTTCCAATACGACAACACAATATATATTCTCCATATTCTATTTTCCAGCAACAGAAACTACTCCAACATTGCATAAATATTTTGAAAATCTTTGATGCACAAAAAGAGCCAGATCTCCACGCACTTGAATCCTTAGTTGAGAAGCATAATTTACATAAGACAATTGATAAAACAGAAAGAAACCAAAAAAGGCGAAAGTTGAAAATATCACCTTTGAAAACGGGACCTGTATGACCTCATTGAATGTGACTGAAAACGCTCTTTTACTTCAGCAATTACAGATCTGACCTGAAAATGACAATATTATTAGCAAGAGAATATTACAGGAATGTAAAAATTGTGTTAAACTTTAATACATAATGCAAGAACCACATAATTTATGGCCAACGAATAGGATGAATGATGATAGGAAGTTGTAATGCAGGGGATGAGAAGAAGCAGTCATCTCACCGATGTCAGTTTTGAGTATTCCGAATCAGATAGAGATTCCACAGACGAGTTTCCCAAAAGATAAAGCTGTTAAAAACAACAACACGCAGAATAAGAAATTAAGACTAAGACTTCCTGTGTCTAAGCAACACGAAATTTTAATAGCATGAACAAGAAACATCGGCATTTGATTGTTCAATCAGAAGTATAGCAGGAGATAAGAAGGCAGATAGTAGAATTAAATAAGGTCATCAATCGATAATCTTACTTGACCAAAAGGTACATATGATGGTAAAGAAGGTATTCTTCGCCATCTGCTCCCACTGCTGCTGTTACTAGAACCAGATGATTTCTCATTTTTCACTCCAGATATCTCTTCACTTTTCTCAGGTAAAGGCCGAAGAGAAATGCCATCAGAACTCTCTTCGATTTCAAGAGATTGTGGAGTAGTAACTATATCATCAAGCACTGATGTCACAGCAGAATCGGTAGCAACAGATGTTTCAATTGGATGAACTCTTTTTTCTTCCCTATTAACAAAATGTCTTCTAAGACCTTCTATAGGAACAAGTCTTGAAAGTCTCCAAAAGGAATTCTGCACAGGACCTAAACCCAAAACCAATTGCTCCCCTTCATTCTCTTTCAATCTATCTGCCTTCTGCTTCTCAAATCCTTCGATATATTTTGACACTGATGATGAACTCTCACTACTAGCCACCTCAGAAAGGTTTTGTGAGTTATAATGATGAAAATATGCTGGAGATAATATTCGAGGCACCAAGTCTTCAGGAATGCAATAGGTCTTAAAATAATGTTGCCATCCTTTTCCATTAACATAGCTGAAAGGAAGTTTATCAGAAGGCTTGGAACTGCAAGTTTGACTATTACAAAATGCAAAAAGAATGGTAAGACATACTCTCTAAGAGCAGCATTTCCAACTGGAGGCTGGGAGAATGTTATACACTTCACTGATACCCTTTCAGTTTCTTTAGATGTAACAGAAATAACTCTCAAAATTGCAAGAGTGGCCAAGACTGCTACCTGAACAAGTTATCAAAGAAGATATTAAATTAACCTTAATGACTTATGATTACCAAGTAACTGCAGTTAGAGCAAGCAACTCGACTCAAAACAAAGACATACAGCTCCACCAAGTGAATGTCCACATAACACCAGTTTTCGTCTTTTTTTCTGTGCTAGCCTGTATAACTCCAATGCAGGTATTCCTTTAGCACGAGCCATGAATCCCTAGAGTTGGATGAAGACTATGAACCACGAGAGAAAAAGAAATGCTCAAGTTTCAAAAATTAAATGTCAGGGAGTGCCTCACGTACCCGATGAGCAGCAGGCTTTGGAGTAAAATTTGTTTGTTTGGGGTTGGTTTCCACATATCTTGAACCATTGTCCCCATTACTCGTTTGATTATCAATGTCTGTAGATTCAATGCTATTTACATCTTCCATTGTATTATCGTGGAATATGGCACCTTGAAATATATTTGCATCAGCCATGACATCCCTTTATAACAGGTAGGGGAAAAAAGAAAGTAAAACACAATTTACATATTGATCACGGAGAGAAGGTAAATAGCTGGCCAAAGTGTACAAATCATACTTACTTGTACTGTTTGGTACCAATGAAGGAAGCAAATAAAGTGTCTCCTGTTTCAGCTAATAAATACCTAAAAAGACATCAAATTAAGCTAAGTCAACAGAAAAAATGTGCATTAATATATACTAAATGAATCTTCAAAAGGATGATATACATCCTTAAATTTGAAAGGATGGACAAAATGTCTAGAAAAGAAATCAGACAGTGATAAACAGAATATAATAAACACCTTAAAGTTGTCTTATGGCCTTAAAAGGAGAACAAACCTCTCACAAGTTAACCAAGAAAAACTTGACCATGTAGGTCTTCTTATTGATGTACACAGTTGAACGAATTCAGCTTTAAGACGAGATTGTTCGCACGATTGTCTAAGTACTAGATCAGGCAAAAATCATTTGTCAAATATTGACACTACCCACTTAAATTTTTCTTTTTCTTTTTTGTATATTTTGGTGTTTCGAAAATAATCTAGCTTGGATGTGAGAGGCAAAATTGTAAATTATATAGATAACCTCCTTTTTTCTCAACGAAATCTCATAACTTCTTTTCTATGCAACTTCACAAACTTGTAATCTTCGTTAACGATTTCTAACAAAATAATTTACTAAGCATAACCATACACCCCTTTTCATAAATCACCTAGAAAGCCCTTGCTTAGCTATCAATCCTAAGGAGTAGAATATAATAGCACCAAAAGACTAACAGGTGCAGCACATTAAACTACACATAAAACTTCACAGTACAGAACAGATTCAAAACAAGAACGGCGGAAAATTAAAAAACACCTGTGAGGAACATGATCAGAACATGGCTGGACACGCTCTAAAGAAATTACGTGTCCTCCAAAGTCAGCTTTAAATTTGTTCACTGCTCGAACCATCTCGGCAGCAGGTCTCTGTCATGAAGGAATATTGATGTCAAGAACTCGAAAGTACTACCCAAATACCCATAGTCCAATGAAATATAGAGGGCAAAAAAAGCTTAGCGTCACCACTTCAAGACCCAAACCGAAAACTACTATGAAAGGTACCCCTAACACAATCTATTAAACACAGGCACTCAGAATGATCAGTTTGAAATTCAAATATCGCTGTGGAAAACTTCAACAATCTTTTTCTATGAAAAGTTACATACAAAGAGCACTGCAAAGCTTGTCCAGGAGGCTGCCATCAATAGTAATAGTATTTGGAGAGACCAATAAAGTTTATAGTTCTTATAGCTTACTCCCTTTTCCACCCTATAAATCTTTCAGTAAAAATCAAGCTAGTAATATTAGCAACCCCCTCTTGACCACAAAACTGATAGTAAAAATGCATTTAAGGTTTAATAGTAACAATCGAAAGAAATAAAATCAACATTGCATCCAGAAACCTTGATTCCAGTAAAACTCAAACACCAGTACAATTTACTTTCCAGCACAAATTAGAAAGGAAGGCACCTTGTAGACGCACTCGGAGAGGACCATGCAACACAAAATTTCCTGTAAATCGGGAATCGTATCGGCCTTGACGGCGTAACACAACTCTTGCAATTGCTTCTT
The DNA here is from genome assembly GCA_005771605.1 of Scutellaria baicalensis. Classification (NCBI taxonomy): domain Eukaryota; kingdom Viridiplantae; phylum Streptophyta; class Magnoliopsida; order Lamiales; family Lamiaceae; genus Scutellaria; species Scutellaria baicalensis. The sequence goes on along the minus strand of CM016726.1, from coordinate 15,842,396 downwards.
CTGGCGCACGAGCTCTTCCTGAATCTTCTTTTGGTGTTCGCGGCGGCCGTCGTGCCAAGGCCACTTCACCACCATCCTCCAGGACGGCGGCCACGTCACCTTCATGATTTTGGTCCTCTGATCTTTGATCCAAGTCTCCACTCGCGTCTGCAGAGTCTCCATGACCCATGCAATCAATCAGTAAAACCCTAATTGGATTTAGAGCGAGGATCTGGTGGCTATCTGGCGGCACGCGGCGTTTTGGGCCTATGCGATGGTTTACATGGGTATATATGCCCGAAATGGTTAATAAACATAATTAAATCCCACTATTGAAATTTTCCTACAAGAAATCGAGAATTGATTTCAATGGAAAACGGGTCGGACTATTATACCCACCGTACAGTTTTTCTTTTTAAGTCACAGAAACAATGAATGAAAGGACAAAACTTATATACTCCAGGGGCACATAGGGGTATAAATTTAAGTGTTATATAAATGTTTTTTTAGGTGTTATATATATACTCTACAGGTGTTATGTTTCTTGGTGTTATACTTATATTCTATAGGTATCATATGTATATAAGAACATATATATAATACCTAAAGAGTATACATATGATACTTGTAGAGTATCTTTATATATATAAAAACACAAACATTTCTAAAAAAAAGTAAGACAAAGATTTTCCCGCTAAAATTACATTGCCAAAACAGGAAATATTTTTTTCTTTTATTTAGTAAATATAAATCATGTTTATATTTGATATATTTATATATAAGGAAATTTTATTGAATTTTCTAAGTAAATTATCTTTCTCAAAGTGATGACATTAAGTTTTTCGTAATTGAAAAGATATGAAATTACTCTCCAATCAATAGCTATAAGGGAGTAAAATTTGGCACTAGATCTTAAGTTTGAGAAAGATCTTTTTAATTGCACATTATTTATAATACAGAATAATTAACATAATGCGGAATTTGGAAATGATTTTTATTTATAAAAATAAATGATAAATAATAATTTAATGATGTTTAATTTCTTCTAATATATAGAAAGATACAATATAAAAATATACTCAAATGAAAATGGAATACCACATGATTTTAATGGTAATGTACATATCTAAGTGATATGACAAAAAAAAAAAAAATTAATCTCACATATGTGTGTATACGGTAAGTCAACTTTGATTATTAAATTTCAATTGATATATTTATGATATATAATTTACACAATGGGTATATATATTATTATTCACCCCACAAATATATATATATATATATATATATATATATTATTTAAAGTCAATTATTAAACATATATAACACATTTTGCTAAGTCAAATATTATCCTGTAATTATAATAATTAATAACTGCAATTGCTATATATATAATATAAATATATATAGTATATAATGTGTACTAAATCCTTAAAGTACGTGATAAACATACATATTGCATATATCAATGTACAATAATTGCATCATGTATTGATATAGATTAGGTAATTCAACTATATCTCATTTTTAATATTACAAGTTTATATTTGGAAAAATATAAATAGTTAATTCTGAAACTTAGATATGATACCGTATATATATTATTATTATTATTATTATTATTATTATTATTATTATTATTATTATTATTATTATTATTATTATTATTATTATTATTATTATTATTCGATTTTAACTCTCAATCAAGTCCCTTAACAAACTATTTATGACATGAATAATAAAAGAAATATATCAAATCCCATAAAATCTGAGTCAAGAAAACTTAAAATTTGGATTTTACCATATATTTATATATATTTCTATCAATTAGCATATTACCATATATACAAATTGTCATGGTTATGAAAATCAATAGTCAGCAACTATTATAAATAGTTGATTATTATAAACTTGCATTCTCGCATAACTTAAATCCATGAGTAATTGATTTCATTTCTTGCATACTCTTAAAATATTTAGTTTAACAATTTATTTATTTGATACATTATATTTAAATAGTTCAGTACTTGAATATGGTTTGTAAACCACAAATTATAAATATGAATGATTATCAATACTTTTTTTTTTCTTGCAGGTTCATGGAATAGACTATGTAATACAGTTCGAATGCAAGGTTGATTCAACATGACATGAATTTATAGGGGAAGAACTTGCACATTTGATCATATGATTCAATTAATGTTTAGAGTAAGAATTGATCTGTAACTAACTCTTTTTGTAAAGAAATTGTTGTTGATTAAAAACTTATATATTTTTATTGTTCTTTGTTTCTTTTATTTTTACTAGAGATGATAGTTTGTTTTGAATCTGATACATTTATTTTTATATCACAATGATTTAAAAACTAAATTTCAGTTTTTTTAAAAATATATCTTAGGAAGTTCCTGAATAAATTTATGAATCATATTTTTATAAATCATAATTTTGATATAAAATAGTGATTAGTTACATGAGATAAATATATAATAATGTATAAATATATAAGTATATATATATATACACACACAAACATATTTAATCTTTGGTCATTGTACTTTTAATAAATAAAAATCTTTTTTTAATGTCTAAAACTAATTATATTTATATAACAAAAGTAATTGATATTTTATAATCTTAAAGTATATCTAGTTATCAAGAAATATTTTCCATATATGATACATATATAGTATATTGTAGTAATCTACTAAAAAATCAGATGTATAAATTAGTAATATAATATCATTATAAACTATATTTTCAAAAGTATTTAACATATATAGATATAATAATTTCATATATAATGATATTTGAATTGAATACGACTTATATATATATATATATATATCTACAAACAATTATTAAACAAATAATACTCTTAATAATTATCATATATAATTGATGTTATAATACATAATTAGAGTAAGGGTTTCTAACCTTATACTAGATATATTAATGTGGAATTTTGTTAGTATATGTTTGTGTGTTTGTCGTGGTAAAAATATCAATTTTAATATATAGATAAAAAATTAAATTTCAACTGCTGTTATGATTAATTTATTTTGTTGTTGTTGTAATTTAAATAGAAATATTCTGCTCTTTGTCATGAATATACACGTTTTATGTGATTGAGAAATACGTATTCATGGTATTTTCATTTATATTTATCAAATACCTAGACGAAGGAATTCATTTTTCTTTAAAATTAAATTAAGTTATTTATTTCATTTTTCAGATATAATTTAGACAATTGGTTGCTACTTAACTATGCCAAATCAACAAGTTGAAAGATTGATGGTCCTAAGAGGCTAATGATAATAGTAATGATGACGTCGATATTTAGTTTTTTCGTAATTATTATATGATTTTTTTGTTTAAATTAATATTTGATTTTTATTAATTATTATATTTAGTAAATGTCAAAATTATACACACATTATGATATACTTCGTAGATGAACGTTTATTTTATTAAATAATGAATCGTCAATTCACATTTGTTTTGCCAAATGTGTATTTCTAAAACAAGAAAACACATATAAGTAAAAATACATTTAAAGTTAGAAAAGATATTATTACTTTTTTTATTGTCTTTATTTGTTAATTGTTATATATGTTTATCAAATGTATAAATATTAATATTATATGAAATCAATGTTTTCCACACTTATTATGCAAAAGAGAAAAAAAAACATAAGTGACTGATTTTAAATTTAAATATTTTAGCTTTTAATTCTCATATTTTCAATATACATGAATTATATATATTAAGAAAAATGTAACCCACTGCATCGCACGGGTAAATTAAAAATTAAAATAAATATTCAACAAAAGAATAAGATTATCTATTACATTTAAAATTGTCAACTTTCTGGAGTTGCATTAGCTACTCATAATAAACTAATTTGATATATGTACATAAATTGCATGTCTTACGTTTATCGAATATATCATAATATGTATTATATAACAATATAACATAATATGTATTATATAACAATATAACAATTCAAATATACAAAAGACTAAAATATCAAACAAAAAAAAAAGTTTTCAAAATTATCAATGCTTTATTTTTAACATATCAAACTACATAATTATGTTTTTCAAATATTTTTATTTTGTGCAACGCACGGGTGAAACACTAGTATATATAACATCATATAATAGGTTAAGTTGGGGGCATCGTGTCCCCGGAACACACAAGTGTCACTCTTAATGAAAATTAAATAATTCTAAATCTTACTCTTAAATAATTCATATTTCTCTTCTAACCATCTGAAAAAATGCACAAATTTTGTACTATCAAATTGTGAAGAGTGTCACCGACTTCCAATAGTGTGTACAATCTTGTGCACTAAATGGGAGTATGTCAGAATATTCTATTTTATTAAATATAAAATGATATTAAAAAAGAAAAGAGAAAACGAAATGTATAGACAAAAAGATAGTACACATGTACCATATAAATTTGGCTCAAAAGAAGCAATTGAGATTTTCCATGTTGAAATTATTCATTATATAGTTTTGTAGATCTTCATTTGAAATCTCACTCATTGAAACTAACATTCTCACTATCATTTTATATTTATCTTGTAAGTTATAAAAATGAAAATAGAACATAAAAATATGTTTGAAATGGATAATATAAGATTTATTCTTTGTGTCTATCTTCAAAATCCGCTGAAAAACAATTTTAACGTCCTTACATGATATTAATGTTGGATAATTTGAGCAGATTACTAGACATTTAACAAGGTTCGATGTAATGAAGTCAAATAATCTTTAAGATGTTCGATATACCAAGATCGAATAATTAATTTATTTTAATCTGATGTTATTCAAGTTTCTTAGCCCATTTAATTTTCGAATCATTCGAAGTCTAATAACATGTGAATCTTCCCCTAAGAAAGGATTCTATTGTGAATGATTCAACAATTCTTCAAAAATTTTCCAAGAGTCACAAGGATGGAGACATGAAAGGGCTGAGAGAGTTCACCTAAAAATAAAGTTCTAATGAAATGTGATGTGTTTAGAAAACTCATATTTAATATTTATCCGATTCTATATATATAAGATAATCATCGGATACCATATCTATTTTAATTAATATGTCTTATAAAATATTTTAAAATAACTAGCATGCAAATAATATCACTAACTAATACATAAATTTAAACATATAAAAATGTAAATAATAAAACACAGAGAGATGAGAATATAACAATGGTTGAGATTAATGTTTGACTTGACTTTTCTTGACTTTTCTCTCAATAACATATATCCGTAGGTTTTCGCCTTACCACACACATATATATACACAACCAAACAGAAACAATTCATGCTTCCTCTATCAATGGCATCTCCCTATCAACTCCTATCCTTTTTTTCTCTTTCCATATTTTTTTCTTTATGTTCATTGTCAGAGTCGGCCAGGTGCACGTCACAGGCCTTCTCCGACAAGAAGGTATTCACCTTCTGCAATGACCTTCCGGCCTTGAATTCGTACCTTCACTGGATGTACGACCAAGGCCGGTCCACCCTCTCGATTGCCTTCGTTGCCCCTCCGGCCACGCCTCATGGCTGGGTTTCGTGGGCCATCAACCCTACAAGCACCGGCATGATCGGCTCTCAGGCCCTCATTGCATTCAAGGATGCCAAGGGTGAGATGAACGTTAAGACCTACAACGTGTCCCAATACGGGCCGTTGAGAGAATCCAAGGTATGGTACGAGGTGAAAGAATCTTCGGCAGAATATTCCGGCGGTGTGATCAGGCTTTTTGCCACGTTGGTGTTTCCGGAAAAGGGGGTGGCGAGGGTGAACCACGTGTGGCAGGTGGGTGCCTCCGTCACCGGTGGGGTGCCGGATAAGCACGGGTTTGGGCCGGAGAATTTGAACTCCAAAGGTAGCCTTGATTTGTTGGGAGGACAAAGCCATGGAAACAATGGTGGTGACTCTGCAACCATGAAGAGATACGTGAGTTCTATTTCTTGTTTCTTTTTCTTATTCATTAATGACGATTATAAGAGATTTTCATTCAAATACTTTTAGAATATACACCACATATTTATAAACGTTGATATTTGAGATTTCAGATACATGGGGTGTTAAGTGGTGTTAGTTGGGGAATTCTGTTTCCACTTGGAGTTATAATCGCAAGATACTTGAGGACATTTCCATCGGCTGATCCGGCGTGGTTTTATCTTCACGTTTCGTGTCAAGTTTTAGGATACGTTATTGGAGTAACTGGTTGGGGAATTGGCCTTAAACTCGGAAGCGAGTCAAAGGGTGTGACACATTATTTCCATCGCAATGTTGGGATTATCCTATTTGTTCTAGCAACTCTGCAGGTAAAATTCATTAACTCTTCATTCTTTTAATCGTTGCGTACGTTTTAATAACACATACAATTCATTATATTGCATATTGTGTGTTCTTAAAGATACTTGCGTTGTTGTTGAGACCGGGAAAGGAGCACAAGTACCGGTTCTATTGGAACATCTACCATCATGTATGTGGATACACACTAGTTTTGCTAGCCATCATCAATGTGTTCAAAGGTTTGAGTATACTGGAGCCAGGATCAAAGTGGGTGGTTGGATATTATCTTGTGATTCTAGCATTGGGAGTCATTGCACTATTCTTGGAAGTCATGACACGTGTCATGATTCCACGTAGGAAGGCATCCAGCATGGCAATGAAGCCCCTCGGTGGCCTAATTTGATAATCAACACCATGCTACGTAGGCACCTTCATCAAATGATTTGCCTTGTTAACTTGCTATTAATTATGATTATTATTTATATCCTGTGATTATGAATAGCTTCTTATTTTAAAGACTTGAAATTAATGCAAAGTCTATAGTATAATGATTTTGGAGATAACATAACCTTAACTACAAAGTCATAAAGAAATCCAACCTACCTAAATTAGTTGTGTTTTACAAGGTTGTTATACAATGAATTAATAGGTTGCACCAATTGATGACAACTGTAGCTTGAAGAGGAATATAGACAAACAAATTATATGTTTTGTTGCCCTATGAGTTATAACACATATAATACATACAAATTATGTAACATTCAATATAAAAAGAGAGATTCTAAGAATAATTGGTTTTTTTCTAAATGTGTCAAATATCATACATATATATCTTTGTGATCTGAACACAATAAATGAGGTAGATTACTCTATTTATTTCTCTGTCATTCTTCAAGTAGATTAAATATTTATATTTCATCATTTTTATTACAAAAAATTCACAAACATGCCAAACTTTACTCTAATTTCTTTTTTTAAAAAGAAAATAGTATGAAAAATCACAAATGTTTTCGATCCTAAAATACTCCAATTTAATTGTTTTCCAGTGAGAAGCGTGACAAAAAATATTAGAAAATACTACAAATCAAAACAGCAACATCTAAAAACCCCAAACTACCCCTAGTAGCACCAGAACTCCGTACAACCACATAACACTGCCATAAATCCTCCAACCACCTCCTGCATCACTCCCCCTCACCGGCTTCGGCGCCGGCGCAGCATCGCCGTCGTCCACCGCCGCCTTACTTCCTAGCTGCAGCGTGCCTTTCGAACCCAAATTCTCCGGCGAGAAGTCATGCCTCACCGGCACGCCATCCCTCACCAACGCACCCACCTGCCAAACCTGATTCACCACCGCCACCCCCGACGGCAGCGCCACCGTCGCGAACATCCTCATAACCCCGTCGGAATATTCCGCTCTCCTCCTGAGAACCCCGTACGAGATTCTCGACTCGGCAATGGGGGCGTACGAGGAGATATTATACGTCTTCACGACAAGGGAACCGTTGGTGTCTTTGAAAGCGACCAGAGCTTGGGCTCCGATCATGCCAGAGCCCATTGGGTTGAGAGCCCACGCCACCCAGCCGTCGGGCCTGGGAGGAGGGGCGATGTAGGCGATGCTGAGCGTGGGATTGGGCTGGGCCGAGGGGTCGTAAGTCCAGTGGAGCTGGGCCTTCAGGGTGGGGAGGTCCCTACACTTGTCGAATTTGGTGGTGCTTGGAGAGAATGTCTGTGACCTGCACGTCTGCGAACTCGCCGGAGATATGAGCAGGGCCACGGCGGCGATGAGGAGGAGAGAGGAGGCCATGAGTGGTGGTGGTAGTAGAGGGAATTTATGATGATGGTGGGATTAATATAAGAGTGTGGAGGCCATTTTAATGATGATGGGAAGTTGTCTACTTATGACCCACAACACCACATCTCTCAATTGCAAATAATGCAAGTTAACAATAACATATTAACCCATCATTAGAATACCAACGGAAACATATCGACTAGGGATGTATAACATTTGCTTTTTTTGAAGAGCTTGTGTTCGCTTCAATCTCTTATAATCAAACTCGAGTTTGATTCGATTTATTTAATGAATTTATCTACGGCTTGAGCTCAATTGATAAAAGATTTGGTTGACATGTTAAACATTTATTCGCATATACTTGAATTTGAACTCGAGAACAAGATCATGAATATATATCCACACGATGATATACAAATATATAAGTTAGTGAAAATGTCTCTCACTACTTCTTTTCACTAAAACACTTACTTTCTACTTTCTATGTTATATTTTTTCTATCTTGATGTGGTCGAACTGACCACATTTCGAACTACCCCGGGAAACCAATCGACTTTAAAGGCTAATCGATGCGAACAAAACAAAGAAGTATATAGAACATATGGGCGAACAGAAAAGTTCGCGCTCTGTAAAGAGATATGGGCGAACTAATTAGACTTACAAGCTGAGAGGTCGAACTAGATCTGGAACGAACTAATTCAAATTTGAAGCAACCGCCACAATCGCGAGTATCTCGCCCACTTCCCACTTTTTTAGGAGAAAATCTAACTGCCACGTTTTTCAGGGAGTATTTATAACCCTTATATTTCTATTCACACACACACCAAATTATACACAAGAATTATTGAACAAAAGAGCAATAGCAAAGTTTTTCCCAAATTACTGACTTGAGCATCGGAGTCCCTTCACCGGAAAAACCCCCGATGTTTTTTGTTTGTTGCAGGTCTTTTAAATCGGAGAATTCCAATCGGCATCAGAGAATTCCAATCGACACCGATAAAAGAGAAAATTGAAGTGTGGACAAATCATATCTAAATGTTTATAGTCCTATGATGGGTAGACAAGTATGTTGGGAAAGTGAATAGTGATTGTGTTCTTGAAATGGATAAAAAGATTATTTATTACAATAAATATGGGTAGAAAAATAAATATCTTCTTGAAAATAAGAGTGAAAAAAAAAAAAAAATAGGCCTTTATATTAAGGGTGCTCTGAATCTTGCACATTCTCAGCGTTTCCCAACATTCTATTGATGGGTTCAAATCTTTTAAACATAAGTGGGCCTTGTCTAAAATCTATTCACTTCATATTTTCAAATAAATTGGGCTTCGTCTAAAGATCCATATATTTGGGCCTAGATTAATTCTAACCCAACCCAACTTAAAAGCACGAAACCCTACCAATCAAAATTTTTAACACCTCCCTCGTAACGTTGTCACACCACAGGGGAGGAGGGGGAGGAGGTGCTGATTCCGCGGCGTCGCCACCACCAGGTTTCAAGCCTTCCTATAATTTTCTTTATTTTGTTAAATCTGCATTTTCACTACGATAATGCGCTTGTTTTAATATGCTTAGTTCATATTGACGTGATGTTTGTATCTTCCAAATTAATCACCTGGTTCAATTCTATACTCATTTATGAAATTGAAGTTTGTCTTAGAATTATTTCAATTTCATAGAACCAATGTTGAATATATATTAAGCTTTTTCGTTGTTGCGTTTGAGTAGACTGTTTTCTGAAATAGTTCCAATTCGTAAGTTTTCTATGCTGACCTTGATAAATTACGAAATAGCTTATACTGAAATTTGTACTGTATTCCAATTTGTACTGTACTCACTTATGGGTTTTGATTGGACTTACATCAATCCGAGCTTTATCTCAGACATGGTGCTGCTTAGGAGTGTAAAGTACTTGGAATTACAAAGTGATTGATTTTTAGACGATGTTTTGATTTCTTGAACCATGTATGCTGAAAAAAATGCTTTGCTGAATATCTACAGGTTTTGTGTTGAATTAGTTTCTTGTGCCCGAATCTTGCCTAAGTGCAATATTGTTTTGCAGAAGCCATGGCGGTTCCATTGCTGAGCAAGAAGATTATCAAGAAGCGTGTCAAGAGGTTCAAGAGGCACCAGAGTGACCGTTATGCCTCTTTGAAGGTTCTTTCTCTCTCCACCTTGCTTCTGTTCATAGTGTACAGTGTCAGTTGTAAATGAATTGAGCGTGAGTGGTGGGTAGTAATCTTCTTATCCAAGTATCTTTCTAATGGTAGAAGACTTGCTAATCTGTAACTCTAGTTGTTCTTGTGGCCTCTTGGAAACTGTAGACTGTAGATAGGTGAACAATGATCTGTCATTAATGGCCATGCTTCAATCCCTTTTAATACCTAAATATGTAGTTAACTGGAATTATCTAGATTGCAAGGGATAAGACCAAACTTTGTTTCTTGTGGTTTGCAGCATTTCTGCAGAAACATACAATCATCTCCCATTTAACTTGATGTGCTATGACTTTGGATTGTCCTTGGCTCTAAATGCAGTTGCTGTATGAAAGAATTGAGATCTCAATAAAATGGTTTATCCAAGTAACATCATATTTTAGTTGATTGTTAGGCCTGAACAGTTCCTTGGTAAATACATTAAACTTTTTTAGGATAGAATCTGTTGTGTGTCATACTGCACGTGAGATCTTTATGTACATAATCACTTAAACTCAAGACCTTTGGCCTTTTCTTTTTTATTTACAAAGATTCTATGAGCATTCCTTGTTCATGTTTATTGTTTGTTTTATATATATTATATTTTAATCTCAGGGTGCTTAGTTTTATGGTTTTTTTGGAGAATGAATGGGAATAAAGTGGACCTGGGTGCTTGGTGCAGAGGATGGAAAGGAACAAATCCCGACTTTAGAGAAATGAAAGTCGTTACTACAATCATACTCATTTTCATTCCTACTCCCCCCTAAAATACCACGCACCTCCTCAGTAAATTTGTTTCTAGCCACTTAGATTTGGTTGCAAGTTAGAACCTTGGTTGACTTTTGTCCTTTGATGGTTTACATTTCATACTTAATGTTAATATTCTTATGCTTTATCCATGATTTGCGTCAATTGACTTTGTGGTTCACGTGACAGCCAAACTGGCGCAGGCCCAAGGGTATTGACTCCCGTGTTAGGAGAAAGTTCAAAGGGGTTACCTTGATGCCAAACGTTGGTTATGGCTCAGACAAGAAGACCCGTCATTATCTTCCAAATGGTTTCAAGAAGTTTGTTGTGCACAATGTGAAAGAACTGGAAGTTCTTATGATGCACAACAGGTGCATATATATTATTACTTATTAGAATTTTCAATCATATTACAATTCATAATAACACAGGTTTTCTGGTCGCCTCATTATCAGTGTAATTTTGAACCACAGCTTACTCTATAATCTTTGCTTTGCCAGGATATACTGTGCTGAGATAGCACACAACGTCTCTACCAGGAAAAGGAAGGAGATTGTTGAACGTGCTGCTCAATTGGATATTGTTGTGACCAACAAATTGGCTAGGCTGCGCAGCCAGGAGGACGAGTAAGCCAGGTGATCAGATGATTGAATGGATAGTTAACTGGTCAATTTTGTTTGGATTTAGTAGTGACGAGGACAGACTCGTACCTTCTATGTCATGCAATTTCATTTTCACACAGTTTTGTTTTAAGTTCTACTATACTTTGTTTGCTTGAGCATTCAATTCTTTTAAAGCCACCTCCTTTTTTCCATGGTTGAGTTTTACCGATAAGAAAGCTACATCTTACCCAGATTTGACTGTGAAATTATATACTTAATGCTATAGGTAAACGTCACAAGGAACATTATGCAACTATTGAGTTTGCTTGGTATTATTAGACATTTCATGTTTTTTGGTGTTGACAGGTGTTATTTATAGTAATTGAATAGCCGGAAAATTAGAAATATGTAACATAGTTTTTTCACGAGGTTAGCTAGCTTGTAAGTGGTAACATCACCTGGGTTGTCATCTAAGAATGTTGGAAAAGGATTGGCTATTTCATTTGGATTGAGATCTTCTATTACACTTGGTGTTACATCTTTTATTCCAAGTTAATCACCACACGCCACGTGTATTCAATGACATCATTAATTAATATGTGGCGTGTATTAAATGTTATGTAACACGAGATGTTACACCAAATGTAATAGAAGATTCAGACTCATTTCATTTATGGTCATTGCTATCTATACTTTTCTTTGATTGAATAGTTCGTGGGGTAAGAAAATTAAATGCCCCCTCATTTTTCTCCTTGAAATAATGAAAAATGAAATAAAAAGGGTATTATATTTTGAGTTAATCAGGGTTTTTTTTTTTTTTTTTCGGTTAAATTTGAATCTTTAACAATTATTCAAGCACAACATATGTCCTGTGAGTTTTGTTATGGTCAAGAATGAAAATTTCAATTTCCATACGCTGGTTTTATGAAATTTCTGTTTCATAAGGTAAATTTAAACGACTCCAAATTTTTATCGTTGGTTTTGGTGATTTACCCACATGATTATGTTAAATACAGAACAACCCTGTTAAAGATATTATATGCAAACAACTTGTATAATAGTTCTATAGGAAGTCACTGCCTTTGATTTAAGGCCACATGTCTAACTCAAGGAGTGGTCCGGTTACATTAATGATTAAACACAAATCTATCAAACAAAATTGTCGACAAACAGCTTTGCCACATGACTACGTCTTTTCAAATAAATGGACACAATACTCAGATTGGATTCATTGTTAAACATAGTTTGAACCACTTCCACTTTAAAAGCATACCTAGCAAATTTGTCGAATAATAGCTTGTTCAATAACTTGATTTTTTTTTCTCTCAAAAATAATAATAACTTGATTTCAATTTATTTACATTTCTACTGTCGTGACTCTTCAGCTTTAAAAGTTAAAATGGATTGATTTGTTTTATTAAAATTCCAACTTTTTTGTTAAATAAATAAGTAGTATTACATTTATGCATTAACCAATATATTTTTTTTTTCTTCACAATTTGTTAATTTTCCACGTCCCCTTTCTCCCCAACGTTACTTAAAACGTCTTCGACATATTTCTCCAAGTTAATTTCTTTATGTCCATTTACGTCTCCAACGTCCGTTAACTCGGGGATAAACGGCGGCCTGGAAATCTCTAATATTCCTTCCCAATCAACGGCCTTAAAAAAATCGTGGCCCTTGATTTCCCCAACGCTAATCCTTTTTGTCGAATCTTTCTCCAGCAATCTACCAATTAAGCCTCTTAACGGCGTTAACTCACCCGCTAAGTTCGGCTCCTTCGCAATAATACGGTGATAGGTGTCCTTTCTATTGGAACCCCGAAACGGCGTCGTGCCATAGAGCATCTCGTAGAGCACTACGCCTAAGCACCACCAGTCCACGGTGAAATCATGGCCGGCTCCTAGAATCATCTCCGGCGCTAAATACTCCTCCGTTCCGACGAAGGAGTTGGACTTCTCCCTCGATTCGTCGCCGACTTCGCTCTGGTGTTCGGAGTCTTCCGGGGAGATCCCTGAGTCGCTGAAAAAGGCGAACTTTTTCTTCTTTTTCGGCTTGATTTCCGGTTGCGGCTGGGAGGCGGCGGAGCGAGGTTGCGGAGAATTTACGGCGAGTTTTGTGGAGAGATCAAAGTCTACTAGCATTAAATGCCCGCTGTCTTGAATCATCACATTATCTGGTTTCAAATCTCTGTAAACGATGCCTTTCCCATGGAGATACTCCAACGCTAACACCAATTCCGCCGCGTAAAATCTGAGATGAAATTCCGATTAAAATTCAAGGAATCAAAAGGATGGAGAACACTGGAAATAGAATTACCTAATGATATCTTCGGAGAACACGTTTTCAGTTTGTTTTCTTCTCAAGGAATTGAGGTCGCGGCCGGGGCAGTAATCAATGGCATATCCGACGATCTTATCGGTGATCAGAACTCCGTGGAGCTTCGGCAGCAATGGATGATCAATAGAGCTCAAAACTTCTCGTTCGAAGCAGATTCTCCTGTACTCATCGCCATGGCTACAGCCTTTGATCTTCTTCGTTTTCAGAAATGAAGATCCTAACATAGCTTTGAGGGCAAGCAACTCCCCATTCTCTGTACAAACCAGAAATACCACGCCTTTGGCGCCACGGCCGAGAGCCGATATCACCTTCAGTGTATTTAGGTCAAGTGGAACCGTAGCGTTGTAATTTGCGTGGTGGTCGCCGCCGTGCATGGCGGAGGCTGCTGTGTGGTGTCGGTGTTGTGATCTCCAAGTGAGAATTGAGCGGAAGGGGAATAATGCGTGCAGGATAGTCAGGTGGCGATTGTTGGCATAATATATAGAACAAATACCCATAAATAACACATTTAATACATTTCTTAAAATGTGCCTAAAAAATAACCCCATATATTTAAAGGACAAATATAACTTATTTGCTATAATTTGGGCCAAATATACCCACTTTGAAAGTCAAATGTGTCATGATTTGACACACACTGAAATTCATGTCCCCTAACCTACATGTGTAAATCCAATTCTAAGAAGGGGTAATGACACGTGTAAAGAGGGATAAAATCACACGAAAAATGGGAAAACAATTGCTTACACACGAAAAGTTTTAGTATAACCTTAATTTTAAGAGTTTTCGTGTAACCTTGATTTCAAGAGTTTTCGTGTAAGCTTAATTTCAAGAGTTTTCGTGTAAGCTTGATTTTCAAAAGTTTTCGTGTAACCTTGATTTCAAGAGTTTTCGTGTAAGCTTGATTTTCAAAAGTTTTCGTGTAACCTTGATTTCAAGAGTTTTCGTGTAAGCTTGATTTTCAAAAGTTTTCGTGTAACCTTGATTTCAAGAGTTTTCGTGTAAGCTTGATTTTCAAGAGTTTTCGTGTAAGCTTGATTTCAAGAGTTTTCGTGTAAGTTTGATTTTCAAGAGTTTTCGTGTAAGCTTGATTTCAAGAGTTTTCGTGTAAGCTTGATTTCAAGAGTTTTCGTGTAACCCTATTTTTAGGTGTTACACGAAAATTATTATATAAATCTTATTTGTCCCATTGGAACTATAGCTTAATTTGCTGATCATGATCCTAAGTTCAATTCCCACTGGCAGCAGTGTGTCCCTTTTTTTTTTTTTTGCCGAAAGCTGAAAAGGTGGGTCAATCTGAAAATATGTCAATGTCACACAAGTCAAAAGTGGGTATTCTTGGACTAAAATTTAGTTTTGGGTTAGATTTGTCCTTCCATTACAATGGGTGTTATTTTTGTCCATATATATAACAAATAGGGTAGAAATGGCTGATGTCCCTAATATATACTACCATACCTAGCGTTAAATACGAAAAATAAAATAGAAAAATCTTAAACATTAGATTTTTTTCTGTTTACAATCTAACCTTTTTTTTTTTCTTATTAAACTGCAATCCAAACTATTAAAATTTATTAAATCACAACTTTGAGTCATTTACCTACAAAAATGTGAACTCATAAAATGCACGTTTACTCTATATGAGAATCACCTTAAATTATAAGATTAAAAGAAGATCATTGTGTTTTCAATTTGTGGCTCGAGTGTTTACGTTTTCGCAGGAAAGTGGGTCGAAAATTACAATTTGATAAATTTTAATAACATATATTGTAATTTGATTTTTTTAAAAGGTTAGAAAGTGAAAAAACACAACTTTTAGATCATTTTTTGCATTTAACTCCAGTATATATTATGCTCATATTCATATATTTCCCTTCCTTTAAAAAATATAATTTTAAAATTGGAGGTAATTTTAATTGGATTCATTAATGATATGATCTTTGCTTTCCTTGGGAGTGAACTTTTTAGCTAACAAATAGATGAAGTGGTACAAATAAAAATCAATGTCTTGTGAAAGTAAAAACTTTCACTTGATATATATATATATATATATATATATAGACAATGTTTTTGTGTTAGTAATGAATAATGTAATTTGAACTATCCCATTTAAATGAATAAATGTGGTATTAAAGCAGATTGGGATGCAGAAGAGATGAGATGAGAAGTAACACTGAATAAACTAAACCAATTGGGATGAGCTGCTCCTTTTCTCTTTTCAAAGCATTCCTTTTTTCAGTTACACACTTACACCATTGTTTCTATGATCGATCCTTTTAAATAATTTAAATCTATAATTATGAAAGGCAGCTTCTTATTCATAATATATATGTTAAAAGTTACCTGTAAAGTTCAATATGATGTTTGCATCTTTTGGAACGAAATCGGTTGTTATATGTCTTCTACAACATGTTGACCAAAGTCATCCTAGAAATTCAGTGTATTTCTTTCTTGAGATGTAAACAAACAATTCAATTCTAATGAGATTGGATAAGTGATTTCGGAATTTTACTTACTTTATAGATACATTTTACGATAATATTGATGCCTATTTGGATTCTAATGATGAATGAATTTCTCGACTTAGCCAAGAAATATAGAATCTTAGGAATTCCTTACACTCAACAAATTATATATAATACCAACACTGATTTTTAAAAAATAAAAATACTATTGATGATACATATACTATCAACTATGATTTAAAGAACTATGACACAAACGATTGTTCAGCTACTTTAGTAACTATATAAAACTTTTATGCGCTTGGTGCATGGATCTCAACCTACCCCACGCGTTTTCCACGTGCGTTTTCACACGTCCCAACGTGTTCCCACGTGCTTGGTGGGTGCGCTCAAACCCACCAAAAATTCACTGAAATTACATGGAGGTTAATGGCTCTGGACTAAGGTTATAAAATCTGGAAATGAAGATATCACCAACATAACATGAAGGTCACACTAATATATATATATATATAAAGAAAATATTCAATAAGAATAACAATAACTAGTTTTCCCTTCCAAATTAACATACTATAAATGGAAAAAAAGTAATTACAAGAAATTAAATAAATAAAAATAACATAATTTATATTTTTAAGGGTTGTGAGTCCACTAGGTTAGACTTTACCTATAGGTAGGTAGGTTATGAAGTTTTTTTTTTTTTTTTCTCTATTTCATAAATTATAATCTTTAAATTAATTATTTTTTATTTTAAATTTTGTTTTAGTTTATGAAAAATATAAATTTTATATTTACATTTTGATGTAAAATTGTATTTAACAAGATTACAAATATAAAGATAAATGACTAAATTAAACTATAGATTAGAAATTAAAAAAATAGTTAAGATAAAAAGTTTTAGATTTTTTGAGAAATTAATAACAATGAAAAACATTTTAGTATAAATGAATCTTTTTCCATATATGACTAAAAATGAATCTTTTTCCATGAATTTATAGGTGCCCATTCAAACTAAATTAAAAGTATATGATATGATATTTTACAAATGAAAGTGCACAATTTATTACAAAAATAAAAAATTACAGCAATGCCCAATAGATTATTATGACAATATAGAGAATTGGTTCCGAGCTATCCCATCTCGAGTGTTTTTTTTTTTTAATTATATATATAAAAGTGTGGTTTGACACTCTCAAGTGATGACACTTGGAGCTCTATATGCATGCCAAGTGTCCCTTCTTAAAACATATTTTATTTGTCAAATATAAAAACATTAATATCAATTAAATACTCACCTCACTACTCAACAAAAAATAAATATGTAAGTTACTAATGTTTGCTAATGTTGTATTGTTTTTCACTACATAAAATCTTTGCTTCCAAATTTGAATAATTATTTGTCCAACATTTCAATTTGAAAGGAAAAAAAAAAAAACAACAGGGTTACATAAGTTTATATAAATATGAAATTCTTATAAAAAGAAAACAAAAAGTACACAACAATGTTACATAAACCTTTATAAAATGAAATTCTTATGCAAAAAAAACAAAAAGAAATTTGAAGAGTAAATATACTACTATTTTTCATTGAATTAAAACAAATGAATAAAAAGATGTTTGAAGATAGTAATACCTTACAAAAGAACATTTAGGATAGTTCAGATTAAAAAATAACTTTAGAAATAAATTTATTTGTAGGATTCAAGAAAAAAAAAAAGATAATATGGAAATATTAAAATTATTAATATTTTACAAAAAAAACATTTAAGATAGTTCAAACTCCGACATTAACAAAAATAGGTGCTAAAAAAATTAGGATATGTTTGGGTTAGACATAAGTAGATTTTGCAAGTTTGAAGGTAGATTGTGAAAATGATGAAATTTGATAAGTTTGGGTTTGTTAAGAGATTTTATAAAGTAAGATTATAATTAATTTATCATATCATTATATCGGGAACTATAAGAAAAATAGATGATGTCCTATAATTTTATTTTGAAAAAAAATGTTTTTAAAATTTCTAGAAAATGGATAAAGTGGAAAAAAAAATTAGAATTCCAGAATTTAACAAAATAAATAACATAATTAAGATATTGGTCATCCAAAATCCGAATGTGCACATCCAGTCGAAACACCCCTTAAACAATTGGGAAATTATTTTAAAACTTTATAACAACAAATATAACAATTTGTTAAAATTAATAAAAACAAAACAACAACAAAAATTACAAAGGAAACCAATATGTAAAACAATTAATGAGTGCAGTTAAAGATAAAATTTGAACAAAATAGATGTCTTCGAACCATAAAAATGAGATGTATTCTACACTTTTTACAGAAAGATATGAAAATACTTAATGTTACAGTTAAAACACATATAAAAAAAACTATATTAACAAGTTTGTGCTAAAGAACAAATGAAAAAAAGAACAATAAGAAAGATTATTTTAAGGATAAATAGAAAATGTCACACTTTTAAAAAAATTTGTTAGTTAACATATAAAAAAGAATATTACTTTAACATAAAAATAAGATAAGTATTAAATAAAGTTCATGCATCTCACGGGTTCAAATCTAGTATAAAATAATTGCAAAGATTTTTTTTATATATTTTAATTTGACAATTATAATAAGAATTGTTTTTACCATACAATCAAAATAACATACTAACACAATGACTAAATTTAAATTACAATAGTTGAAATACGAAAATCAACAAAAATGCATGACGTATTAAATTTCAAATGTAGAAAATAAAAATTATATATTCAATTATCATTGTCAAAATTTTGTCATATATCTCAATCAAATCGTTTTTAATAACGTGTAAGCTCATGAGCGATGTTGTTCCCCATTGCTCATAAGTAAAATCTAATATTAACATATTTTGAAGAGGAGAGATAATGATCTGGATCCTCACCCACAAACTTGTTTCTTTTAGTCACAAACTGTACGAGAAAATGAGCATTTGAAGCATTAAATATCACATCACAAAGAGCGCGACCATGTAAAAATAAAAGAGTGTCAGGGCCGCCCCAGTGACATAAGATTTCTGCACAGCCCGGCCTAATTGTTTTCCAAAAAATTGTAATTCATATTCAATTTGCATGAAACATTCGAATTTATAAAAAAAAAAAATCGAATACGCGAAAAATTGAACTTGAGATTCGATTTTTTCAAAAAAAAAAAAAAAAGTTCATTTCCAAAATAGTAATGTCATATTTCAAACATATAGCATAAGCATACCTGATACAATACATATATAATACTTAATAAGAAATGAATGAAAAGTAATAAAACAAATGCATGTACCTTATATAAAATTATATCTAGTATAAATAATCAAATGTTTTCACGAATACTCAAATCGAATACGGTCATATTCATGTTCGTATTAGGATAATATTCGAATGTAAAACATTCATATTTGGATTCTTATTCACACTTTGTGAATTCAAATCACTATATTCGAATTCGAATTGAATAAAAATAATAATAATAAAGATACAACACTAAAATGGATCCGTACCCGGGCACTGGAGCTCAAAGAAGCATCCAATTCGTGTTATAACAAAATCTCTGGGCTTACCATTACCAATGTCAGGAGAACAAACCTGAAGAATATGGCATCCTCTTTGTAATATTTGGATGAAAAGAGCCTTGAAGATAGAAGAAAAGCACCAAGACCAATCAAGATGAAGTGAAAACCTACGATCGTGGTCATTTTATCTCTCTTTGCACATATAATCGAAGAATGGAATGATTCTTCTAGCGTCTGGGTCCCAAAAGAGCATGCTAAATACTGCTCATACAAATTTCTAAAACATCTAACATAGTGAGCAATACAATTACGAGCAAGCTTGTTCCAAGAAACAAAACTTGTGACGAAACTAAATTACAACCAAGGATTCTGCATTGTAGAACTTAATTAAACTCAATAAGTACTTCATGATAGAAAAACTTAAATCAATTATAACCAGGGATTCTGCATTGCAGAACTTAATTAAAATCAATAAGTACTTCATGATAATCAATTAGTACAAAGGAGCACACAGAAAGTTCTATGACTAAATTACTTCATGATAGAGCAACGTAAATCAATAAGTACCAAGAAGCACACAGACGAATCACCAAAAGCAACCATTAGAACACATTTAAAGAATAATAAGGAAAATCAATGACACAAACCTGTTCCAAGTTGCAGGAAAAAGTCGGTAGCAGTTGTGGTAAAATGGATTTATATTTGGACAGACAACATAGTAGCTCATCTAACATGGAAACAAAAAAAAAAACAAAAAAAAAGTTTATCAATAATGTAAAATGGTAGTTCCCAAGCATCGATACACTGAATAAGAAATATGGAAAGAGAAATGAAAGAAAGCAGGCAGCACAAAAGAATTATAAGCTAACAGTTCAACAGGTCTCACATGTTTTTGCAGTTGCATGTGGTTCAGGAGTAGCCTTTTCCCAGACTTGTAAGGAATTAGCTTGAGGCTTTGAGCCAATCATCTTGATCCTGTTGCATAGAATAACTTCACTATATATTCTACCATAACAAACAGGTTGAAGCCATATTGCAAAGCTGCAGATCTGGTGTCACATGAACAAGCTTTCAACCTACAAGCTTTAGCTACACCCAGAAACTAGGAGTGACACATAACTATGGTGACACACAAGGTATAGAATCAGTTTTTATAAATTATGGACATGACCTATATGCAAAGGCATATTCAATAAAGCCCCAATATGTCCAAGTATAGTACCAACACAGTAAAGTCACAAAACTGAAGCACCTGATGAAGGCTGCAAATGAAAATACTGCTTGCCTAAATTTCAAGAATCAGATAAGATGAGAAAAATAAGTTGATGATCTCATTGGCTTATAAACAAAAAATCAACATGCAGACAAATTTTTTAGCAGAAGAAAATGCTGAACATCCTGAATGGCTAACTAATATAAAGAGTTGTTTTGGATAAATTACCACTATAATAAACTTCATCAACCAACAAAGATAGTTTGATGGCAAGAGATGATGTGATAATTATTATTTTTTCTCCAAGCCTTACCAGATGCATTGTTCCTTGCATCCTAAATTATCTACCTTGTTGATTGAGAAAGAAGAAGAAAATAAAAGAAAGAAGATAAAGGGTGATAGAGAAAGAAAAGGGATAATGACAGAGGCACTAACAGAAAAAAATGAAATGGTCAATTGCAAGAGTTAGCATCCCCCTCTGAATAGTGAATTCTGATATGACTATGAAGACTGAAATTTAAGGTTCCTTATATTCACAACAGTATTTAAAAGATTCTCAAATAGAATATATTCTATATGCCTGGAATAGGTTTTTCATAGTGATATTTAACTAGGCAGGGTAGTCTTGTTATTAGTAAGGACTTTGCCACAATTACCTCCAGCAACTTCAACGAGTTGAGCAATTTAAACATATAGAAACCTCAAATCAGGCAAAAATTTCATGGCAAATGAACTTTTTTGGTTAGGCAATAAATATAATTCAAGGTCCAGTCCATGAAAATCTAAGTCAGAAAAACAAATTTTTAACACTAATATTTCATCAATAATATTCAGAAGCTGAATATTGAAGTCAAGATATGAAACAGCAATCAGATCTTATCTTGATTTCCTAGAAATTATTTATTTCATCGCCGTTATTAGAGTCCTAACGCACAGGATAAAGCCTTGCTTCTTGCCAATTTCTAGAGAACCATATCCTCATTAACTTGCCATCAACAGCCCCAAAGCCAGTTCTGATTCCGACCCAAACCCATCCATCAACTTGAAAAGACATACAGAAACAATTTCAAAATGTAGGCTGAATATGAACAACTAATCTCCCCATTCTCACATAAGATGGTATACGGTATACCCACAGAAGCAAAGACAGTTGATCAAGATTGCCACAAAAGTTCAAGATCATCATGCATACCCAACAAGTATGGAAGGAAATGAAACTACAACAAGTGTGGGCCGAATAAGTAGGCACTATTGCTGATCCAACTTCGACACAAAAGCACCTACCTCATCTCGCCTAGTTCCATCACCTTTAACAACAACTGCATTATAATTTGACAGGATATATAAGCTGAAAATATCATGGCAGTAGAAGCATTACCTTTGAAGCAAGATGCTCCACCAGCAGAGGTCAAAGATGGGCGCATGGGTTCTCCAACAGAAAGAGTTACAGCACTAGAAGGAATCACGACCTTCACTCACACTAGCAATAGACTCTGAAGAAAGTCCATCGCAAGCCATTGCTGATTCATTGGATGTTCTATGGCCCATACACCAATCAGTTACAGATAGAGGACCATCTACGTTGCTAATTGTGCTAGCTGCATCTTCCACAGAAGTGGGAGCCTGTGGGTTGTTAAAGGTATCGAAGGTAGGAAAACCTGCAGACAGAAGCATCTGATCTGACACATCCATCACAGAGTTGGTGGGGCTGGTACACATCTCTCCACCATCGGACATGGGAAACATTAGAGGTTGAGACTCAGCAGTCCCTGGAGGCTTTATCATAGAACATGAATATGTTAGATCTGATAAAATAAATTTGAAAAAATAAAAATTAAAAATAGGACATAAATTAGTAAATTTATAGGCAACATACTCAAAAAAGTAAAATATAATCATAGCTAGCATAGCATTTTTATGAAGTTATTCTTCAAGTTCGGAGCATAATTAATGTTAAGGGTAATCATTGTATTGAATAATTAACAAGGGCAGGCACAACTATATAAAACACTCTCAAGTACGAAAGCTAGAGAATTTATGGCTAAAAATACTAAATCCTTCACTTCTACAAGTTCCAAGAGATGAATAAATACAAATAAGTGAATGAAAGATAAATCACCTCTCCAAAAGGCAAAGCAACATTCTCAAAGAAGTCACCAAAATTACCAAACTCCGACAATAGTGCTTGAATACCCATTCCCATGCCTCTATCATGATCATCCCATCCCCGATGAGATACAATTTGTTCATTTGCAGCACCAGTTATAGACATGTTGACTTCCATGGTACCATAATCAGTCGCAGAAGGATTTAAAACCATGCCTGCTGACCAAATGACTCTGATGTCCCAGTTCGTGGCCATTAGAACCCTGAGCACGAAAAAAAAAGAGTGAAGAAATGCAAGATATCAACTTCAGTTTTAGAATCTTGAAGTACTGAAAAGCATCACTTCTTTTAACCCTCAGCTAAATCTACAGGGCAAATTCATATACAAAATTAGGTGTGGATGGAGGTGCAAAATAACTTGAACCAAATATAGAAGGAAATGAAAGCTAACAAGAACTAGACAACATTTATATGTTTCCAAATTCCAAGGCACTTATTATCTTGTTATTCCTACTTCATTCAGGCACCAAGTATACTAATCCCTAAAGATGATATATTCGATCTGCTGATTTAGGCAGAAGACCAAATATTTCCTTATTTAAGACATGTAGGAATGTATATGTCCAACAGACAATGTTATAGCATCATATAGCAAAAGGAAAAATGACAATGAAGGAAAGATTAACCAAGGGTCATTTCAACATAGCAGTTTTGACCCCTTAGTTGAGCTGATGACCTACAATTCCATTTGAACCTTTGAACTTCCCAGAGCTGTCCAAGTACAAACCAATAGAAAAATAAATAAAATACCAACATAAAAAATCAAAGTAAAAAATATTTAATATTTACAACCCTTCAAAAAAAAATTCGAATAACGGGAAAATAGAAGTTTAAGTGCCAATGAGCAGGAGATTAACAAAGCAACATCAAAAACAAGAATAAGGCACAGGTGTAACTCATGAAGGAGAGTAGTTCAACAACCTCAGACAGACTTGCTTCACAAGATCACCAGAACAATATTCATCAAGCTTCCCACGCATTCCATGAGGAGAGACAACAACTGCAAAAGTATGCATCACTGCTATATCAGTGGCCAAATATATCATTTTCAGGCTGCTAAGATCATGATAGTTTGAAAGTGCACTTAGTGCAGACAGAAACTAGAAGTGCACTTAGTGCAGACAGAAAACAAAAGTCAGCTTCTCTGAAGCCGTCTTCATTGCAGCTCACATATAATATGTAGCATTCAGCAGGAATTTTGGCTTCCAGAGTTGTCACATCAATTT
Source organism: Scutellaria baicalensis (assembly GCA_005771605.1). NCBI lineage: Eukaryota > Viridiplantae > Streptophyta > Magnoliopsida > Lamiales > Lamiaceae > Scutellaria > Scutellaria baicalensis. The sequence goes on along the minus strand of CM016726.1, from coordinate 15,817,810 downwards.
CTATATGAGTCAAGTCCCTCACAAACAAATTCAAGATATCTCTATATTTCTATAGAGCGAATAGGTAGAATCTGAAGCATGGAAGAACATGAATCCCTTTTTCTTTTTTTTCCTGCCTGTAAATCATGGAGAACTTCCGGGTAAAATGCTTACTAAAAGACATTCATGCTATGAGCAAGTATCAATATATTTATGTTATTGAAGGTTAGCAATGGCAAACAGGTCCTAGAAAACTATAAACAAACAAGGAATGTACACTGGCACGATACTCACATTGCTGCACTGATATGTAGCGATTCTCAAAATGCATGTAGCACCAAAAGTCTTTATGAGAACTTGCATCCCTCCACTGCTTGCAAACCCTAGCTGCTCTCAAAGATCACTGTGGTCCAAAAGGGTGAAAACCTACAACAAATGACAACATAGAAAATGCATCATCATCTAAAAGTAAATAGAAAGAAATCACTTTCACAAGATACCTACCATGTACAACAAGTCGTCAGTAAGATCCATCCAAATTTCCGAACCATCCATATTATTAGTATCCTCATTCTTTATAGCATTGTCTTCACCGACAAAAAAAGTCTGCTACATTTTGATTGTCTATTCATCATGCATGAGATGAAGGTATTGAAATTCCTTTTCAAACTTAGTGTCCCAATCCCTGCATTGAAGAACGAGATTTAGGCAGAGTTCATGGTTTTCTTGCATGACAAAATTATAACAATACAGAGACCAACATCACTAGAAATGGAAGGACGTCCAACTATCAGATTTGTAAAAAGGTTACAAGGAAAGGGAATTGATACACAATAGTCATATGATGTTATGCATTTTCTTCGATTTTGTTATATGTCCATCAAACCTCATCCTAGTTATATCATTGAGATTCTGGATGCTAACAATGTTGAACAATTTTTTTTTTTTTTACCTATACATCAAGCTATTAACATCACCACCAATAAGCTGACCAATGACACCAATTTATTGCCATGACAATTTTTGAGTATTCTGAGAGTGGTTTCCTCCTTCACCGTCAACATCATTCCAATCTCCATTCTTCCAGCCTACAAAACTCTCACAGAATAAACTGAGTTACATTCTGAATTCTTATTTTAGATTGAAAGAGGAAAGGAGAAATGATAACCCATATTTAACAAGGGGCAATAACTAGTAAATAAAACCTACCGTAATGAGTATAACCTCTTGAAGCAATTTGAAAACAGCAGGAACAGCACAAGAGTCACTCATATACCTATTTGAAAACAGCAGGAATATGTAGAATGCTGCAGAGAAAACATTTCAATTTTGAAGAAAATATTTGAGGACTTACTTAACATAAATAATTGTGGGTGCCATCTGAGGTTCACCAGAGTAATAGAAGAACCAGAAAGATGAGAAACTAAAAAGAATTCATTAAACCTTCTGACAAGAGAGAATCTGTTTGAATGAACTACACTGGAAGCAAGTCCAACGAGAGTATCTCCAAACTCGAAGTTTATCCATCCACTAACCAAGCCTTTATCTTAAGATGCCAATAGCAAAGCCAATTAAATCACACACACCACCTGCGTGATATAATCAGAGGCATCAGCAGTCAGAACGACAAGAAAAGATAACAAACTATGGTCAGTAACAAAATAGGCTTGTTAATTTTCAAATGTAAATTATTAAAGACCAACCTCTATTCATATGATTCATTCACAAATAAGAAAAGAACTGACTTAAATCAATTCGCTAAAGATGAGTAGGTTAAGGGCACAATATCGAAATTATAATTTGCTTTTGAGGCACCGCAAAATTTATGAAGAAAGATACCATCACATACGAGCAAGATGAAAACACACTACCAGTGATCTGAGTTAAGCAAAAATAGCAATTCAGCACAGATACCGTCATCAACTGCCACAAACATGTAAAACCAAGAACTGCTGCTAATCTTCAGAAGAAAAACCAATTTTTTTTTATAAATGTTCAGTGTTCTTGAAGCTTTGCTTAAGGACTGTTTAATGAAAACATAAGGAGTGGTTCGATTAAAATCTCATTCTTGAAAACCAGTTTATTTCAGCACTCTCACAACTTCCTTATTTAGTTACTAAAATAATAATGACTGTAGGAGGTTTAAAAGGTCAAGTAAAGGGTCCACACCATAAATAATAGTTCAAAGGGATATTTAAAATTAACTCAATAATTGGATATGGATTAGGTACACAAGAGTCCAGCAAGTACAGCCACCACCAATAAAGTCACAAGGGCGAAACTAGCCAATTTATTGGCCCATAAGTAATAGCCCAAAGGGATATTAAAAATAAGCACAACAATTGGATAAATATCCCAACCAAAAGGTTTCAACATTAACTGGGAAATTAAAATTAGCACAACAATTAGTGGCAAACAGGAGCAACACATGCAGCCCATACAAAAAATCCAAAGGATTAAGGTATGAGGACAGCACTTATTAAACTCCAAGCCAACTAATCGGGCCCATTAAAATCAGCCTAATCTTTAGTTGCATTAGACCAGAAAAGTTGGGATCAGAATTGGGCATGAGGTCCAGCAAATTTTTGTTGGGCCCCAAAGCAATAGAACCCCAGAGGGTTATTTGGGTTGGGCCACAAAAATTGGGACACTAGAATCCAACGGAAACATACGGCCACCACAAAGCCACAATGGGTAATTAGAGAAACCCATAGATTAGGATTAAGGAGACTAACTCAAGAGGGCACTATTAAGCGTCTCAACTCAACCTAACCCAGCGCATTCAGATCACCCAGTGGCACTTGCAGCACCACAATTAATCCTGGAAATAAAAAGACACAGCCCAATTCTACATTTTTGGTGTTTAGCCCAATTCGTCATTTTGGTGTTTAGCTATACAGGCTGGACATCATTACTGCACCATTCAGCAATACTTTAATAAGAGCCAGGGATGTTCAAATCAATGAGATAGAAGGGAAAAATTATATATATCAATACGTATCACACGACTTGAAAAGTAAAAGAAATCAGTAGTCATGCCACCTATTTCTGTTGACTCTCTTTGGTAAATTCTTGTTTGCCAATTTAAGTAGTTATATGCCTTTTCTTTTAAAATAAAAACTAAGAAGAAATCATTAATTCAACTGTAAAGGAATTAGGATAACCAAAACTGATAATTGCAGCAAACAGAGGACGATGAGAATATGACAGCACTATGGTCTTCGAGGTACACTAAGAGCAGAGGCTTATGTCTTTTTAAAGAGGAAGGAAAGAAGAAAATAAGATACCTGCATGATATAATCAGAGGCATCAGCGGTCAGAACGACAAGAAAAGATAACAAACTATGGTCAGTAACAAAATAGGCTTGTTAATTTTCAAATGTAAATTATTAAAGACCAACCTCTATTCGTATGATTCATTCACAAATAAGAAAAGAACTGACTTAAATCAATTCGCTAAAGATGAGTAGGTTAAGGGCACAATATCGAAATTATAATTTGCTTTTGAGGCACCGCAAAATTTATGAAGAAAGATACCATCACATACGAGCAAGATGAAAACACACTACCAGTGATCTGAGTTAAGCAAAAATAGCAATTCAGCACAGATACCGTCATCAACTGCCACAAACATGTAAAACCAAGAACTGCTGCTAATCTTCAGAAGAAAAACCAATTTTTTTTTATAAATGTTCAGTGTTCTTGAAGCTTTGCTTAAGGACTGTTTAATGAAAACATAAGGAGTGGTTCGATTAAAATCTCATTCTTGAAAACCAGTTTATTTCAGCACTCTCACAACTTCCTTATTTAGTTACTAAAATAATAATGACTGTAGGAGGTTTAAAAGGTCAAGTAAAGGGTCCACACCATAAATAATAGTTCAAAGGGATATTTAAAATTAACTCAATAATTGGATATGGATTAGGTACACAAGAGTCCAGCAAGTACAGCCACCACCAATAAAGTCACAAGGGCGAAACTAGCCAATTTATTGGCCCATAAGTAATAGCCCAAAGGGATATTAAAAATAAGCACAACAATTGGATAAATATCCCAACCAAAAGGTTTCAACATTAACTGGGAAATTAAAATTAGCACAACAATTAGTGGCAAACAGGAGCAACACATGCAGCCCATACAAAAAATCCAAAGGATTAAGGTATGAGGACAGCACTTATTAAACTCCAAGCCAACTAATCGGGCCCATTAAAATCAGCCTAATCTTTAGTTGCATTAGACCAGAAAAGTTGGGATCAGAATTGGGCATGAGGTCCAGCAAATTTTTGTTGGGCCCCAAAGCAATAGAACCCCAGAGGGTTATTTGGGTTGGGCCACAAAAATTGGGACACTAGAATCCAACGGAAACATACGGCCACCACAAAGCCACAATGGGTAATTAGAGAAACCCATAGATTAGGATTAAGGAGACTAACTCAAGAGGGCACTATTAAGCGTCTCAACTCAACCTAACCCAGCGCATTCAGATCACCCAGTGGCACTTGCAGCACCACAATTAATCCTGGAAATAAAAAGACACAGCCCAATTCTACATTTTTGGTGTTTAGCCCAATTCGTCATTTTGGTGTTTAGCTATACAGGCTGGACATCATTACTGCACCATTCAGCAATACTTTAATAAGAGCCAGGGATGTTCAAATCAATGAGATAGAAGGGAAAAATTATATATATCAATACGTATCACACGACTTGAAAAGTAAAAGAAATCAGTAGTCATGCCACCTATTTCTGTTGACTCTCTTTGGTAAATTCTTGTTTGCCAATTTAAGTAGTTATATGCCTTTTCTTTTAAAATAAAAACTAAGAAGAAATCATTAATTCAACTGTAAAGGAATTAGGATAACCAAAACTGATAATTGCAGCAAACAGAGGACGATGAGAATATGACAGCACTATGGTCTTCGAGGTACACTAAGAGCAGAGGCTTATGTCTTTTTAAAGAGGAAGGAAAGAAGAAAATAAGATACCTGCATGATATAATCAGAGGCATCAGCGGTCAGAACGACAAGAAAAGATAACAAACTATGGTCAGTAACAAAATAGGCTTGTTAATTTTCAAATGTAAATTATTAAAGACCAACCTCTATTCGTATGATTCATTCACAAATAAGAAAAGAACTGACTTAAATCAATTCGCTAAAGATGAGTAGGTTAAGGGCACAATATCGAAATTATAATTTGCTTTTGAGGCACCGCAAAATTTATGAAGAAAGATACCATCACATACGAGCAAGATGAAAACACACTACCAGTGATCTGAGTTAAGCAAAAATAGCAATTCAGCACAGATACCGTCATCAACTGCCACAAACATGTAAAACCAAGAACTGCTGCTAATCTTCAGAAGAAAAACCAATTTTTTTTTATAAATGTTCAGTGTTCTTGAAGCTTTGCTTAAGGACTGTTTAATGAAAACATAAGGAGTGGTTCGATTAAAATCTCATTCTTGAAAACCAGTTTATTTCAGCACTCTCACAACTTCCTTATTTAGTTACTAAAATAATAATGACTGTAGGAGGTTTAAAAGGTCAAGTAAAGGGTCCACACCATAAATAATAGTTCAAAGGGATATTTAAAATTAACTCAATAATTGGATATGGATTAGGTACACAAGAGTCCAGCAAGTACAGCCACCACCAATAAAGTCACAAGGGCGAAACTAGCCAATTTATTGGCCCATAAGTAATAGCCCAAAGGGATATTAAAAATAAGCACAACAATTGGATAAATATCCCAACCAAAAGGTTTCAACATTAACTGGGAAATTAAAATTAGCACAACAATTAGTGGCAAACAGGAGCAACACATGCAGCCCATACAAAAAATCCAAAGGATTAAGGTATGAGGACAGCACTTATTAAACTCCAAGCCAACTAATCGGGCCCATTAAAATCAGCCTAATCTTTAGTTGCATTAGACCAGAAAAGTTGGGATCAGAATTGGGCATGAGGTCCAGCAAATTTTTGTTGGGCCCCAAAGCAATAGAACCCCAGAGGGTTATTTGGGTTGGGCCACAAAAATTGGGACACTAGAATCCAACGGAAACATACGGCCACCACAAAGCCACAATGGGTAATTAGAGAAACCCATAGATTAGGATTAAGGAGACTAACTCAAGAGGGCACTATTAAGCGTCTCAACTCAACCTAACCCAGCGCATTCAGATCACCCAGTGGCACTTGCAGCACCACAATTAATCCTGGAAATAAAAAGACACAGCCCAATTCTACATTTTTGGTGTTTAGCCCAATTCGTCATTTTGGTGTTTAGCTATACAGGCTGGACATCATTACTGCACCATTCAGCAATACTTTAATAAGAGCCAGGGATGTTCAAATCAATGAGATAGAAGGGAAAAATTATATATATCAATACGTATCACACGACTTGAAAAGTAAAAGAAATCAGTAGTCATGCCACCTATTTCTGTTGACTCTCTTTGGTAAATTCTTGTTTGCCAATTTAAGTAGTTATATGCCTTTTCTTTTAAAATAAAAACTAAGAAGAAATCATTAATTCAACTGTAAAGGAATTAGGATAACCAAAACTGATAATTGCAGCAAACAGAGGACGATGAGAATATGACAGCACTATGGTCTTCGAGGTACACTAAGAGCAGAGGCTTATGTCTTTTTAAAGAGGAAGGAAAGAAGAAAATAAGATACCTGCATGATATAATCAGAGGCATCAGCGGTCAGAACGACAAGAAAAGATAACAAACTATGGTCAGTAACAAAATAGGCTTGTTAATTTTCAAATGTAAATTATTAAAGACCAACCTCTATTCGTATGATTCATTCACAAATAAGAAAAGAACTGACTTAAATCAATTCGCTAAAGATGAGTAGGTTAAGGGCACAATATCGAAATTATAATTTGCTTTTGAGGCACCGCAAAATTTATGAAGAAAGATACCATCACATACGAGCAAGATGAAAACACACTACCAGTGATCTGAGTTAAGCAAAAATAGCAATTCAGCACAGATACCGTCATCAACTGCCACAAACATGTAAAACCAAGAACTGCTGCTAATCTTCAGAAGAAAAACCAATTTTTTTTTATAAATGTTCAGTGTTCTTGAAGCTTTGCTTAAGGACTGTTTAATGAAAACATAAGGAGTGGTTCGATTAAAATCTCATTCTTGAAAACCAGTTTATTTCAGCACTCTCACAACTTCCTTATTTAGTTACTAAAATAATAATGACTGTAGGAGGTTTAAAAGGTCAAGTAAAGGGTCCACACCATAAATAATAGTTCAAAGGGATATTTAAAATTAACTCAATAATTGGATATGGATTAGGTACACAAGAGTCCAGCAAGTACAGCCACCACCAATAAAGTCACAAGGGCGAAACTAGCCAATTTATTGGCCCATAAGTAATAGCCCAAAGGGATATTAAAAATAAGCACAACAATTGGATAAATATCCCAACCAAAAGGTTTCAACATTAACTGGGAAATTAAAATTAGCACAACAATTAGTGGCAAACAGGAGCAACACATGCAGCCCATACAAAAAATCCAAAGGATTAAGGTATGAGGACAGCACTTATTAAACTCCAAGCCAACTAATCGGGCCCATTAAAATCAGCCTAATCTTTAGTTGCATTAGACCAGAAAAGTTGGGATCAGAATTGGGCATGAGGTCCAGCAAATTTTTGTTGGGCCCCAAAGCAATAGAACCCCAGAGGGTTATTTGGGTTGGGCCACAAAAATTGGGACACTAGAATCCAACGGAAACATACGGCCACCACAAAGCCACAATGGGTAATTAGAGAAACCCATAGATTAGGATTAAGGAGACTAACTCAAGAGGGCACTATTAAGCGTCTCAACTCAACCTAACCCAGCGCATTCAGATCACCCAGTGGCACTTGCAGCACCACAATTAATCCTGGAAATAAAAAGACACAGCCCAATTCTACATTTTTGGTGTTTAGCCCAATTCGTCATTTTGGTGTTTAGCTATACAGGCTGGACATCATTACTGCACCATTCAGCAATACTTTAATAAGAGCCAGGGATGTTCAAATCAATGAGATAGAAGGGAAAAATTATATATATCAATACGTATCACACGACTTGAAAAGTAAAAGAAATCAGTAGTCATGCCACCTATTTCTGTTGACTCTCTTTGGTAAATTCTTGTTTGCCAATTTAAGTAGTTATATGCCTTTTCTTTTAAAATAAAAACTAAGAAGAAATCATTAATTCAACTGTAAAGGAATTAGGATAACCAAAACTGATAATTGCAGCAAACAGAGGACGATGAGAATATGACAGCACTATGGTCTTCGAGGTACACTAAGAGCAGAGGCTTATGTCTTTTTAAAGAGGAAGGAAAGAAGAAAATAAGATACCTGCATGATATAATCAGAGGCATCAGCGGTCAGAACGACAAGAAAAGATAACAAACTATGGTCAGTAACAAAATAGGCTTGTTAATTTTCAAATGTAAATTATTAAAGACCAACCTCTATTCGTATGATTCATTCACAAATAAGAAAAGAACTGACTTAAATCAATTCGCTAAAGATGAGTAGGTTAAGGGCACAATATCGAAATTATAATTTGCTTTTGAGGCACCGCAAAATTTATGAAGAAAGATACCATCACATACGAGCAAGATGAAAACACACTACCAGTGATCTGAGTTAAGCAAAAATAGCAATTCAGCACAGATACCGTCATCAACTGCCACAAACATGTAAAACCAAGAACTGCTGCTAATCTTCAGAAGAAAAACCAATTTTTTTTTATAAATGTTCAGTGTTCTTGAAGCTTTGCTTAAGGACTGTTTAATGAAAACATAAGGAGTGGTTCGATTAAAATCTCATTCTTGAAAACCAGTTTATTTCAGCACTCTCACAACTTCCTTATTTAGTTACTAAAATAATAATGACTGTAGGAGGTTTAAAAGGTCAAGTAAAGGGTCCACACCATAAATAATAGTTCAAAGGGATATTTAAAATTAACTCAATAATTGGATATGGATTAGGTACACAAGAGTCCAGCAAGTACAGCCACCACCAATAAAGTCACAAGGGCGAAACTAGCCAATTTATTGGCCCATAAGTAATAGCCCAAAGGGATATTAAAAATAAGCACAACAATTGGATAAATATCCCAACCAAAAGGTTTCAACATTAACTGGGAAATTAAAATTAGCACAACAATTAGTGGCAAACAGGAGCAACACATGCAGCCCATACAAAAAATCCAAAGGATTAAGGTATGAGGACAGCACTTATTAAACTCCAAGCCAACTAATCGGGCCCATTAAAATCAGCCTAATCTTTAGTTGCATTAGACCAGAAAAGTTGGGATCAGAATTGGGCATGAGGTCCAGCAAATTTTTGTTGGGCCCCAAAGCAATAGAACCCCAGAGGGTTATTTGGGTTGGGCCACAAAAATTGGGACACTAGAATCCAACGGAAACATACGGCCACCACAAAGCCACAATGGGTAATTAGAGAAACCCATAGATTAGGATTAAGGAGACTAACTCAAGAGGGCACTATTAAGCGTCTCAACTCAACCTAACCCAGCGCATTCAGATCACCCAGTGGCACTTGCAGCACCACAATTAATCCTGGAAATAAAAAGACACAGCCCAATTCTACATTTTTGGTGTTTAGCCCAATTCGTCATTTTGGTGTTTAGCTATACAGGCTGGACATCATTACTGCACCATTCAGCAATACTTTAATAAGAGCCAGGGATGTTCAAATCAATGAGATAGAAGGGAAAAATTATATATATCAATACGTATCACACGACTTGAAAAGTAAAAGAAATCAGTAGTCATGCCACCTATTTCTGTTGACTCTCTTTGGTAAATTCTTGTTTGCCAATTTAAGTAGTTATATGCCTTTTCTTTTAAAATAAAAACTAAGAAGAAATCATTAATTCAACTGTAAAGGAATTAGGATAACCAAAACTGATAATTGCAGCAAACAGAGGACGATGAGAATATGACAGCACTATGGTCTTCGAGGTACACTAAGAGCAGAGGCTTATGTCTTTTTAAAGAGGAAGGAAAGAAGAAAATAAGATACCTGCATGATATAATCAGAGGCATCAGCGGTCAGAACGACAAGAAAAGATAACAAACTATGGTCAGTAACAAAATAGGCTTGTTAATTTTCAAATGTAAATTATTAAAGACCAACCTCTATTCGTATGATTCATTCACAAATAAGAAAAGAACTGACTTAAATCAATTCGCTAAAGATGAGTAGGTTAAGGGCACAATATCGAAATTATAATTTGCTTTTGAGGCACCGCAAAATTTATGAAGAAAGATACCATCACATACGAGCAAGATGAAAACACACTACCAGTGATCTGAGTTAAGCAAAAATAGCAATTCAGCACAGATACCGTCATCAACTGCCACAAACATGTAAAACCAAGAACTGCTGCTAATCTTCAGAAGAAAAACCAATTTTTTTTTATAAATGTTCAGTGTTCTTGAAGCTTTGCTTAAGGACTGTTTAATGAAAACATAAGGAGTGGTTCGATTAAAATCTCATTCTTGAAAACCAGTTTATTTCAGCACTCTCACAACTTCCTTATTTAGTTACTAAAATAATAATGACTGTAGGAGGTTTAAAAGGTCAAGTAAAGGGTCCACACCATAAATAATAGTTCAAAGGGATATTTAAAATTAACTCAATAATTGGATATGGATTAGGTACACAAGAGTCCAGCAAGTACAGCCACCACCAATAAAGTCACAAGGGCGAAACTAGCCAATTTATTGGCCCATAAGTAATAGCCCAAAGGGATATTAAAAATAAGCACAACAATTGGATAAATATCCCAACCAAAAGGTTTCAACATTAACTGGGAAATTAAAATTAGCACAACAATTAGTGGCAAACAGGAGCAACACATGCAGCCCATACAAAAAATCCAAAGGATTAAGGTATGAGGACAGCACTTATTAAACTCCAAGCCAACTAATCGGGCCCATTAAAATCAGCCTAATCTTTAGTTGCATTAGACCAGAAAAGTTGGGATCAGAATTGGGCATGAGGTCCAGCAAATTTTTGTTGGGCCCCAAAGCAATAGAACCCCAGAGGGTTATTTGGGTTGGGCCACAAAAATTGGGACACTAGAATCCAACGGAAACATACGGCCACCACAAAGCCACAATGGGTAATTAGAGAAACCCATAGATTAGGATTAAGGAGACTAACTCAAGAGGGCACTATTAAGCGTCTCAACTCAACCTAACCCAGCGCATTCAGATCACCCAGTGGCACTTGCAGCACCACAATTAATCCTGGAAATAAAAAGACACAGCCCAATTCTACATTTTTGGTGTTTAGCCCAATTCGTCATTTTGGTGTTTAGCTATACAGGCTGGACATCATTACTGCACCATTCAGCAATACTTTAATAAGAGCCAGGGATGTTCAAATCAATGAGATAGAAGGGAAAAATTATATATATCAATACGTATCACACGACTTGAAAAGTAAAAGAAATCAGTAGTCATGCCACCTATTTCTGTTGACTCTCTTTGGTAAATTCTTGTTTGCCAATTTAAGTAGTTATATGCCTTTTCTTTTAAAATAAAAACTAAGAAGAAATCATTAATTCAACTGTAAAGGAATTAGGATAACCAAAACTGATAATTGCAGCAAACAGAGGACGATGAGAATATGACAGCACTATGGTCTTCGAGGTACACTAAGAGCAGAGGCTTATGTCTTTTTAAAGAGGAAGGAAAGAAGAAAATAAGATACCTGCATGATATAATCAGAGGCATCAGCGGTCAGAACGACAAGAAAAGATAACAAACTATGGTCAGTAACAAAATAGGCTTGTTAATTTTCAAATGTAAATTATTAAAGACCAACCTCTATTCGTATGATTCATTCACAAATAAGAAAAGAACTGACTTAAATCAATTCGCTAAAGATGAGTAGGTTAAGGGCACAATATCGAAATTATAATTTGCTTTTGAGGCACCGCAAAATTTATGAAGAAAGATACCATCACATACGAGCAAGATGAAAACACACTACCAGTGATCTGAGTTAAGCAAAAATAGCAATTCAGCACAGATACCGTCATCAACTGCCACAAACATGTAAAACCAAGAACTGCTGCTAATCTTCAGAAGAAAAACCAATTTTTTTTTATAAATGTTCAGTGTTCTTGAAGCTTTGCTTAAGGACTGTTTAATGAAAACATAAGGAGTGGTTCGATTAAAATCTCATTCTTGAAAACCAGTTTATTTCAGCACTCTCACAACTTCCTTATTTAGTTACTAAAATAATAATGACTGTAGGAGGTTTAAAAGGTCAAGTAAAGGGTCCACACCATAAATAATAGTTCAAAGGGATATTTAAAATTAACTCAATAATTGGATATGGATTAGGTACACAAGAGTCCAGCAAGTACAGCCACCACCAATAAAGTCACAAGGGCGAAACTAGCCAATTTATTGGCCCATAAGTAATAGCCCAAAGGGATATTAAAAATAAGCACAACAATTGGATAAATATCCCAACCAAAAGGTTTCAACATTAACTGGGAAATTAAAATTAGCACAACAATTAGTGGCAAACAGGAGCAACACATGCAGCCCATACAAAAAATCCAAAGGATTAAGGTATGAGGACAGCACTTATTAAACTCCAAGCCAACTAATCGGGCCCATTAAAATCAGCCTAATCTTTAGTTGCATTAGACCAGAAAAGTTGGGATCAGAATTGGGCATGAGGTCCAGCAAATTTTTGTTGGGCCCCAAAGCAATAGAACCCCAGAGGGTTATTTGGGTTGGGCCACAAAAATTGGGACACTAGAATCCAACGGAAACATACGGCCACCACAAAGCCACAATGGGTAATTAGAGAAACCCATAGATTAGGATTAAGGAGACTAACTCAAGAGGGCACTATTAAGCGTCTCAACTCAACCTAACCCAGCGCATTCAGATCACCCAGTGGCACTTGCAGCACCACAATTAATCCTGGAAATAAAAAGACACAGCCCAATTCTACATTTTTGGTGTTTAGCCCAATTCGTCATTTTGGTGTTTAGCTATACAGGCTGGACATCATTACTGCACCATTCAGCAATACTTTAATAAGAGCCAGGGATGTTCAAATCAATGAGATAGAAGGGAAAAATTATATATATCAATACGTATCACACGACTTGAAAAGTAAAAGAAATCAGTAGTCATGCCACCTATTTCTGTTGACTCTCTTTGGTAAATTCTTGTTTGCCAATTTAAGTAGTTATATGCCTTTTCTTTTAAAATAAAAACTAAGAAGAAATCATTAATTCAACTGTAAAGGAATTAGGATAACCAAAACTGATAATTGCAGCAAACAGAGGACGATGAGAATATGACAGCACTATGGTCTTCGAGGTACACTAAGAGCAGAGGCTTATGTCTTTTTAAAGAGGAAGGAAAGAAGAAAATAAGATACCTGCATGATATAATCAGAGGCATCAGCGGTCAGAACGACAAGAAAAGATAACAAACTATGGTCAGTAACAAAATAGGCTTGTTAATTTTCAAATGTAAATTATTAAAGACCAACCTCTATTCGTATGATTCATTCACAAATAAGAAAAGAACTGACTTAAATCAATTCGCTAAAGATGAGTAGGTTAAGGGCACAATATCGAAATTATAATTTGCTTTTGAGGCACCGCAAAATTTATGAAGAAAGATACCATCACATACGAGCAAGATGAAAACACACTACCAGTGATCTGAGTTAAGCAAAAATAGCAATTCAGCACAGATACCGTCATCAACTGCCACAAACATGTAAAACCAAGAACTGCTGCTAATCTTCAGAAGAAAAACCAATTTTTTTTTATAAATGTTCAGTGTTCTTGAAGCTTTGCTTAAGGACTGTTTAATGAAAACATAAGGAGTGGTTCGATTAAAATCTCATTCTTGAAAACCAGTTTATTTCAGCACTCTCACAACTTCCTTATTTAGTTACTAAAATAATAATGACTGTAGGAGGTTTAAAAGGTCAAGTAAAGGGTCCACACCATAAATAATAGTTCAAAGGGATATTTAAAATTAACTCAATAATTGGATATGGATTAGGTACACAAGAGTCCAGCAAGTACAGCCACCACCAATAAAGTCACAAGGGCGAAACTAGCCAATTTATTGGCCCATAAGTAATAGCCCAAAGGGATATTAAAAATAAGCACAACAATTGGATAAATATCCCAACCAAAAGGTTTCAACATTAACTGGGAAATTAAAATTAGCACAACAATTAGTGGCAAACAGGAGCAACACATGCAGCCCATACAAAAAATCCAAAGGATTAAGGTATGAGGACAGCACTTATTAAACTCCAAGCCAACTAATCGGGCCCATTAAAATCAGCCTAATCTTTAGTTGCATTAGACCAGAAAAGTTGGGATCAGAATTGGGCATGAGGTCCAGCAAATTTTTGTTGGGTCCCAAAGCAATAGAACCCCAGAGGGTTATTTGGGTTGGGCCACAAAAATTGGGACACTAGAATCCAACGGAATCATACGGCCACCACAAAGCCACAATGGGTAATTAGAGAAACCCATAGATTAGGATTAAGGAGACTAACTCAAGAGGGCACTATTAAGCGTCTCAACTCAACCTAACCCAGCGCATTCAGATCACCCAGTGGCACTTGCAGCACCACAATTAATCCTGGAAATAAAAAGACACAGCCCAATTCTACATTTTTGGTGTTTAGCCCAATTCGTCATTTTGGTGTTTAGCTATACAGGCTGGACATCATTACTGCACCATTCAGCAATACTTTAATAAGAGCCAGGGATGTTCAAATCAATGAGATAGAAGGGAAAAATTATATATATCAATACGTATCACACGACTTGAAAAGTAAAAGAAATCAGTAGTCATGCCACCTATTTCTGTTGACTCTCTTTGGTAAATTCTTGTTTGCCAATTTAAGTAGTTATATGCCTTTTCTTTTAAAATAAAAACTAAGAAGAAATCATTAATTCAACTGTAAAGGAATTAGGATAACCAAAACTGATAATTGCAGCAAACAGAGGACGATGAGAATATGACAGCACTATGGTCTTCGAGGTACACTAAGAGCAGAGGCTTATGTCTTTTTAAAGAGGAAGGAAAAAAGAAAATTAGATACCTGGAAGGGGAACCTCAGTACAACTAAACATAAGAGAACCAAAAAGCGAAGCTAGAATGAACCTCTGGTATGAAAGAATCATGGCCATGACAACATGAAATTCGGATGATCATTATCGCGAAGTTGTTGGCAGACAAGCAATTTAGCTGTATGGAGTACCTGAAGCAGCTTCAAATTCCAGGTGTGAACAAGAGGCTCACCTATAGCTTAAAAGACCTACAGTCTTACACCCCTGTGCCATGCAAGCGTAAGGCGCATCTCTTACAACTGTAGCAGTGACATACACAGCGCATAACTTGGGTTAAGGATATGAATGTGTCTACATATCAATGGAATAATTTAGACTAGAGTGCAAGCCAAATTAGGAAAACTTATCACAGATGAATTGGCGGATGGTGTTGCGCATAGTGCATGGAACAATATATGTATGTCATAAAATTATTCCATTTAGAAAGCAATATCAATGCAAATGGCATTAAAGTATGTAGTCAAGGTTTGCCAACTTACTGAATATCATGCCACAATGAATCAACATAATTATGCCGTTCAATTTTAAGTTGAAAACAACAATAAATGCAGTTTGAACATCATAATTTGTGTAGTGGGATTACTATGCAGTGAGATAACTAAGAGAGAGAACCCTAGATGCATATATAACCAATATACAAAATTAAGGTTCAAAGGATTCCCTAAACAGAATATAATTGCGAATCTTACGATTTTGAAGATATTTGTCCACATCCGTGATTTGCCTCTTGCTCAGGCAACCAGCAAAGTTATTGACTTAAAAAACGCATATCAAATACCTCCTCGGCAATATTCTTCGAGCAGACAGACACCTTACAGAAAACTGAACACCAGAACAGCAATCAGTATATCCATTCGCAGCAGTCGCCAATTCGGATAACAATCAGAAAATCACTGAAAGTTTTATCTTAGAAATAATTCCTCCTGAATCCATCATGCAGATTACAAAAACAATTACAATTACAGTAAAAATGCCCGATCTGAGAAAAATGATAAAACCCCGAAGACGAGATCACATGAAAAAACGCATACCTTGTTCCGACGATTGATTCGCGAGAATGATAGGTAGGCGATAGAAATGAGAAACAATGTCGATATCCAGAAAAAAGACAAGAAAAAGTAGTGTACGGCGGTGTAGTGGTGGAACCCACCGCCGGAATCGAGGAGGAACAGTTCCGAGGGAGTTTGTGTGTGTTGGTGTGTGTGGGGATTCTGGGAGTGTTTCCTGAGTGTAAAATGAAACATAGCTTTATTGCAAAATCAATAAATAAATAGTGGGGTAGAGTTTTCAGATTTTCTTGATAGTTGCCGTTAATATAGAAGATTTTCTTTTTATTATTACCCTTATTATTTTTGGAATGTTGATCTTAGCAGATCAACTTAGATTCGGTTTATTTCTCGCACGTGCTTGATCTCGGCTCACATACTATTTAATACTTTGGATCGCATATATTAATTTTAGGATCACAAAATTAATTAACTACGGGAATTATGTGCCTATTAACTTCATTTTTGAACACGTCACATACCATATTTAACTACATAACACCTTGGATCAAAAATATTAAATAATAACTTTAGGGGTATGAGAACAAAATTAATTAACCACGTGAATTATGAGCCTATTAAACATTATTTTGAATGTTAGGCCGAATCCAATGAAGAATTGCATTCTTTTTTTTTTTTTCCTTATCTTTCATATGTACTAAATGAATGATCAACAGTGACATATGTCACTATCTGATTAATCTTATTTAATTATAATTTAATTTATAATTAATTCATTTAATATTTATAATTTATTATGATAGAGCATTTAATGAAATACTAGTAATTGATCAAATCTTTCATATATATTCAAAGAATAACATGAGTGACATGTGTCACTTTCTGGTTAATCATGTTTTATTATAATTTAATTTTTAATTAATCCATTTAATATTTATAATTTATCATGATAGAGCATTTAATGAAATACTAATAACTATAATTGATAATAAAATTATAAATTATGAAATTTTAGGCAAACATTTTAATTAAAGTTGATCTTTGTAATTATATTAAATTATAATTAAAAAATTGGTACAATTAAATTTAAGTTACATACTAATTAAATTAAGAATTAATGATAAATAATAATAATTATCAAATTTATTATAAATAACAATTTTCAAATTTCTTAATTAGTATTAAAATACTCATGCAATTAAAGTTGATGTTTGCAATTATATTAAATGATACTTAAAAATTGTCGCATAATGAAATTTAAATTACATACTAATCAAATTAACAATAATTAAATTTATTTATGAATAATAATTTTCACTTTTTTAAATTAGTGTCTGCAGAGAGGAATTCACCATGGTAACGGGAGAGAAGAAATAAATTGGAGAGAACACTGAAATTTCACTTTCTCCATTTTATATAATTTTTAATCAACAGTAAAAAAAATATTAGCACATTTTCTGATTTTATGTATGGAAAATGGTAAACGTTTCTTGATTTTATGCATGGAAAATGGGAAAAAAATAAAATTAGCGCGTTTCAAGATTTTTTGGGTAACAGTAATAACTATTTTGGCCATGTATTTTTTTCAATTCTTTTTATTCCATGTTATATAATTTTATTTACTTAATTTTATTTATGGAAAGGTTTTCTTTGCTAACGGCAATGATTATTTATAACACGTTTTTTTAATTATTTTTATCACTTGTTATGTAATGTTATTCATGGAAATGAATTTTTTGTTAACTTTGAATTATTCAGCCCAAATTCCATTTTACCCCATGCTTTGTGACTATAAAATGAACTTTTTTTGATAATGGTTCAAATTATTAAACTAATTAGAACTATGAGTGTTACGTAGCACTCATATAATAGTTGAACATTAAATTCTTATACTAAGTGTTTTTCTACTTTTTGCTAATTAACTTGTCTTATGAATATATATATATTTTTAAAGTAATATATAAAGACTATAATATGGTTAAGTAAAAATTGAAAATATTAAAAGAAATCAATGATAATTTTTGTAATACAGACTATAAAATATTTATGTGTCATAATAAATCAAAATTTTCTAATGTAATAATCTATCATTTTTTACATGTAAGAGTTTTTCTTTATTATTTATATAATATTGAAATAATATATTTTAAGCCGTTAGAATCATAATTTTTGATAACCACGACATTTTCATAAAATTGTTATGTATAAAAAAACTTGAAAAATATAATATAAAAACAAATGCCACTATCCATATTTTTAAATTGAATATAAGTTTATAATAAATATCATCGGTTATATCTTAAAATCTTATATTCATTCACTAGATAAAAATTTATTAATTGATTATAGCGGTTACAATAAGTTAGTCATACAAAAATTATATGAAGAATCGACATGATTTGATAAGCTTTACAAGAAAATATATATATACATCTATATTTATATCTATATTCTATATAAAAAGAGGACCTTCTATAAGAGTGGCAGGTTTGAGTTTTCCAGCCTAAATGCCGTTGTTATTTTTGGAAAGGTTATTTAATTCATTTTATATATTAATTTATTTATTTAGTGGCTCTATGCTCCACTACAGAAACACTTCCATTTTCCAACACAAAAACTAAAAATTTAAAACTATATATATATATATATATATATAGTAATAATTATATGAGTACAGTACTCTCCAGAATATTGATGGTGTATTACAAAATATTCAAACTATAGGAGGACTGATGATACAGGAGGTTCTTCACCCATAAAACTAACTAGTTATGCACCCGTGCGATGCACGGGAATAAATGATAAAAATGTATGTTGAATTATTGTTGGATAGATTTATTTCATGCATCATGAATTTTAGATATTCAATGGATTGTTAAAATAAAATGGTCTATCAATGTCGTAAGCCAAATAAAGGAAGTGTGAAATTTACATAAACATTTACAGATTTTGGAAGACTTCTTTGAATACTACATTTGTCGCTCTATTGTTTTGTCCACCCTCTTTATTACAGATCAAGATTTTTAATCCCCTGCGATTGGTGACTCTGGAGATTGCGACATACAACTGGTCATGACTGAACACCGGTTTTTTAAGATACACTCCAACATGATTTAGAGACTGACCTTAACTCTTATTGATGGTCATTGCATATGATACAATGAGCGGAAATTGTCTTCTTTGAAATTTGAAGGGTATTCTGGAATCGGAAGGAGTAAGCGACATCCTTGGTATTAGAACCGTCTTTCCTGCATTTTCTCCAGATATTATATTTGCTTGTAAGACATGATCTCCAAGTTTTGTGATAACAATCCTCGTACCATTACACAAACCAATAGAATGATCAATATTTCTCAACAACATAACTGGGGTTCCAACCTTCAGGTTAAGCTGATGATTAGGAACACCTGAACATCGTATTGTGTTGAGATATTCTGGTGTATGGATGTCCTGCAACAGATCAACTCCCCTATCGGACTGGCAAGGAGTGTCCGAACTCAGATATAACTTCCCTTGTCGAGTGTTCATTTCAGTCATGTATTCATTTATTGAATTCACAACATCGAGGGTTGATGCTAAAATTGCTTGACCCTGTAGATATGACGCATCAACGACAATCTTTTGAAAATTTGGGTAAGTACTTTGAATTATCGTACTTATGTGATCTCCTGAAGTCTGCAGCAGAATATCATTTGGAATCTCAATATCAACGACACCATCATTGGGGCCTCCGGCCGTTCCATCTCCGATACTGGAAATATTTTATTTTAGAGTTATTTTAATAAGTATTTTCATAAGAACTTCTGTTATTATATATATATATATATATAGATATAGATATAGATAATAAAGAGATTGGGAAAAGAGAGTTACTAAGAATGGGAAAGTGAGTTACAAGAAGAGTGAAAATCATTATAATGTGAGATTGAGTGATGAGATCTCCATTTCATCTATCTCTCTTTCTTTCTCTCACACTGAACGACAAGAAGGGGTGGGGTGGGGCAGTTCAGGTGGATCCCGATCCTTCAACAACCGGTAAGATATTGAAGAAAACTATCATATGAGATTATATAGAAAGAAATGAAGATGAGAGAAGAATTTGAAACGATGGATAGAAATGAAAAGAAAATTATATGGACGGATTTTTTTGGGAATCGAAGAACATTAATTTAGTGTCATAATTTATACAAATAATTTATTAAAATATAAGGAATAATATTATCTAATAACAATTTTACACTTCATTAAATTATTGATTAGCTTTTAACATTTAACTAATTAATTTGATCACTTATCTTATATACGTATTTCTTCAAAATAAAATAAATTTTATAGTTTACCTTGACTTTTTATGTTTAGACATTTTCCATTCAAATTGAAAAGTTAATGAAGGTGATGTTACTATATTTAAAATTGGAATATATATGTAGAAATTTGGAAATCTTTTTTAACACGTGATTTCTCAGTTTATATTTTTTATTTGTAGGTTAGATAGATAGAGGTGATACTAATTCTTTTAACAATTCAAGTTATCAAACCAAATAATTTCTTTAAAATTTGTTTAATGTTTGATATATTTATTCTGGTTTTTTAGTTGTTATTTACAATGTATATAAAAAAGTAAAATGTCCAAATTAAAATGTTTGATTGTGTTTTTTTTTAATATTTTATTGATTAGTAGTAGTTATTGTTTTGATTTTCTAAAAGACAGTTATTATTTGTATTAAAATAATTAATGTTATAAAATAAAAAATTATTTAGAAATAAGATAAAATTATGTTAACATAGGTATGTCCTAGAGTAATTAAAATTCTGCAATTAAAGAATTAGATATTTCAAGTTAAAGATAATATATTCTGATATTATGATATCACAATTTAAATTTATTAAATTTTATATGACAAGATAAAATTATGTTAAAATAGGTAAGTCCTAGAGTAATTAAAATTCTACAATTAAAGAATTAGATATTTCAAGTTAAAAATAATATATTATGATATCACAATTTAAATTTATTAAATTTTATATGACAACCCGTGCAACGCACATGTGAAATACTAGTAACATAAAGGTCATAACCAAAACATGCGAAAATAAAGAAACATTGTGGCTTGGACCGACCTGCACGAGACCCGAGTGCACGGATGGTGCACCAGGTGCACAGGAGAACTAACTATTTGTTTAAACTCCTAAAATGGACTAAACAAATTGACATATAGATATATAAAATTAAAGAGCTATACAACATAGAGTGTCACACTGCACATCAAACAACTTGGTATTTAAAAACATCAATTTACACATGACTCAATTTGATTGTCACCTAACCCTAAATATTGTTTGCTTTCAGAACTAACCCTAAACATGAGTACTAAACATATAGTTGACATTACTACAACAATCTCATGTATAGTTTTTTTTATACACCACACTTTTCAGTATTTAATGAATACAGTATACTTGGACTTATAAAAAAAATGATTTCATGACGTAAAATACAATCCACTAGTAAAAATGATATAATTGTTTAAAAACACCATAAATACGTATGTTCATTCAAGCTTGAAATAAATAAAAATATTTTGAAAATATACCCAAAAATAGGGTGTAATATTGTGGATCACAAAAATTTTATTCACCCCAAAACGCGCTTCCACGCGCGTCCCACGCGCCTGAGTGGATGCGCTCAAATCCACTCAAATTCGCTCGTTAAAGATACATTTTAGTTATGTTAAGGATACCTTTGAAATCCTGATTCCAGGTTACATAGCACGTTATGTTGAGAATACTTTTAGGTTATGTTAAGGATACATTTGAAATCCTGATTCTAGGTTACATACCACATTATGTTAAGATACCTTTAGGTGATTAATGATACATTTGAAATCGTGATTGCAAGTTATATATATTTATGTTATGTTAAGGATACATTTAGGTGATGTTAGAGATACCTTTATGTGATGCTAATTAACAATACCTTTGAAATCCTGATTTGATACCCTTAGAATTCGCTCTAGGTCACACACTTTTACGTTATATTATTAAGTATACATTTAGGTTATGTTAGTGATACTTTTATATTATGTGAGAGATACATTTGTGTACAAAATGTGTAACTATGTTATAGATAAAGTATCTCTAACATAACATAAAAATATCCTTAACATAACCTAAATGTATGTCTGACGTAACGTAAATGTATGAAATCTGGGCATAAATGTATTCTTAACATAACCTAAAGGTATCCCTAAACATTACATAAAAGTATCCTTAACATAACCTAAATGTATTAACCTAAAGGTATGTCTAACGTAACGTAAATGTATGAAATTTGGGCATAAAAATATCCTTAACATAACCTAAAAGTATCATTAAACATTACCTAAATGTATCCTTAACATAAGTAAAAGTCATGATCGAAATTTAAAAAAATAACTTAAAAAATAAAATAAAATAGAGAAACGGGTCGAGTAACTCGAATCCGATCTGATCGACAAGAGTCTAAGTCATCGTGGATAACGTACGTAGGGCATAAAGCAGGCACCAATTATTCTCCATGGAGTAAATTGCAGTCTACAATTAACCCCAATATAATAATAATAATAATAATAATAATAATAATAATAATAATAATAATAATAATAATAATAATAATATATTAAATATTTTAATATATTATTATTATTATTATTATTATTTATAAATAAAAAAAGAAAAGAAAAGAAATAATAATGAGTGATATTATCTGCAATGAAAAATCATCACACAAACTCAGAATTCCTTTTTTCGTCTTTGTCTTGTCACAGACTCACAAGCTTCTCGACGCAGAAATCCATGGCGAACACTCTCCCATAGGCAACCAACACGAACCCTTTACTGTTTTCTTGGTTGCGCTTGACAATGGAGGGCCAGGCTCGCGCACGACGTCGTTTAGCTCTCCTTTCCTCCCACGTTAACCCAAACGGAGATACCTCGTTGCCCACCTGCCTTCTGGCTTCCGCTTGCGCTTCTGTTGCTAACGGAGAGACAGAACTGAAGAATGGGCAAAACGATTGTATATTTTGCAAGATTATTCGTGATGAAGCTCCTGCTTTAAAGGTATTGTTTGCTCCATATGTTTCCTGTAATTTCAATATTTGATAATGATTTCCCTTTGTGTTTGAATAGTAATTGGGAGATTGCTTGTACAAACACGTTGTTGGTTTCATAGTTTCTCACAAGAAATTGATACATCCCTTTTGGGATATTCATGGATCCTTTTCTGTTTTATTGACCTGTTGGTATAGCATTTTAGCTTGTTTTACTTTGCAGCAATTAGCTACATAATGACGATGTTTTGGTTATTTTGAGGTGTGAAATTGATTTTGGCCCTTGTTTTAAGGGGAAAGTTGTCCCACAATCATCACTGCACAGATGTTGTAAAGATGCTTAAATACGTGTTTGAATATGTCTAAAGAGAACAGGAGAGTAGTGGAAAAGGTTTCAGCTTTCACCATTCACCTACATGATGTTATAGGTTGGTCTCGAGTTTAAGATGGTATCAAAAATTCTTCTTAAATGGTAATAACATTAGCCTTTTCTATTGAACGTTGGCCAACCATGCTTAGTTGTGTGCAGTGCACACCAAAGCTAATCCCACACTCAGTATGTGTGAAGTAATTGAGTTGTCGCTTTCTTATTTATCTTGGCAAGTGGCTTCTGGAATCAGCATCTATAGGGAGGTTTTAGATATGAATGTTAGATAAGAATGCAACCTATTGCACATAGCTCTATTTAAAGGATATCTGAAGGAGTTTTGCATCTAATCATCGAGATGATTTGAGACGGTGATGGTGTTTCAACAAATCGAGTTTTGCAGCAGATAATTTGATCACGAAAAAACATGACAGCAGGATGAATGGAGTAGAAATTAGCTCTGTTATGAACTTCTAAGCATTTTCTCAAAGTTCTTTGAAAGGTTGCCACTGTTATTTTCAACACCAAAGTTTATATTTTTGATTCTCAATTCATTATTTGTGTAATCGCTGAGAGGATGGTGACATATCAGTCTTCTACTTTGCCCTTTTTCCTCTCCTTCATGATTTTAATGTTTGATGATTGCAGTTAATTACATCCATTATTGTTCTTTGTTCAAATTTTGACGCTTAAGATGTGCATCTGTGTTAGTAGTTCTTCTATGAAATACATTTTTTCCTAGCACTTCGGTCATATTAGAGAAGTAGAACTAATGTTTTACTTTGTATGGTCAGCTTCTGAAGTTTGATAATCTGTCACATTGGATTTGACTACAGTTATATGAAGACGATGAATGCCTGTGCATCTTGGATATATATCCTTTGTGTCATGGGTAAGGTATCATCTCTTAAAAACCTTATATTTCTGTTTTGTGATGAGAAAGAATTTGTTTAATTGCAGTTGAAATTGGAGCAGCTTGTTAAAGTTTCTATGTATTTATTTTAGTTATAGAGATTCACCTGTGTAACATGCTTGATGTCTGATCAGTTGTTTATCAGTGTCAAAAGGCATAAAATCAGTTATTTTGTTTCCATCCTTTACTACTATTTATCTCAAGATACATAATTGAGGCTGCTAACTGCATAAAGTTATTTCTTCTAGGCACTCTCTTATTATTCCGAAGAGTCATTATCCATCACTAGATGCAACTCCTCCATCGGTAAGTTGTTCCAGTGAACTAGATCAAACTATTCCATCATCTAGATTTATTCCTTTAAACTAGATCAACTTCTATGTCAAGCTATGACTTCTTTGTTAACATCATCCTGCATCAACCTCTTCAACCTCTATGGCTTCCTTTGTTGTACACTTGTACTGTATCTCTCAATTGTTTGATTTGTGCTTCAACCAGTTGGTGGTGCAATATTTGAAGTGAAAAGTGCGGAATAAAACACAAAGCTATATCTTTTCATGAACTTGTTTTCTTTTCAGATTTCAGTGAATAATTTAGTACCCATATTTTGTTTTCTTCTTTACTTTGCCTGATATTTGTTCTTGCATAGCTGTGCTGTTCTGTTGCTACCTTGACTTTGCTGTAGAAGAACAGACCTTATTCATAATGCAACATGAACTAACCATATTGGCATACTCTTACACTATAAAGATGATGTATTCCATTTATTCTGACTTGAATTATCAACGATGCAGATTATTGGGGCCATGTGTTCAAAAGTGCCTTTGATTAGCAATGCTGTCATGAAAGCTACTGGTTGTGGTATGTTTCTTTAAGGTTTCCTTTGCTTAATCTTGCTTTGCAACTCATTCTTCATCAATTTCAAATATTTCTTCGCTAATTACAAGATCCTTCAGTTGACTTGTTATATAGGCCTTCATGATGTTGATGTAACTATAAAACAAAGCCCATATAAGAAGGCACTGACCTTGTTCTTTATCTTCTTTTCCCGTACCAAAACTAGTCCTTCTCTCGTCCCTCCTCTGGCACACAACAATCTCTCTTTGGTCCTAAAACAATCTAAATTAAAAGTATCCTGATTTTCCCAAGTTGATAAGATGGTATCTTATTCTTATATTACAAAGTCAAATAGATCCCAATGCGCTTTTAACTCACCGTCTGTTTATGCTTTACAAAAACTAAACATTTTGTAGCTCAGATTATTTAATCATGCAGATTCATTCAACTTGCTAGTCAACAATGGTACAGCTGCAGGCCAAGTTATATATCATGTAACTTCTTATTTCATTTCAACTATTGTATTGAAAAATAAATACGCATCTGTTAATTCCATCATATCATAATCAGTTTACTGATACTTGTAATTTTCTGCTTCTTCGCAAGTTCAGACCCACATTCACATAATTCCACGTAAAGCTCACGACTGCTTGTGGACGTCTGAGGTACACCCTTTTCTCTCCTTCTGTACTCAAGTCTTTTGGTTTGTCAAATTCCTTGATACGGATTGAGAATGCTTGCAGTCTCTAAGAAGGTGCCCGTTGAAGTTGGATCAAGAAGCTTCACAGCTTGCAGATCGTGTTCGTGAAAGCCTGTTGTTTGTGAGCAACTTTGAAGATAGCAAAGGTCGAGGACCAAGTCTCGTAGTGAACTAGATAGACGTGGCCATGTGTGCGATATGTACATTCTTTTACGAGGTTTATATGCATGAACACAAGTTTTGAATCTTGTAATCTGCTTGGCTATACAAGTTCAGAATTTAGTTGCATTAATTAATGGTGGATATGTTGTTGTAAGTATACTTTGATGATAGGGATGATCTGTTAGATTTGGAAAAATTTGTGATTTGTTTTCTCAAGATATTTAATAATTTGATAATTAAAACAAATTTGTCACATGAATATGTGGGATTTAGGTCTTCCTTTTTATGATGGCATTCATGCGAACAAGTTTGATATACTTTAGGTTGGTAGGTATCTTCCTTGCAAATTATTGAATTCATGGACATATTTATTTTTATTTACAAAATTTGCGTTTTTTATTTTATTTTATCAGGATTAAATCATAGTATAATAGTGTCAAATATGTTAATTGTTACTTATATAATACTAACTTTTATGAGATGATAAAAACTTATATATCCCCTGGGGCACATAGTAACACAGATCTAAGTGTTATACACATATTTTCAGGTGTTATATATATATATATATATATTCTACAGATGTTATGTTTCTTAGTGTTATATATATATATATCTACAAGTATCATATGTATATAAAAGTATACATATGATACCTGAAGAATATACACATGATACATATAGAGTATATATGTAACACCATATAATGGTTAAGTTGAGGACATCATACCCGAGGCACACAAGTCTCACTCTTATGAGATTATTATTATATATCCGTAAAAGGGAAGTGAATATAGAATCTAATACTAAATTTTAGTGGTGTAGATTTGATATTAACCCAAAATCTAGATTAATTTAGAAAAACAAGTAAAAAAACGTAATTAAGTACTAATCACAAACGTTAGGCTGGAAGCCAGTATCATAATCACCGACAATAAAAGCCGGCATGTTTCCTGATCCCTATTCACATTCACACTAAACACAATTTACACCAGTGGGACCCACTGCACCGTCATCAACCGCGTTTTTTGTTCTGAGACGTTGTACCTTAAGGACTAAAAGTATAGCCTTTAATATTAAGTTCTGAAGGTACAACACCTTTAAAGCATACAGTTGCAGAATTTCTACAAAATATGTGTCTCATGCTATAATTTCCTCCCCATCTGCAAAATCTCAAAACTCTACTCTCACTCAATAACATACTCTTCCACGGAGTTTAGAGGGGCAATGGCTTCTAATTCGGGTCGGATCTACAGAAATCCGGTCTCCGACAGGGTTTTCGGGCATCCTTTTCACGGCGCCGTCTCAAGATTCAGATACTTCGCCGGTTTTCTGACGATCGCCGTTTCACTTTTCCTTCTAGCGTCATTTCTCCTCACTGTCTCCTCGGCTCCCGCCGATCTCAGATTCGTGAGTTTCGTTTTTTTTTTTTTTTTTAAATTTCTCTAGGTTTTGCGTTAATGTTGATAAGTCAGTGTGGATTTTTTCCTTGGAAAGTACGGCGCAAGTGATTTTTCTTTAATTTTGTCTTGGTGTATGTATAGATGCATTTAAGTTATTATGATGATGCTGAAGTGATTTTTCTTTTCTGTCATTTTCGTTCAATTATTGGTGTTCTTATCTTAATTTTTCTAACTTTTCATATCGCATTCTCCTTTTTTAAGATAATGTTACAATTGACGTATATTTCTGAAATATTTTACCTTAATGTTATATTTGTTTAGAAAGGACTGATTTTTGCTGCTCTGCCTTTGTAATATTTAGGGTTCTTCTGATGGTTCTTCTGGATCCAAATCTGCATCTCTTCGGAGAACAATTTTGGCATTAAAATCGGATCCATTGAAGCCACGGCTGGATCAGATCCGTAAACAAGCAGAGGATCACAGAGCTTTAGCTTTAGCTTATGCTTCCTATGCACGGAAGCTGAAGCTTGAAAACTCGAAGGTTGTTAGGATTTTTGCGGATCTCTCTCGAAATTACACTGATCTCATCTCAAAACCTGTGTATCGAGCATTGTTTGGTTCAGATGCAAATTCAATTGATGAATTGGCTTTGAGACGGTTTGAGAAGGAGGTAAAGGAGCGAATCAAATTGACGCGACAAGTGATTGCTGAGGCAAAAGAATCCTTTGACAATCAATTGAAGATCCATAAGCTGAAAGATACTATCTTTGCTTTGAATGAACAGTTGACAAAAGCTAAAAAGCAAGGTGCTTTTTCAAGCTTGATCGCTGCCAAGTCAATTCCAAAGAGCTTGCATTGCTTGGCTCTGAGATTGATGGAAGAGAGAATTGCTCATGCTGAAAAGTATTCTGATGAGGCAAATCCCCCTAAGCCAGAGTTTGAAGACCCAAAGCTCTATCATTATGCAATTTTTTCTGATAATGTGATTGCTGCTTCTGTTGTGGTTAACTCAGCTGTGAAAAACACGAAAGAGCCTTGGAAGCATGTGTTCCATGTTGTAACTGATAAGATGAATCTGGGGGCTATGCAGGTGATGTTTAAGATGAGAGATTACAGCGGTGCTCATATTGAAGTGAAAGCTGTGGAGGATTATAAATTCCTTAACTCTTCTTATGTTCCAGTGCTAAAACAGCTAGAGTCCTCTAAGTTACAGCAGTTCTACTTTGAAAATAAGCTTGAAAATGCAACAAAGGATACAACTAATATGAAGTTCAGGAATCCAAAGTATTTGTCAATATTGAACCATCTCAGGTTCTATTTGCCAGAAATGTACCCGAAGCTGCACAAGATTTTGTTCTTGGATGATGATATAGTGGTTCAAAGAGATTTAACTGGCTTGTGGAAGATAGATATGGATGGAAAGGTGAATGGGGCTGTGGAGACATGTTTTGGATCATTCCATCGGTATGCACAATATATGAACTTCTCCCACCCACTGATCAAGGCCAGGTTTAGTCCCAAGGCATGTGCTTGGGCTTATGGGATGAACTTCTTTGATTTGGATGCTTGGAGGAGGGAAAAGTGCACTGAGGAGTACCACTACTGGCAGAATCTGGTGAGAATAAATAATTACTTGGTTATTTGATTTTCTTTTTGTTACTTAAGTCATTTGCTATGTTGTAACGTTGTAGCAAAAGCACCCTAAGCAATTTTAGGTGCTTGAGTCCACATCATTTTGCGTTTCATCCCTCAAGATTTATTGAGGTTAGGATCGTAAGTTTTTATGTTGAGGGTCCTAGCACAAATATGTTAGCTACTTTCCCTTTTCAGTAATCTAGCTACTTTCCCTTTTCAGTATTTTTCACACAGTGTCTGTATTACACTTGCAAAGCTAATAATGATTGTGTTGTCATTTGCAGAATGAGAATCGAACACTATGGAAATTAGGGACTTTGCCTCCAGGTCTGATCACTTACTACTCCACAACGAAGCCACTAGACAAATCTTGGCATGTTTTGGGGCTTGGATACAATCCAAGCATAAGCGTGGATGAGATTAACAATGCTGCAGTCATACACTTCAACGGGAATATGAAACCATGGCTTGACATTGCCATAACCCAGTTCCGTCCGCTCTGGACCAAGTATGTAGACTATGAAAATGAGTACGTGCAGGTCTGCAATTTTGGACTATAAATAAATAACCCTGCCCATAAGACCTACGCTTGTGGGACTGGCTAAGCTAGTTCTTCAAAAAACTTTTGAGGCTTTTCTATCCTTACACGTAGATATTTTGTCCTCGAATCCAACCTAGAGACTTTGGTGCTATTTAAACTTTTAAGCCTTTGTTATTCAGAACTAGTAAGTATTTATTCAGAATTAGTATATATCTTATTCTGTTCATACTTGTTCACTGTCAAGTGTCAAGTCCATTATGGCTGAATTGTGATGGCAACTTACATTTGATTCTTACTGTTCTTGCGCATCCATTATCTTTCATTTATGAAATTTGTTAACCGCATTCGATTCATGATGTCTTGTTACACAAAGGTCCCTTCTAGATTCGTCCTGAAGTTGTACCTGTATTATCTGAATTTTCAATTTCTTCTCTTTATCATTATTTTTAGGTTTTATTTTATCGTAATAGGAATCAGTGGGTTGATCATGTGGAGTGTGGATTGTTTGTACAAGCAGGAATTGGTCTGGGAACTTGGGGAAAATATCACATTTAAAATAATTATTTAGAAATATAAGATGAAATAATATTTAGAAGAAAACATCTCGAGTGTGAATGTACGACATTAAAACATGATAATTAGTGCGATTTGAGTGAGGTTAATTAAATTGAGCTCACATAGAAGACACATTAAATTGAGTTAAGATGCTTCAAACAAATTGGCAGCATAGAAATGTAATTGAAATCCTCAGGTTTGCTAATATTGTAAATCATGATAAATAGCAAGTAGTGAAACAATGGTTTGTCTCATCCACCATAGGGACAAAGCAAAGAAGCATTTGCACATTATTAGCACGTGTGAGAATAATTTTAAAAGAAAAATAATTTATCATTCCGAGTGGGGAAAAAAAGGGATTGAATAATTATCCATCAAATACAGAACAGAAAAAGGGCAAAAATAATTGAAGCAGTGCTTTCCTGGGACCTTAGCGGTTAACAGTAAACTAATTAATAGAGAATCTCAACTAAATGTCTAAATCTCACCTAACAATGAACTATACCCACAAATGAGAAAATTGTAAAACAAATTCGTTAAGGGAGCCACCTAAAATTTCAGACAGTTTCGCTGCAACAGAACTGCCAGATAAATAGATTTCGAACCAGGTAAAATGTAGTAGAAATTCCAAAAAAAGAAGAAAATTAAAAGAAAGCAAAATGAGAAGCCTACTGAAATCACTCACTGACCACCTGCAAAAGCTAAATGCTTCAAGCAGAAGCAGGAACCCGAGGCGCCATATTCTTTGAATTGCCATTGGCCATCCCACCAGCTCGGTTCATGCGGCCACCACCATTGCTACTGACGTTTTCAGACCTCTGATAACCATCACGGTTTGAGGATCCTCCACGATTTCCCCCCCTGTTGCCAAACTCACCCCTGCCATTAAATTCGGTCCTGATGTAGCCTCGGCCACCTCCATAGTTTCCACGCCCTCTGACTCCATCGTTTCTGTACCCAGAGCCCCCCCTTCCAGATTGAAACCTTCCCCTATTATTTACTGTTGCACAGAACGAAAGTGCAAACCAAGAAAATGTAAGAATTTACAAACACGGTGTTTGGCTAAAGCTTTAAAAAGTCAGAAGTTGATTGTATCTAGCTCTAGAGCTCATTATAAGCTATAAGATCTTATTATAAGTGCTTTGATAAAATAGGGCGATTAAGCTTTTAGATGTTAAAAATGGCAATTTTACAATTAAAATAATCACATCTAAAAGAATTAGTCAGATTAAGATCTTACATTTAAAAAGGAAAAAGACAAAAAAAAAGAAGAATTCCCCCTAATTTAAGTTAAAAGGAGTATATAAGTTCCAAATATTTTATTTTCATAACAAATAACATTGATTTTTTTTTTATCTACCAAACTGTTTTAAAGAGCTTATAAGCTCAGCCACACAAACTCTTAAAGTATGAATTGTTCAAAAACCACGGTTTCATGTTTGTTTCTGAAAGTACTGAGTTCAACATTAAGCAAACAGATGTGCATCAAAATGAATTTTAATAGATTATGTGAAGGGTCAAATGACTAATTAAGGAAAACAAATGTGCAGAATAATGAACAAAACGAGTTATAATATAGCAGAATCAATCCTTAAGTGCTCTAACTTTTTGAAGATTTAATCCACTTGCCTCGAGTATTTGTAGACCTCTTCTCTTCAATAATGGCTTGACGTCCACCAATTGCTACGGGAGAAGCCTGTAACATCAAGACAATGTGATAATGCAGACCACTAAGAACAGTTAATGATCAGATTCTATGTTAAGGAAATAAGCTCATGACATTAACATAGGAAACAGAATTAGAACAAAACAACCATCTCTACATCATTCCCAGAAACCACATTCAACTCCCGATTTGCATTTTAAATAGGCTTTTCAACTCATTCATAATAAAAGGTACACATCAGTGTAACAGATTCATATGTCTAAGATCTGTGCTTTAGTCATCTGACATATAGTATTCACCAAAAAGAATAACATTTGAAAGAAATGTAACAAAAAGTTTATCCATTCAGTTTATGGATATCCGCAAAGACACATTCATAAGGTGTAAGTAGTGGAATTATCTAGAAGTGACTAAACTGAGGTCCGTGATTAACTTTAGTCATGCTAGAACCCTGTAAAGAGTGTCATGTCACAAAAAAAAAAAAAACCACATGTAATAAAAGCATGACACTGAAAGTGTAAATTTCATCACCTGATTAATAGCCAATTAGCCATCAAACATCGCTAAAGATATATTAAACGTTATAACACCACAAATCTCAACATACCTCGAGGGCTTTCTCCACAGAACTTGCCTCCTCAAATTCCACAAAGCCAAAACAAAATTGTTGTTGCTGCATCAAACATATAATGACCAGTCTGATTGCGTACTAAATAAAACTTGTATAGAGACAATAAGCATCAATCATCTCAATAATAATTAGCAGATTAGAACATACCCTATTGCTTCTAACTTGAATTCCATCCTTCTTGATGGTTCCAAATGTGCTAAACACTTCTTCAAGCTGTGCTTCAGTAGCATTCATTGGAAGACCCTTAATATAAATTGAATAACCATCCGCTGCACATAACATAGGAAAAAAAAAAGTTATGCACAGTAGAAAAAGGTGGTTCAACCAAAGACAACAAATGAAAAATTGGAAACAAGCGATTGGTATTAGATGAATGAAATTGTCATGCCTTCACCCTCTTGGTTGTGTTCATTATCAATTGAGTCCATACTGGAAACATGTCCATTAGGTGCTGGAACAGTTGGGTTAACTTGGTCCGTCCTTTTTGGTGGTGCTTTTCGAACCGGAGGAGGAGAGAAACTTGCAGCAGTTTCCTTGAGATGCATCACCTGAAATGATATCATGAGGGGAAAACTAAGATCGACTAACAGGAAACAGAAAAAACATGCACCGGTAGAACCAAAAAAGCAGGCAAAGCATATAAACAAGAGTACAAGACCAGATACAGTTGTTCAACCAGAGTGTCAGATCATGATATAGCATATTTATTTTCAAGGAAGGGATGGAAATGTGACTGGCTAAAAGGTGCAGGATATAAGACTAGGCTTATTTATCAGATTATTATTGACCACATACAATTGAAGCATAAGACTTCTTTGGCACTTCATCAATTTTGACATGGGATTCAACCACCAATTCTGGCTCGTCCTGTACTTCGTTGACAACCTCAGCGACAGGGACTTCTTCTTCAGCAATTGCTACATCTCCATTCTCAGGAGGGTTAATAACTTCTCCAGAAACAGCTTCCTCTACGGATGGCGTGCTCTGCTCAGAAACATGATTCTCCTGAACTGGAGCAGGAACTGCCAACAGCAAATTGAAAAGATGTAAAAAAAATCAACTCAAACAATAAGGACAAGAAACAAAATATTCCAAAGAAATCACATACCAGGTTCTTCAGCAATGGGCACCACAACATCACTGACCAGTGCTGGATTAGGAGTGGCATTACTCACATATCGGAAAATGTCATTCAAAACAAAGTAACCCCTGTCTTGTGGAGCAAGGAAGAAGGTTTGAGTGAAGTTGCTAACTTTGTCGTCTTTTCCTATCAGATAGCCAGTTACAAGAACATGAACTCCACCATTAAACGACTCTTGTGAATCCACCGACTTTATCTCAGCTCTGAACTCTCCATAGTTGAGAGAAACAATTTTCTCATTTATGGCCTGCAATCAGATCCGCAAGAAACACTATTAAAATTTAACAATTTCCCAATTCAATCAGTTAAAAACCTCAAGATACCACCTTTTTTAATTTTTTAATCAATCAAAGAACAATAAAAAGTTATTACAGAATTATGCAGGACATTCACAGATTCACATATTAATCAACCTAAAAGGATTAGGAACAGAAGCTGGCAATAGAAAATTTGACATGACCAGAAGAAAATATGATTTTCCCATTCCCATATGCACTATAACCAAGCAAATCAAGCAGTCAACCTTTATAATCAGTTGCATTATCTATGAGACCACGCTACAGTTTAAAATAAATAATTAATTAAAGTAATTGAAACCAATAAGAGTTGAACCCAGAGAGAGAGAGAGAGAGAGAGAGAGAGAGAGAGAGAGAGAGATTACTTTCATAGTGGTGGTGATGCTCATGGAGCCATCCTCCTCAGCACGGCCAAGCTTACTAATGTCCTGATAAAACCGATGGACGAGCTCTGGAGAGTGATGCAGTATGTGATAGTACTGCTGCACGAATGCATTCCCAACCTATCCGTCCCACAAATTTCCAATGTTTATCATTTTTATTTCTTATCATTAACAAATAAAAAGTAACTAAAATACTAAACGAAAGAGAACTCACAACTTGAGCAGAAACTGGCGGCTGAGCCGCCGCCGCCGAATCTACTGCTGCCATCACTGATCAGAGATCTATTCACCTACAGAATCCCGTATCACAAAAGAATAAGCTCAATCACTCTCTTACACGCACATAAACCCTAAACCTTCACACATCATTCTCTATCAATCATTTCAACCTATTAGTATTACCACAACGAGATACAAATCATTCGAACATATAGTATCATACGATCGGGTCGTACCTGGATGCGAATCGGATCCGATTGAGAGAGAAACCGACCGTTTTTGTTTCTCTCTCTAGTTTGAAAATTTCTTCAAAATCTTGGAAGACTCCGGCGAGCGATTATGCAGGTCCGGCGGTGGTTTCTAGGGTTTAAGAAGCGAATGTGTAGGAGAGACGGTGGATCTCGGAAAGGGCAGGATGTGAGAGAGAGAGAGAGAGAGAGAGAGAGAGGGTTTTCTGAAGATTTATTGTGCCTATTTATATATGTCTAGAAAGAGAGTATCTTTGTGTGATGAGTTTGTTACACGCGATTATACTAAATCAACAATTAAGTTTTAGTTATTAATACCAAATAAAATTTATCAAGATTGATTTTGTTTTCTTTTTTTAATAATCAATTGAGTTCTTAATTTTATTTTGTTTTTGAGGGCGAGTTCTTAAATAATTGA
This sequence comes from Scutellaria baicalensis, assembly GCA_005771605.1. NCBI lineage: Eukaryota > Viridiplantae > Streptophyta > Magnoliopsida > Lamiales > Lamiaceae > Scutellaria > Scutellaria baicalensis. The sequence goes on along the minus strand of CM016726.1, from coordinate 15,782,420 downwards.
AACTAGGTTTATTTGAAAAAAATAATCCAAAACTCTGTAATTTTTTTTCTATTTTTGTCGATCGTGCTAAAATTACAATTTTAACCATGAATTAATCTATTTATTTTAATTTAGCCGATTCATATTTTGGTCAAAATTATGTGATGATTATGATGATGCCATATGAATATGAGTAAGTCTTATGTGAGACCGTCTCATGGATCTTTTTTCGTGAGACGGGTCAACCCATAACCCACACTTAACAATTCACATGAAAATCTATGAATATGAATTTAATTCATGGATAATAAGGATCCGTCTCACGAAAACTATCCGTGAGACCGTCTCATATGAGTTTTTGTGTATGAATATTATATAAATCATACACCACTTTAAAATAAACCAACCCTCCTTAACCATAATTAAGTCATTTTAACCTAAACTAGTAGTGTACCTGTGCGTTGCACAGTGTGTTATATATATAATTATTAAAAAAATATAATAACATATAAAATGTAATGATTATTATTTTAACAAAAATATGTTGATACTTTTTTAATTTGTATTAGTATAAAGTTAGGTATTTTAACTTTAAATTTATGTCATTATAAATAATTATATTCGAAAATATTAGAAATTTGAAATATATAAAGTAATATATTAATCTATGGATTAAACAAATAAATAAATAAAAATTTGTGTCAGAACATTACATGGGTAGTGAAATTTTAAAAAATAAATTTAATATCTAAAAATAAGTTATATGTATTAGAAACGTTATGATTTAAGTATTGAGATAAATATATTTATATTTTATTGACATTTATAACTATAAATACACATATTTTAATATATATATTTTTGGTTCAATGTCACATATAACTCATTTATTTTAAATCAAACAAAAAATTATATTAGCTTTTCAAATACATGAAAATCTCTCTTGCTATCTATTTAAATGAAACAATTCAAAATTGGACTTAATCTACACATTTTGAATAAAAAAATTATGAATAATAATTATAAGATTGATAAGTCAATATATCAGGAATTAAGAATTATGAAATTTTAATTTGTAAAAAACCAGAAAAATTACCTCTGTCCAATCCCTTATGATACCTCAATTAATCAGAATATAATATAAATAAAATTTGACAACAAATAAATATAAAATAAGAAAGATAAAATAAACTATTTGTATATTTCAAATGAATAAGTTTGTTAACTTGCAATAATAATTTTAATCTAATTTTTTCTATTTGATATATTTTATATGTGTAATCTATTAGGTACACCTATAATATTATTTTATTTCTACATTTTAATATCAATTTACAATAAATTAATACTATATGTCATATTAAAAACGTTTAAAAATGAAAAATCATTGAAACTCATACACATACATTTCCATATTTCAATTTGATAAATTTTATATGAATATTAAATTTAAGATCATTAAATAATGATTGATTTTATATATTTAAAATTGATTTAAAATAGAGTAAATTACAAAAAACAACCACAGCTATCGACTTTTTTAAAATTGCAACCTAATCTGTTTTTTTTAAGATTGTCACTCAATCTTTCTGTGGTTTTGCCGATTGCAAAATTTTCGGTCATTTTTCCGACAAATGAATTAATTTTTTTTCACTTTGCAACCCAAACTTTAATTTTTTGTCCAATCGCAAATCATGATTTTTTTTTCGCTTCACACTGATACCTTTATGTTATATATATGAGTGTAACATTTATGTTATATATCGATATTCATAAAATAAATATCAAGGAAATATTGTTCAAATTGGTGAAATATATGTAACATCGGTAAAAAATCGATGAAATATCAATAAATATCTAGAAAATATTGGAATATATTGGTAAATATATTTTTTTATTTGAAATTTATATACAATAAATACTAAATTGAGTACCATAACTGATTTCTTAAATTAAATATTTATTTATTTGTATTGAATTTCTTAAAATACAATAAATATGTTTATTTATTTTCATTTGTATTGAGTTTCTTAAAATATAATAAATAAGTTTATTTGTATTTATTTATTTGTATTGAGTTTCTTACAATATGAAAGCAATTAATAGGTTTCTTAAAATAACAATTATTTAATAGATAGATAATTTATTGCAGTTAGTTTTGACAGGATATCCTGCTTTTATATATATATAGATAATACAATTACATGAAAAAAGAAAAAACTAAGAAACAAAGATCACATATATGAAAACATGGACTTCAAAGTATTAGATTCATGACGGCTCATCCCATACGCCACCAAAGAAGGTGGCGGCCCCGCCGTATTACTAGTCGCCGACTCCAAATTCACTTTCTGGTGCCTTGGTGTTGTCTTCTCTACATTTAGTCTAACTCTTTTTTTTTTTTTAATCTATATTTAGTCTTTTGATCAATCACATGCACTATTAATATCAGACTAGGTCGTGGTGAAATCGTCTTAGGAACCTTGCATAAACCACACTTATTAGAATTTGTGAAAAAACAGAGTTTTGTGAAAGGAAAAAAAAAGGTTTAATTATAGATAATAGAGCTCTTTTTAACGAGAATTATTCGTGAGATCGTCTCACATGAGTTTATTTTATATTTGTGAAATGAGTTTACTTATGGATAATAAGGATTCATTTCATGAAAGTTATTAATGAAATCGTCTCATATGAGCTTTTATGTTAATGTACACTGATATTTCTGCAGTTGATTATCAAGGTTAGATTTTTTTACCATTATCTTAAAACGTTCTTCATAATTTTTTTCTCAAATAATCTAAGAATTTTATTTTATGTAATATTTTATTAGTTTTCTAATTAATAAATTTGTACAACATCAATTTTGATCAAGAGATATAATTTCAAATATTTTAGCTTAAAATAATTATCGAAAGTCGAAACACACCATATTCAAAAAAAAAAATCTCAAATGAATCAAAAAGATATGTCCAACAAATGAATAGAAAGATTGAGAAATGTAAATCAAAGCCATTGATATTTTAATAATCAAAACCGATAAAATTTTGTTTGGTTTATATTTTTTGAAGACTTTTTAAGAACTACAGAGCCCTACTTCGGTACGTAATTCTACAACATCTACATTGGTATTGAATATTATCACAACTTGTATGATATCTGAAATGTGATACATTTTGGAAAAAATTACAAAAATAATGTGCCTTAAACCACTCATTATATGGTGTCATGAAAATATTATTAAGTGCAATATAGTAGAATTAGACGTGCATAACAAGGGCATTGGAATTATGATGCTGATACGCTAGAAAAAAAAAAACTCACAAAGCATTCATGAAATGGTGTAAGATTGTTGGTCACTTAGTATATTTCTAAAAGTCGGATTGAAGCTATGGAAAGGAACATGCATTATGTATGGTTAAAACTCTTGTGGTAAAACCACAAAATATTTGATAATAAAATTACAGGGATCAAACTGACCTTGTGAAAATAAAAGACATAAGAATAATCAACATCTTGAATAGATGATTGTCACGTGTTTAAATGTACATGAATAGATTTTTGGTGAGTGAAAAATTAATGCACGAAAGTATGGTGGTTGAGAATGAAATGTTTGACATTTGGAAATTGTCTCACATAAAAACTTTAACCTTTTAAACTTCACTGTGTAAGTAGTCATGTCTCAAGTCTTACAAAAGTGAGATGAACTAATAAATAGATGGATTTGGGCTCTGGATTAAGTCAAGCCCAAATTAATGGAAATTGCAAATACAGGATATTAATTTTAGGTCATCCACCATTTAGGGTCATTATTTAGGGCAAATTACTCAAATCAACAAAATTTCGGTTAATTTACATTACAAAAAAAATAATAAATTATTCTTATTATGCCATTGATTATGACGACTCATCAGTTTGTGATCTGCTTATTTAATTTGTAACCCGTCGGTTTGTGATTGACCCATCTAATTTGTAACTCGTTAGTTTGTGATCTGTCCATTTAATTTGCAATTGTGACCCATTTCTGTGAGCCTTTATAACTTAAGGCATTGATCATGCGTGGATTTCACTATCTGGAAAATGATGCAGAGATCAATTTTGTTTGCTTTACAAACACAGATCAATTTTGTTCAAGGAAGAAAAAATGGAAGACTAGTTGAGGAAGATTTTGTGAAGATCTTGTTGTTGCCTGTGGTGTCCCAAAAATTTCGACATCTTTTTTTGTGTTTTAGTGCCACCTGTATTGTTACCAATATTTTTGCAAACATTTTACTTCTATATTTGTTTTCTTTTCTACAATTTTCATAATTTAATATTGTTCAATGTACTATAAACCCAACTAATCTTTCTATAAAATATGATTCATTCAGGTCCATGGCTTGGAAACTTGAGTTTCTAATATTAAAAATATTACCATGAGAGACCTCAATGTATCAAAATAAAAATGATCTACATTGATGTCTACTAGTAGTGCACCCGCTCGATGCTTGTTATATAATATAATTATTTTTATTGTTGATAATATAGTGTAATCTATATTGTATTTAAAATGTTAAATATTTTTTTAATGCTTTTTGTAATCTATACCATTGTAATACTAATTTTTTTTAATGCAATTACTTATAAACGGATTTGGACAATTAAGACGACAATCAAGTTAGTATTGGTAATATCTCATTATATTTGAAAAAGTTTTTCATCTCGATTTTTCATCTTTTTTTGACGTTTCTAAACTCCATTTCATGCTAGCTCATTCTCATCAAGTGAGAGTGATTATATATGAATTGCTTATATAGTATAATGGTTTTCATCTCGATTTTTCTTCTTATCTCAATCACTAATTTTTTATTTTTTATTTTTTGATATTTCTAACCTCCATTTGATGCTACTTCATCTTAATTACATAAAAGTTATTACATGCTTATATTGTACAATAACTTTCATCTTAATTTTTTTTCTTCTTTTGATATTTCTAACCTCAATTTCATCTATTTCATTCTCATTAAGTGAGTAATTATATATACATACATTGCTTATATGAAAAAATGACTTTCATCTCAATTTTTCTTCTTATTTTCATCACTAATTTTCTTCTTCTTTTGATATTTCAAGCCTCCATTATTTTTCGTTTTGTTTTGATATTTTAAACCTCCATTTCTATAAGTTAGTTCATCCTCATTTAGTGAGACTTCCATCTCCATTCATGTATTTCTTATATAGTAGTAAGACAATGACTTGTAGATGAAGTCTAATCCTAATGGCTTGATATGAAAGTTTGATTCAAAATTATTAAATTAATTTAGAAAACCAAAATTAAATTAAAAAAATTACTCAAATTGTTCAATAATTTTTAGGAGCTTGTCCAATAAGACACTCAAAAGATTTTTTTTTTTTAGTTTTCTTTTTCCATTTTTTTCCTATTGGCTAATAGTTTTGCTATTGAATAACAAATTGGTAATAATCACAAACTATTGTCATTTTAGATATAGTATAAATATAAATTAAATATAATAATTAATAATATGTGTAATATAATACATAATTTTTTTCTCTCTCTTTTCATTATAATGTATCATTAATCAAGAATTATATATGTTTTCCTTTTATTTTTTATTATAATATTTGATAACTTATCAAAAAAGTCATGTAATTTAAAACAATTAAATTAATTTAGAAAAACAAAATGAAATCTTGAAAAACTAAAATAAAAAGAAATTATTTACACATCATCAAATTGATGTGACATTTTTAAGAGGAAAAATGACAAATTAGTAATTATTGTCAACTTGCTTGCTTTTAGAGAACCAAAATTAAATTTAAAAAAATTACTCAAATTGTCCAATATTTTTAGGAGAAGCCTAATCCTAATAGCTTGATATGGAAGTTTAATTCAAAATTATTAAATTAATTTAGAAAGCCAAAATTAAATTGAAAAAAATTACTCAAATTTTTCAATAATTTTTAGGAGCTTGTCCAATAAGATACTCAAAAGTTTTTTTTTTTTAGTTTTCTTTTTACCTTTTTTTCCTACTGGCTAATAGTTTTGCTATTGAATGACAAATTGGTAATAATCACCAATTATTGTCATTTTAGATTTAGTATATATATATAAATTTAAATAATTATATTTTTCATATTCTTTTATGTATATTGTATTATTAAAAAACATCGAATACTTATACTTATATTACGAAGTATATACTTCTAACATAAAATACTTTCGTATTAACTTCTAACTTCATAAAACTTTAAATATTTATATTATCTTAAACATTTATGTTTAAGTACATGAATTTCAAAATTGATCTATTAAATATTTTATCACAAAATATATATTAAAATAAAAAAGACGTTTTAAAAAGAAGACACATAAGTATCTTAATATGAAAAAACAAAATTTCTACAATAAATTATATTATGTAGATTTTATTTACTTTAGAAACTTTTAACTAAATCTTTTATAATTTATAATTATTTAAAAAAATTAATAATATGTTTAATATAATACATAAAAAATATAATTTTCCCCCTCGTTCATTATATCCTTAATCAAGAATTATATATGTCTTTTTTATTATAATATTTGATAACTTATTAAGAAAGTCATATAATTTAAAACTATTAAATTAATATAAAAAAATACAAAATCTTGAAAAACTAAAATAAAAAGAAATTACTTAAGCATCATCAAATTAATGTGACATTTTTAAGAGGAAAGTGACAAATTAGTAATTATTGTCAACTTACTTGTTTTTAGTATAATATAGATATAGATATGCTAGCTACTGGGTGAAGAATATGAATATTATTATACCAACTCACCAAACATCTGCATTAAAAAAAGGCCCTATGGAGCATAAAATGCATCTTGCACTTAAAAATCATGAGGTCATAGATCGTCGGTTAATAACATTCAGGAGAAGGTAATTTAAAGTTTTTTTTTTTTTGCATTTGGTTTGGTTGTTATATAGTATTATGTTTAAGATAATATTTTTGATTAGTATGATTTGATGTAGTTATGTGAAATAAATATTCTTCAAAATTGTTCAACACTCTGGTGAGTGATTTTCTAGGGTTTAACGAATGTGTAGGAGGAGGAGTGGTGAATCTCGCTAATTTGAGACACACTTTTTTCAATCAGAATCTTTTATTCCAAACCGTGTTTCATCAGATGTTCTAATATAATTCTCTACCAATGTACATTGAAATAATGGAACATAAGATTAAAATGTTTCATTTGGTGTTTTAATATAATCCCCTACATACATTGAAAATAATGGAACATAAGATGAAAATGTTTCATTTGGTGTTATAATATAATCCCCTACCAATGTACATTGAAAATAATAGAATATAAGATGAAACACAATTTGAAATAAAGGATCCAATTCCTTTTTTTATGGATCATAATATATTTTCTCTCACTTTTAAAAGATGTGATTTTTTTTTTCATATCCCTAAGATTTGATTTTTCATTGTCAAGCTAATGAGATTTGGACACTTATGATATTTGATTGGTAATTTAATTTAATTTCTCACATTAAAAAAAATATGGAATTGAATTTTTAAATTTCATTTTATACGTAACATAATTAATTTGATTGGATTTTATAATTTTAGTTTTTTTTATCTACACACATCTAAATGGGTATCATAAAAACACGCAGACAAATTACTATCATGTGAGAAAAGATAAACTATTAACATTCAATTTTATTAATGGATGGACTAAAAGCTCATATAACCCAATTTAATTAACAATTATCTCGTCAAACTAAAATCCAATTCTTGAATATCAATGCTCATTCAATTGCATGTATATATATGATTCACTCGTTTACCTATAGGAGTGTGCCTGGTCCGATTGATTATATGGACAATTGAAAATCTTCAAAATCAAATCAAACTACAAGGGATTTAGAAATGATTCTTCGAAATCAAAACAAAATAGAACATCTTTAGAACTAAACCTAATCATATTTCGGTTTGATTCGGTTGGAGATTCGATTCTTTTGGTTCAGAACAATTTGAGATAGAGATTTCTATATTGGGAGATATTTTTTAAAACAACAAAACTCGCGTGCAACCGTCGCACATGCGATGGAATTCCAGATCACATACTTATAGCTGAAAAAGACATACTTATGAGTGTAAAAGACATACTTTTAAAACTCATGTTTATACTTGTAAAAATGTACTTATAAAACACATATTTATAGCTGAAAAACACATACTTATACCTATAAAAGACATACTTGAATTTGGTCGCATGAACAACTCAAATCTTTTTAACTACTATCATGTAACCCACGAGCATGTAGCTCAATTGTTATACATCCTATGTTGCAACTTGTGATGACTTAAGATAAAAAAACTACATGTAAATCGAATGTAAGTTTCATCTCCTAATTTAAAATTAATTATTATGCAAATTGCATTTAAACCCGTCATCAACATTATTTGCAATTCCATAAAAAATGAGAACTAAATAATTATTATAGGAGTTGATTATTATTAATTATTAAAAAAATATAAAATGTAAATATTAAAAATCTTTACAAATTATTAACTTAATTAAAAATGTATTATGTAATTATATCAAGAAATATAAAAATACATGACATATATGTCTATATGTATTTTTCAAAATTGGTCCCTCTCGCACGGTTCCATGACACATACATACATTCATATATATTTTCCAATATTGATTATTCGCGCTATTCGATCTAAACTGTCGATTTTGTTTCGATAATCTTCGAAACTCGATCTAAACTGACTTGATTGGTACAATTCGACTCGATCTACACTGACTTGATTGGTCCAATTCGATTTTGTTTCGAGGACCAATCAATTTTGTTTCGATAATCTTCGAGACTCGTGTAGCCCTATTACCCACACTCAAAACTCAAATTTGAGGTACTTGCAATCTATCCAAACAATTTCAATTGCATCGTTCAATTAATTTCACTTTTATTACTGGGATTTGAGTTCAAAATCCCAAACAAACACAGATCCAAGAACCAAAATTTATTTCAAACCAGAAAAGAGAAGGCCTCAGTAATCTACATATAATATACAATTCTTTCCAAAATATCCAAATCTCAACAAAATCATGAGGTCTAAGCAGTTAGCGTTAAAAGAAAAGCAACTTTATCATCTAAACGTTGCAGGCACAACTGTAATGTGCTTCAGCGGCTGTGATGTGTCGTCGCCTCCGGCATGCTCGACGAAGCCAGCCGGAGAAAACGAGCTTCCATGGCAAACACACATTATGCTCACCTCCGTTTTGGTGTACTTATACAAGAACCCTGTTACCGTTCTACCATTTGGGCCATTTCCGGTGGTCGAGACACAAGGCATTTTTGGGATAGAGACAGCATTGTGGTCGGATGGCTTTTCACTTAGACTTCCAGTACTAGTTTCTCTTGATGGGCTAGTGTTGTTGGTTTGGTCAAGAGAAGTAGTACTGTCTTGTGTTGAAGTCTTAATAGTGTTTTGTCCATGTTGATTGAGGATTATTAGCCAGATTTGAACCTCCAACAACTTGGTTTCTTTCTGCTTGTGAACACACCACATTCCTTTCGTTGTGATCAAATGTGTTTTTGGAGACACCCGGATATTGGCTTGGTTGTAGTGAACTCGAGTGGCTTCCGGTGTCGCTACTGCTCCCGCCTATAATAGCACGAATACGGTTAATCTTTAATAGCACGAATACGGTTAATCTTTATGCAACTTTAGATTCTCCATTGATGAGATTGAAGTAAGATTGTCATGTTCTAAGAGCCCAGATCAAGATTCAAATAAAAACCCTCATTTAACGTAAACAAATAGCAGACAAAACGATTTAATAATACATGCAACTTTAGTCTCTCTATTCATGACGTTTAGGTAAGATTGTCATGTCATAAGAGACCAGATCAAGATATAAAAACTCAAGTCAAAATTAAAATAAAACAAAACCCTCAAAATCAAATGTGGCCACTACCTTGGGGCCCATGAATATGTAAGCAAAATGAAGAAGTGTTGAAAATGCCAACAAGATGCAATAATGTTCATCAAATAAGTGAATTAATAGCTCATTATTGAGGAAAGTATACTCAGATGACATTGTTCAGTTTTCATTTGACATTATATCACTATACTATAAAAACAGGGGAATTCGGATATCCATACCTGTTTGTTCAAGAAAGTTCGAATCCTTCAACACTCTTAAATCTCATCGTACAAAAATGTTCAAATATCTCCTAATAAGGCTTCTCGATCTATACACATAATGTGCTTCAAAAAAAATTAAAGGTTGAAAATTGGACACTGGATTCAGAATAACAACAAGGTACATAATACTTGTATTAAGTAATCAAGAAACTAACAAAAGTAAAAGTCCCACATAATAATAGACAAGAAAAGAATGAAGAATGGATAGAGAATTAACAAGAAACAGATAATCACCTTTATGGGAGATGCTCTGATAATCAGAAACAGCAGAAGAACATTGTTCCAATGATCTACTCGAAACCGTCTTCCCATTCCTAAGACCATTGCTGTGTTCTGAATCACAATCCACAGATAAATTCTTGTCACCTTCTCCAACATTAGGCCTCCAAGATGGAAATATTCCACAAGAATTATGAAATCCATTAATGTTTCCATGTTGTACTTTAGGGTACAACATGTTGTTGTTATGAGTGGACAAGGAGAGGCTCAACTCATCTGCAACTCCATTGCTGCCATTCTTGTCTTTCTTCCTAGGTTTCTCCTCCGAAGCACATGATTCTCTCTCTCTACCTTCTCTCTCTTGAGCCCTTACTTGAAGCTTCTGAGCCTCCAAAGACAATTTATCATCCACAAATCCCACCCCATTTTGGCCCCTTGATTTCTTGATCTTCTCCTCTCTCTTCCTTCGTGCTTCCTGTCTTCTCAAAGCCTGAATCTCCCTTCTCCTCTGCAGATCTTCAAACTCAGTGGAAAAACCAGATCTTGAATCAACACCACAAACATTATTAATCTTCTCAACATTAACAGCATTTCCTTGGCAAAATTTCATGTTTCCCCCTATTGAATTCTCTGTTTTCCCATACCTCCCACCAATGGACAACTCCAAATTCAGCTCAAAATCACCACCTTTTCCACCCCTCTCTCCTAACTCCCCGAATTCCTTCCCCATTCCCAAAACCCTATTCAAAAATTCACACGAAAAGAAAAGGAACAAAAAGTGTATATATATGATATATCTTCAATCCTCCACCCTTTTCCCTCACCAGTTGTTTTCCTTGGTTGGACTAGGTTTGAACAACGTTGACAACACCACAAAAAAAGAGAAAAAAAGAGGGATGACGATATATAAACAAGAGCGAAGAGAGAGAGAGAGAGAGAGAGAGAGGTGGGCTTCGGCCACGTGGAGAGAAAAGAGAAGAGAGGAGGCAGTGATGGTTGACACCGAATTGGTTAAGAGTTAAGTACGGAATTAGGCGAGGCTTAATCCGAATCAGTGGCCCCTAATATCCGGCTTAGTAGCAAAGCCTGCATGCATTTCTCCTGCCACGTAAGGCCTCACCAGCGGCACCTGCACCCGAGTCACAACAATCTGACACGTGCCTGTTTCGAAGAGGTGATTGATGTTGGGCGCAGGATTTCTGGGACATGGACACGTGGCCTTTCATCTGATCATTCGGGCCGTTGCTTTCTGTTCAGCCCTGACCGCTACGTGGCGCCTTACACTCTTTCCACGCCCATGTGGGCCCCTTTTTAATCCAACAGATGTTCTTCAGATTTCGTTTTCAAATCCTTTTTTAAATCTTACTCACCCATTTCTTTTGCTAAATTGCAAATTTAGTCCCATAAGGTTAGGGTCGCAATTTAGGTTCCATTAAAATTAACTATATTGATTTTATCCCGTAATTTATTATACCAACGTAATTTTGAGACAAATCAAACTCAATTTTACAATTTACCCCACATCTAAATAATTCTAAATTATAAAATTTCTTAACTCACCTCATCATTTTACAATTACACCCTTTTGTGGGAAAAAATAGGAAAAAAGAATTTGTCAACCCTTCCCTCTCTCGCCGTTCCATCTCCAGCCTCTTCTTCTTTTGTTTTTCTTTTCCTGTAAATTATTCATGAAGATATATATACCTTCCATATATCTTTTATCTTAATTATTGTTTGTGAGGGCAATAGGGTTTGAGAAATTTGTGGAGGAGAAGGTCTGTGTTCGCCGAAAACAGATAAAATCAAAGGGTGAGTTCGATTCTGGTTTTCTGATTTCGTTGTCTATGGTTCGACCACTTTTGGTCGAACTAATCCATGAGTGTTGCACGGACGTGTTCGACTGATTGTGGTCGAACTCTAGATAACAAGTGCAAAAGGTGATTGTCAACTTGGATGAGACATGAACGACTATTTGTTATCGAACGTGGTTTTTGACAAATCTCTTTTTTTTTCTGATTATTATCGGAAAGATGAATGTTTAAATTTCAAAGAGGAAGATGAGTGTAATGGATATTAAATGTGTTGTACTTCAGAACTGTGGGAGGAAGATGTATGTGTTGTGTGTTTGGGGAAGAAGATGAAAGATGAAGATGGGAAGAAAATGGCGTGCTTGGGAAGAAGATGAATAGTGGGTAGAAATTTTATTAATAAGGGTATTTTGGTATTTTTATGTAAATATATTTTTTCATTTATTTTAACTGTGGTGTGTTTGATTTGTCCCAAAATTGCATTGGTATAATAAATTACGGGACGAAATCAATATACCCAATTTTAAGGGGACCTAAATTGCGACCCCTAAACTTATGGGATTAAATTTGCAATTTACCCTTTCTTTTTAATTAACTAATTAATTAATTGCACATTTTCCGTAATTTTACACTTTCAAATTTCTGAAAATACCGTTTACAATATATCTTATGGGAACTAATAAGATTTAAAAAAATATACGATTTTTTTATATCTTTTCTATATGTATAAGTATGATGAGTGATATTCGAATATATTTACCTATTTTTATTTACTTTTAATTTTAAAAAATTATAAATCTCAACAGAAAATGAAATAAAAAACTGAAAACGCTAAATCCAAGATGAACTGACTCTACGTAACGCTCAAACTTTCAAAAACTATTTTAACATATAGATCATAATGGTGAAATTAAATATTAAAGTAATGTATCAATATGCACTTTTCAATTTTTAATTTATATATTTTTGTAAGGAATAAATTACTTCATTCTTGAGTTTTGCATAGCTTCCACTCCTTAATTCGTAGGCATCACGTTTCCGGGTTTCTAGTTGCATCTATGCATTCAAATCAATCAAATTAAACTCAAAATTAAATAACATAGTTAAATACTGTATAGAGAACCCAGCCGAAATTACATAAATTTTTTTAAGGAATTGACTTTTCTAACATTGAATATGACAAAAATACTTTTTTACCACAAAATATAAGAAAGTTACATTTTCTACACTATTTTGACTCGGTCATGGAGAAATCATTGAGTAATGATGGCTTCATGATATATTCAATTTATTTATACTATTATTTAACAATTGTTTTATCCAACAAATCATATAAATTGATAAAAGTAATTAAATTGATAAATGAGGTTCGATTATTAGTGTATTAAACCAAATTTAAATGAATAAAAGTAATTAAATTGATAAATGAGGTTTGTAATACATTTAATAATTGTATATTATTTTGTTTGATTAATAATAGTGGCTCGAGCCATGCATAGTGGTTTGAAATGGTTCGATTATGGGTTAGTATGCAATTAATGAATGGTTCGATCACCACTTTGATGAGTGGTTCGATCACCACTTTAATTGTAGTTACCTTGATGGTACCTATTGTGAGTGGTTCGATCACCACTTTGATGAGTGGTTCTATCACCACTTTAATTGTGTTTGATGAGTGGTTCGATCACCACTTTGATTTAATTTAAAATTCACAGTGGTTCGATCACTTTGGAAAAATTTGGTTTTTTATACTAGTGATCGAACCACTATGAATCTGACATAGTGGTTCGATCACTTTGGAAAAATTTGGTTTTTTACACTAGTGATCGAACCACTATGAATTTGACATAGGGATTCAATCACTTTGGAAAAATTTGGTTTTCTACATTAGTGATCGAACCACTATGAATTTGACATAGTGGTTCGATCACTTTGGAAAAATTTGGTTTTTTACACTAGTGATCGAACCACTATGAATTTGACATAGTGGTTCGATCACTTTGGAAAAAAATTGATTTTTTAAACTAGTGATCGAACCACCTAAATTATATTCAGTAATTCTATTAAATTAAGTATAAATTATTGTGGTTCGATTAACATATTATAATGGTTCTCGTACTAATTAATCGAACCATTATAAATTATATGATTTGTTGGATAAAACAATTGTTAAATAATAGTATAAATAAATTGAATATATCATCAAGCCATCATTACTCAATGATTTCTCCATGACCGAGTCAAAATAGTGTAGAAAAGGTAACTTTTTTATATTTTGTGGTAAAAAAGTACTTTTGTTATATTCAATGTTAGAAAAGTCAATTCCTTAAATTTTTTCGTTTAGTTTGGCACATTTCCTCATACTATATATATATATATATATATATATATAAAACTAATATAAGTCATGTCACTCTATCCAACGTATCAATTTTACTTTTCATATAATCAGAAAATGTAATCATTACACGCTAACATTTTAACATTTTCTTAACTAATCTAAATGTATTTTCATACTGCATTTCATCAATGCATGATTATATTAGATGGCATCATAGTTAGAATTACAAATAAGTTCAAATAATTCCCAATTGGTAGGAGATAGGTCCAGCCAAACATGCCCTTAGAAAACAAGTATTAAACTCGTGAGAAAAAAGCACACATTTAAAAAGAATATTCAAGTTGAACCGCCCATATGATGAACAACTGCATTCATTATTACCTCAAACATTAGGTTGTTTGGTAACAATACCAAACATATATAAATAGTCAATTGTTAATTCGACCAAAATCCAAGTCAGCAACCAAAAAGTCGAAATAACCTTCAATCCCTCTAATGGAAACAAACTTTCAGACGTTAAGAGGCAAGCTGACTATAAGTTTACCATTCATGACACTGCAAAAATCACAAAGATAGCTTATTGTTAGATTTTCTTATAACAAGACGATAGAAGACATGAATGATGGTCGAGGGAGCTTACGCCTTGATGTAATAGTAACAGAAGTCGGCTAAGATGAATGTCTGAACAGTTTCGGAGAGCAGGACCATAGGAAGCCAAATGTAGCCTGCTCCAACGAGATACAAGTACTTTCCTGCTGAATCGTATACCTGTAAAGATGATCAGTTCCAATCGGACACATTAATATGGATTATCTTTTGAGCCGTACAGTATATGAGATCTATATAGCCACATGTATAAGAAAAAACGAGGAGCTAGGAAGATTGTTTCGAGCCAGACAAGCTTGAGACATCCAAAGCCTCAAATATATTTGGAATAGAGACGATAAAACTGTCTTTCTATGTGCCAAAATTGATACCCTCTCTCTCAAATAAGCAAATTTTCACTCTAGCAAAATAATGAATAAATAAAACCTTTATCAAGATTCATGAAACTAATTAAAGCTAACATCTATGAAGTTATAGGCATTCTCAATAGGACTCAAAGTTGTATGATGCTAGTGGACTGTAGTTTTGGTGGGACAAATTAAAATAAGCTTTATCAAGAAACTAAAGCTAACATCTGCCATTAGAATAGTACAATCAAATGTTTGCAATGCCATAATCTACGAGCAACAGGTTAACATGCTGGTTCTAAGACTAGTTTCATTCAACGTCTTGTACATATAAGCAAAATGAGTTCGTATCAATGAACAAAACTAATATTTATACGTTCACTAGTTTCAACAGAAATTGCATGGTATGACTAAAGATTGTATGATGTGTGCTTACCTGAATGATCCAATGAGCACATCCCAAAAATCTTGCCACACCTAGTGCAAACACATAATGGGCCGTAAATGGTTCAATCAACTGAAAACAAACTTAATATTAGTTGGGGATTGATATATTACAAAGACAGAAACAGGATCAAGCATGTAGTAGTTACCTTGGTGTTCTGTATCATCCTAAGTTGTGGCAATACTGAGACAGATTCCAAGTACACAGAGAATGCCCAAAGGATGCGAGAAACACGAGCATGGTGTGTGAAAGGATGTATAAGCATGGCTAGAATCGCACATGGAATAGCCTATCAAAGATCATGAAAGCAACATTACAATCATATGCAATAACAGCAAAACAAAGAACAAGACGACCATCATGACATTACCACATAATACAGAGGCAAATTGTCTAGCTCCATAATGTAAGTCAACTTCAGCTTGACTCTTATCATGTATATGACCCACAAAGTTGAGATCAGTGTTGCAAAGTCGAGAACAGTGTGAATGTCAGTCTCCATAGCAAAACTACAGTATAATCTTGCTGCCAAGAATATAGCTGTAAGCTCTTGAGTCTTCAATGAGAGGCCTAAGAACCAGACAAAGGCAAGATAAATGATCGAGCAGAAGATGACAAATACGGAAAATGAATGTCGTTAGCAACTTTGTTTGTTTAGCAAAAAAATGTTTAGTATGTTATAATCAATGAGCTCTGTTAACAATCATGCTTTTTGTTAGTTTGTGTGTCTGAATCAAAACTTGAATATCATTCAACCAAATCAATGAATCAACCATTAAGCTCTCACATCAGTATAATTAATGATAAAAAATGCTAGATTTTTTTTTTTTTTTGGCTCCAAAATTTGTTTCGTTTTCACTATTTCTAAGCTGCACCATTTGTAATTCATAAAATATAATGAATTCTATTATATAATATTATTCATCTTGTGTTCTATTATACTGTTGATACATGTATTAGTACCTTGATCTTGATGCAGCAAAACATTAGGACATGATTTAATTTTCATTAAACAACAACATCAAAAACAATGCATACCATCTTGTGAATAAAGGACTGAAATTTATAGGATAACAAGAATAGTTATTCGTATTCTTTTACCAAAGTCAACCAATCAACAAGAGTCAATACTATGAAACTCCATTCAACTTCAAAATAAATTAAATTAAAATACAATCTGGGATAAAACCAAAAAAAAAAAACTTTGATAAAAAGAAAAGCACCAATCAGGAAATTAACCCACAAAATGTAGAGCTAAAGATCATCAGTTCAACAAAAACCTATCTCGATCTTCAGACAAAATTCAACGATGAAAAGAGGAACACAGATTAATGAATTACCAGAAGACGAGTTTTGCGTGGTGAGCTTATAGATCAAGACCAAAATCCCAACAAAGTGAATAGTTTCAGAGGCCACAAAGAAGTGGTTGTGATCCTTCACCAGCAGTTTCAGCGCCGCCACCACACACAGCGCAAACGCCGCCGCCAGAACGGTCTTCGATTTCGCCGACCGCCGCCGCACCCATGCAAAAAGCTTGTAAAACGGTGCCGTTATCCTCCTCCGCATGCCGTTTGCTCTGTATCTATCTAAAATCTCTGCCCAAATACTAAAAACTAGCGTTATATATGCCGTTTGTTCCGACATTTAATTTCTAGATTAATGTAAGATTTTTCCGACTTTATGTGATCTCTCTCTCTCTTATTCTTTCTTGGTATGAATGCTTGCTTTTGATTTGGTGTCTTGAATTCTATTAATTACATAATTAATTATCAGAAATAAGTAATACATACATGTTTTTTCTTTATTTGACACTGTCACATACTATACATTTCTTCATGAATGTGGTTTGTTTATTTTAGGTGCTTCATTTATGTTTTTTTATGAAGAAAATGGCATTTACGTTTAATTGCAAAGATACTATGTATTTTTATAGTTATTATGATTATGATGTATCTTCATATATATATTTATATTATTTCATTCATTCTTATCATTTTGTTGCGTATATTATCTAACTTATAAGTTAATATATTATAATAAGTCGTGATTCAAAAAAATAAAAAATGAAAAAAATTATCGCCACTAAATAAAAATGTACCTGCGTCAAGTCAAGTCTGTATGTATGATAACAATTATCTTTTCCAAAAATAACAAAAAAACTTAATATCGACTATAACCAAAATAAAACCAATTATTCCATCTAAACATTTTTTTTGAGGTATTTAAACACTTACTTGAAGGATTAACCATTAACTGGAGATAAATGTGGTTTATGCTTTTTTCTTCCATATCTGGTCTATAGAATTTCTGGTTAATCAAAGACACTAAATACATTGAATTTATAATTGGATTTAGTTAAATTGAAAATATAAGACGCAGATAGTATAAAAATCTCGAACGAAATATATGAAATTCCTATTTTCCAAAATGAATCGTTTCCTTGAATTTTATTTGTCATTCCATAGTCAACAACAATCACAAGATTTTGATTTTCTGTATAATATGAGAAATCAAATTGATGTAATATTATTTTATAATATATATATATATATATATGTATATATCACACATTGCTCTAAAACTAACACGAAAGAAAACACTATTCTAAAATCGATAAATAGAGAGAATGGGAAAAGCCTATAGAATAAGGCTTATGGGATTGTGATGAGATGAGATAATCATCAAAATTATTAATGATGCAACAATATTTTTATTCTAGTTTAATTCATTATTTTCTGCAATTGTTTTCTTGCAACAAATGAGAACCAAGATATTCATTTGTTTGTCTTAAAGTGACAAACATCCTTTATTTCACCATTTTCCAATCTCACTTTTCACATCACCAAGTTATACTACATTATGATATCATCACTATACATATATATAATGGATCAAGATAAAACAAAATATGAAATATTATACTCAGTCGTGGTACAGGACATCCACGAGGCGTGGTGAAACAAGTAGTTCCAATGGAGTTTGTTTAGGCATAGTAATCCCAAGTCCTTCACTCAGATCCACAGGCATATTGGATGTCGTTTTAAACTCGAATCCCTGAAGCAAACGAGCCAAGGTCAAATGCGTTACTTGCATTGCAAATGTGATCCCTGGACACGATCTTCTTCCAGAACCAAATGGAATGAACTCATGATGATGTCCAGTGAAATCAACTTCGCCATGGCTATTCAGAAACCTCTCTGGCATAAATTTGTCTGGTTCTTGCCAAATCCTGGGATCGCGATGCAACTTCCATACGTTAACCAATATCTGGGTCCCTTTTGGGACGTGGTAGCTACTCACACGACAATCTTCCATGGCTTCGTGTGGTACTGCAAGTGGCCCTGGTGGGAATAGGCGCAGCGTTTCTTTGACAATGGCTTGAAGGTAGACTAGGTTCTTGATATCGGAATCTTGTACCCATCTGTCTTTACCGATTTTGTCGCCTATTTCTTGTTGAGCTTTTTGCATGGCTGTTGGGTGGTTTAGTAGTACAGAGAGGAGCCATGTTAGGTGAATTGATGTGGTGTCTGAGCCTGCTAAGATGAGGTTCTGGAAAGAAATACAAATTAGTTAAAGAATATGAATTAGATGTCCAAGCTAAAACAAACTCCTTAATAATTAGAAGATTAAAGAACATCCAGTCGCATAACAGATCTTGTGCAAAACAAAGGTGTTTTGACAGAAAACAGGACACCCCTTGTCTGAAAATTGAGATATTTGAATCATAAAATTAAGAACAAAAACTGAGCATATGTTTCAAGATTGACTCTGATGAACCGCAATCATCATATATCATACAAAATGATGTAAATATTAGAAGTGGAATACCAGTATTGTTGCCTTAATTATGGTATCACGAGTATGTCCAAAGCTTGTGAATTTATCATCAATGGCTGAAAGCATCACGTCAATGAACTCTTGCTCACTCCCTAACCCATTCTTGCTCACCCTTTCGACATGTTCATTGATCCAGCTCTCGGAAACAGTACTCAAATCATTTGCAACCCTCTTCATAGTTTTGATGTGCCCCTGAAAATCCATCCATCTCAGTGGTGGAAATGGAATTGAATCAGATACAACAAACTGTCCTGAAATGAACATAAACTCTTTGATGATTTTCCTGAAAGACTGAGCCTCCGCATTAGTATCATCTGAGTATTTTTTTCCAGCAATCATCATCATAATGATGTTCAATGTTAGTTGCTCAAACCACTCACTCATCACCACTTTGCCTTCATCTTTCTGGGCACCTTTATATAACTCCTTGATGCTGTCGCTGATTTCGGATTCTTGTACGTGCTTCAGTGTCTCAAGTCTTCGGGCCGAGAGCACTTCCATCAGCACGAGCTTCCTCACCTCTCGCCAAAACGGGCCGTGAGTGAAACCAAAACCAGCATAATTGTAGCCAAGGTAAGTCCCTGCAGTAGAACTAGGCCTTCTGGCCAAGATTTTGTCATTGGTTGTGAAGCAATCCTTAACAGCCTCCCAATTGCTCACAACAAGGGCTCTGCGCACCCCGAGGCGTATAGTAAACACAGGCCCATATTTATCAGCCAAAGCTCCTAAAATCCTGCAAACTGGAATTTGCTCCCCTAGTAAGTGAAGGTGACCTATTACAGGCCAAGCACCTGATGGCTCTGGTGCTGAATTCATCCTATCCTTACGGTCAGACGGGCTTCTTCTCGAAAAATTGTATAGCATTACAAGAGCTAAAATCCCGGAAATTGCTAATAGAGGTGAGATCAAATCCATCTTGCAGAGAGAGAGAGAGAGAGAGAGAACAGAAGAATTCAGAAACAGTATTCAATCATGGTTCAGTAGCTGATATTTCAATCATACTAAGGTGTCCCCTTTGGAGTTGACTTGGAGGATGACTTCCTCAGAGATAAATACTATGGTTAAAGAAGAAAGTTGGGAGGTTGGTTGTTTGATGGTGACAATTCCAGTTGGATAGAACAGATTTTCTTTCTTGGACTGGGTCAACTTAGAAAATTAACTCAAGATTCAAACTTTTAGTTATTGTTTTCAAGTAACTTGTTTCAAAACAGAGCTTTCATAAATTATAGATAAGAAGAAAGTTCATCCTGCTTCTTTATTTTTCTCATTTCTTGCTCAAAATCATGATAATTAAAAGAGTAAGCACACAACACTTCCATCTTCTTACAAGAATATACATGTATATCTAAATTAAGCCACTTGTTGTAGAGCGTATCAGGTAGGCGGCGTTTCGTCATTATAACTTTCAATGGATTAGCCTTGAGGAAGGTAATACCTTTTTCTTTCTATCATGTCCACAGGCTCGTTTGATGAAAGCAAACCCCTGGGTTAAATCTTCTGCCAGAATCAAAGGAAATGACATCAGAATGTTGGTCTCTGACATCAACCTGTCCAGAACCTCTCAGGTAAGAAGCTTTCAGGATGCGACCAAACACTTGGGTCTCGTAGCAACTTTCATATATCTATTAATATATCTGTGCCTTCTGGAATCAGATAGCCACTGACCGACTCACATACACTCCTCCATGGGTTCATGTGGTACGGACAGAGGTCCTAGTCTTGCATAAGCTTTTCTAGACAGAGCTGTCTTGAAATATTTCCAGTAAAGTCTGAAGGAGAAAGACTGCCCTGGCAGAGGGAAATTTTTTGGACTTGCATCATCTTGTCGATGAAAATAGTCCCATGTCAATTGGAAGCGAATTTTTTGTTTATTTTCTGGACTTGCTGAAGCATCTAACAATGTCTTCCATGGCAGAGGTTTCCACTCTGCAAGACTTTCTTCAAAAAGTTCCACATTCACTTCCTCAAGATCACGCAGACCAAGCATATTTCGGTTAGGAATGTAGCAATTTTCACTGCTTTCTTGTACAAGTGTCTTGCATTCCTCTTGGGAACCCAATATTGAGTTATGAACTTAGGACGACAACTACAAAATAAACTATTTAAAAGTTCCGAAGATGGCTTGTCGATATCTAAAGTCAAATTTTCCACTACAGGTTTAGGTAAAATTTGAACAACTTCATCATCAATTCTACTACTGTTCAAGAATCTGAGTGAGAGACAAACTTTGGATAGGCTCAACAACATTTTCACGAAGTCCCAGGCTCATAGCAGTACATAGATATACTAGATTTCCATTCTCTTGAAGTTGTCTTAAAAGTCAGGGAAGGAAAACAGAAACCTTAAACGTTTAACTTACGGATACTTGGAATATCAAACCTTGCCCTCAACATCCCACGCTGCCTCAAGCTTATGCACTCTAGCGAATGGCTAGAGTCACCTATTCCTTCGTAGCCATCACAGTGGTGAAGAGACAAATCTTTTAGACAAGGAAATTTAGATGAAAAAACCAGCTATGAACATATATATATATATATCCTCCAACAACAAATACTTGAGCTTGTGAAACTTATGAATCTCATAGTGACTGATTGAATTCACCCTACCATCAACAACTGATCCCATATTCTGTTTTCCAAACTCAATAAGGGGACTCAATCCTAACATTCTTATCAAATCCATAGGCATTCTAGAGAACAACAATTTCTCAATCAATGGGCAGCTCAACAATACATCCCATATTAAATGACCTTGTATAATCACTCTTTGTAAACTAAGCGATTTAAGCTTAGAACAACTTACGTTTCCTTGATCAATTACGCACCCATTCACAGATAATCTTATAATATTTTTGGATTCTAGAACCTCATGCGGTAGAATGAATGAAAAAGATACGCGATCAAATTCAACATCGAGATCAGTTGCACCCATCTTCATGGCTTGCACTATCAAGTCTTTAGCAGCAGAAAAGTGATAGCAATCCCATTCAACACTATCGTCGCTTTTAAGTCTCACCCACAGCCTAAAACTCTCAATCTTTAGGTTCAATGTTTGGTACCTTTGCATAGTCTTCTTCGCGAATTCCACAAACACGAATGCTGGAATCCCAGAGGGTCTCGTCGGAAAGTCGCGTTCGTCGAAATTGAGGTTGGGACGAGTCAACCAGGCGTTGTACCAAAATTTGCAGAGGATCGCTGTTCGAGCAGTTTCTTTCCCCAAGATTTGCAGAGAATCGCTGTTCGAGCAGCATCTTTCCCACTGAGATATGATTGTATGTGTTGAATAATGGTTTCAGGTAGAAGAATTTCGCCATTAACGGCTTCATTCGTATTCACCTTCACCATCGGAAACCCTAGAAATGGTTTTCGAATTGGGGATTTTAGTCTATAATTAACAGTTAACTACACCCCATGCATATTGGTAGACGTTAACTATAGAAATCATCTAACTAATCTATTTCCTTGGATAAAATAATAAATTTAGTGGATCATACCTTCTTCATTATGTATGATTTATCCCTTTTTCTTTAAGAATATAATATCTCATTTTAATGCATTGATAATAGTGTGATTTAAAAAATATATGTACATCTAACTCGTAATATTAAAGATTCGGTTTATCAAGACAAATATGAACAAATTTAATTAGTTAACCACAACACTATTTAATCAAAATCAAGTCTGCACGTCTGTGACTAGCATATTTTATTAAGGAATTTTGTCAAATTCTTCCCATCCATACTTTTCACTTGGTCGATCGGCAATGCTAACTACTCTAGAGAGAGAGAGAGAGAGAGAGAGAGAGAGAGTATTAAAGTGCAATGCTAACAGGAATTGAACCTTAGTTTGTATACCAGATTCTCATATAGAAGGATGTTTGGAACAGTATTAAAAAATCACAAAACGCTCACCAATATCTGAGTTGACAAAAGATGTTGAAAAACGTACAAGGAAGAGGGGTCTACTGGGATTCCCGAAGTCCCCACCTCAAAAGGAATCGAACTTTTGCTGGTGTTGTTGAAGCATCCAACAATGTCTTCCATGGCAGAGGCCTCCACTCAACAACACTCTCTTCAAAAACTTCCACTCTTACTTGCTGCAGATCATGCAAAGCAGGCCTACCTGTATTAGGAATGTAGTCATTATCACTTGTTTCTTGTACAAGCATCTTCCCCAGGAGCCTCACTAAGCCGTGGTTTGCTCCCCCCTTCAACGTCGAGCACGGAGTTATCAACTTGGGGAGGCAACTAGAAAATACACCATCCAAAAGCTCTAAAGATGGAAATTCCATGGATAGCATCAAATTCTCCACAAAAGGTTTTGTTATATTAGCAAATTTAGGGACACAATCAACATTCACAGCACCAGTGCTTCTCTCCAAGAATTCGAGTGTGAGAGAGATCTTGGACATGGCAAAATGTTTCAGAAAACTTTGCAAATTAGCAAACCATGAAGTTTTATGCCTATTCCAGGTTAAACATACGTCGGACTTCAATGACAATGAAGCTGCTTTGAAGTAGAGGCAAGGGAAATTCCAACCGGAGAAGGCAAACTTACGAAGATTTGGAACATCAAACTGGGCCCGCCACAACTTCATCTCCGAGATACTTATGCGCTCAAGTGAAAGGCTAGAAATATCTATCGAATCAAAGGGACTGCAATCATGAACGCCTAAATCCTTCAGGCAAGGAAATTTAGACGAAATGTCGTTGAAAAACGAGGTGTCAAAGTACAACTTCTCCAAGAACAGAGATTTCACCTTATCAAACTTATACTGAGGTCTGATGAAACCATCAAGAACCGATCCCACGTATTGTTCGCCAAGCGGAGCAAAGGGACCCAAGGGCGACAGAGAAAGTTCCTCGCCATCATAACCAAGCACCTCAATAAAGCATTCAGATATTGACAGATTCTCAACCAAGGGGCAGCTCCGATGTATATCCCAAATGAAATGACCCATAAAACACACGTTGCGTAAAATTAGGGATTCCAGTTTCGAACAACTTACCCTTCCTCGATCGATTCGGCACCCATCAAGAGATAATCTGATAAGGTTTCCGGATTCAAGAACCTCACTCGGTACAACAAACGAATAATGTTCAGAATCAACTGTGGTATCAAGATCAGTAACACCCATTCTCACCGCATTGACAATCAATTCCTGGCAAACAGCAAAGCTCCCGCGTGCCCCCACTTCCCCTACCGCGTCGGCTTCATCTCTCAGCCATAGCCTTAAACTCTCGATCTTTATATTCGATCTTTGGTACCTTTCCACAGTCCTCTCCGCAAACAATAGAAACGCGCTTGTTGTCGGGAAGTTGCGTTCATCGAAATGGAGGTTGGGTCTAGTGAACCAGGCGCGGTACCAAAATTTGGAGAGGATCGTCGTTCGAGCAGCTTCTTCTCCACTCAGAAATGATTGAATGTGTTGAATAACTACATCCGGCAGAAAAAATTCGTCATCAATTTTTTTCAATCTCGCCATGGAAACCCTAGAATTGAGTTATGAACAGAAACAGAGAAGGATTTGAGAGAAAAAGAGGGAACGTTTTATCACTTGATTACATTTCGAGTACTGGTAAACAAACGCTATCGACACTATCTAACCTGATAGCCAAACGACGCCGTTTACTTCTCAGGAAGAAACAGAATGACGGTAATGCATGCATGTACCAAACGCGGGGTTCTTCAAAGTTGAAACAGAGGCAAAGCTCCCTGTTTTTTAATTTTATTTTTCATGAAACAAAAGTCCTAAAATTTATATTATTATTTTAATTATTAAAACCAGTGTGATTATATTATTCCTCAAATTAGTGTCTAATAAGTAAACTATGCTCTATTAAGAGAATTGATCTTAATTTTAAATTTAAGTCTAACATTATGATACAATTTCATCATTTAATTCATTAATATAGTATAATATTTGCATGCGAGCAGGAATTCTACTTTATAGTATGCTACTATATATTCTTATTTGATAAGAAACCAATTATATCTCTACAATACAACCAATATATATTGCTTAAGGATATACATGGAGAAAAACTTTTACAATGTAATAGATACATTTTATAAAAGCGCATAGAACATAAATGCAATATAGTTGAACTCTCTTTTTAAGTTACAGAATAAATAAGTATATAATTCAGGATGTTAAAAAAATTAGAATGACACTAACATAGACAGTTTTTCTAATTAATTTCACCCAAAAATTAATCAGTACACCGTTCTAATCTCAATTGATCATAACATATGTCTAATTAAATTTCACTGGAAGCAAACCCAACAAGCCCAATACCTTTATTTTGAACTATCCTTTATATGATTTTGTGGATGGATTCGAATTTCCATCGATCGGACCAAACACAACCTTAAAGCACAAAAGATAACATATATGACACATAATTTTCACAACAGATTTTCATAGTCGAGGAGCTAGAAAAAAAAACAAGCCTATCATTTTGGCTTTCTTCTAAAGATGTCCACCATGCCACTTAACCACATCTCTTTAATGCAGGACTGAGAAATCTAGTATCAAACGAGAGTACTACTCGTTCTTCACTTTATTTATTATGATTCCCTTTTCCTTGATACTAAATATTTGCATGCATCAATCAAGCTAGATTTTGATAAAGTTGGTGGGGAAGGCGGGGAGTGAGAAGAACTTGAAGAGGTTTGAGCTTAGGGAGAGCAATTCCGAGGCCTTCTTCCATGTCCACCGTCTCTCCCACCGGGGTCGACACCTCGAAACCTTGCAGCAATCGAGCCAGACTCAACTCGATCACTTGCAACCCGTACGTCATTGCAGGGCACATTCTTCTTCCCGAGCTAAATGGAATGTACTCGAAACACTGCCCTCTGTAATTCATGTCCATATTCTCATTCAAGAATCGTTCTGGTCTAAACTCGTCCGGATCAGACCACACTTTGGGGTCACGATGCAACTTCCACAAGTTCACAATCAAACGAGTGCCTTTCGGGACGTAGAAGTTTCCGACGTGGCAATCTTCGGAGGCCTCATGGGGCCCGGCAAGTGGGCCCGGTGGATACAACCTTAGAGTCTCTTTCAGAATGGCCTGTAGGTAAGTGAGGTTGTTCATGTCCGATTCTTGAACCCATCGGCCATGGCCCACCTGGCAGTCAACTTCATCTTGGGCTTTTTTTAGGGCTTTGGGGTTGTTTAGGAGCAATGACATGGCCCAAGTTAGGGTTACCGACATGCTTTCTGATCCTGTCAGAATTAACATCTGAACAACACACACATATATATTATTAATCACTATATAGTAGTAAAAAATATATAGAAATTAAGTGATGATTAATTGCGTGTAAAATGCTTACAAGAATAGTGGCCTTGATGACAGTTTCCCTGTTGAAACCAGAGACCATTTCGTCGTCAGGGATAACTGTTAGCAACACATCCATGAAATCTGCATCTGAGTTAATTGTGTTCCTTGTCTGAATTCTTTCCTGAACCCAATCCTCCAAGACCTTGTCCATTTCCTTGGAAGCCTGTTTCATTCGCTTGATATATCCCCCAATATCCAACCATTCCAAGGATGGGATTGCATCTGACAAAACAAACACACCACTAAGATACAATGCCTCCTTCACCGCTTCGTTGAACTCCCAATCTTTCTCAACTCCTTTGCTGCCACATCACAGCACTACTCATCTTAAATACACATAACATATATACATAGAGATACTATATATTTCGATATAGAGTTTATAAACAATATTGGTATAATATATAAAAGTAGAAATACCTCCGTTTACCCATTTTTATATGTCAAGAAACTTATTTGCCCATTTTTTGGCCGAAATATCAATAATGCCCTCAACTTAAGTTTATATTTACATAAAGTGGAAATACCTCTAATATCATATCAGCATATCGTGAACACGATATTATTTTCCGTGTTCACGATATGCAGAAAGATTCACATATCGTAAACACAATATTATATTTCGTGTCCACGACATGTTGAACCTTTCTGCATATCGTGAACACGATATTATATTTCGTATTCACGACATGTTCATCTTATCTGAAAAGTAGACGCGGGTAGAGTTTCTGGACACGAGTAGAGTTTCCTGGACACGGGTAGAGTTTCTGGACACGAGTAGAGTCTCCTGGACTTTTTTCTTATGTAAATATAACTAAAATTGAGGGTATTATGGAGATTTTACTGTTCAAATTGGGTAAAAAAGTTATTTATTATAAAAATGGGTAGATAAGTTCCTTGACTTATGAAAATGGATATTTTGGAAATCCTCCCTATATAAAATTAGCACATTTCATATAAAAAATTGTTTTTCTACTATAAAAACTAATTAATTTTAGTACTTTTGTATGACAAATCAAGAAAATGGATAGGATTGCCCTTTTGATAAAAGCAAAAAAAGTTGGACAAAATTGTCCTAATTGCCCTTTTCATCACTTAACATATACCTAATTTAATATCAATAATTTAAGGTTTAATTTTCATACGTGAGTTAAAAAGTTTTTGTAACTATGGAAAAGAAAACACTTTATATATATATGAGATAATTGGTATTAAACAACTAGCAAATTTATTTTTCATAAATTATACATTTTTTCTTCACAAAAAACGGATAATACAAAAAAATTAAGTTTTTATGTTAATAAATACATATATATATTGTGTGCTCTGAATTATATATTATTATTATGAGTATTATTTTTTGGTGTTATGATCAAATTTATAGTATAAAAAAATTATGCTATGTCATTTCTTAAATATAAATGATTAAAAATAAAAAGTGAAATATATATATATATATATATGTGTAAATAATAGAAAGTGCAATAAACCAATAATGCATATATATGTTTGATATATTTAAGGCTCACCCATAAAAAAGAAGAAATATATATTTAAAGCTACTTACTTCAAGATTGAAAACCTCTTTCCAACTACCATCCTGATTGTGGTATTGATCGTGACACACTCAAACCAACTACTCATGTTAACGACCTTGTTTGGAGCATCAGTTGAAGACGAATACAAGCCCCTAATGAAGTGGTCCACTTCAGAGGCTCGAACATGGCTTATGTTGCTTAGCCGTCGAGCCGTGAAGAGCTGCGTGGTCACTATTTTCCGTACATCACGCCAATATGGTCCGTAGGGAACCATTGCAAAGCCTAGCCCATTGTAGCCTATGTACCTGGTCATGGCCATGTTTGGGCGGTCCGCGAAGACCCTATCATTGGTGCTCAAGCATTCCTTAATTGCTTCCCAATGGCTCACCACCAGGCCCTGGTGGGTCCCGAGCCGGACGGCGAAGATGGGGCCGTACTTTTCGGCCATGGCTCCGAGGGTTAGAGCCACCGGAGTTTTGCCGCCGAGGAGGTGGAGATGGCCTATGATGGGCCATGCACCCGGCGGCTCCGGCGCGGTCGTTTTGCCGGTTTTTTGGTTGGTTGCTTTGGATATTTTGTAGTATAAGTACTTAAAAATGATGATTGTGGCTACAAATATAGCTATTAATTGTAGGAAGATTGGAAGATTATCCATTGTGGGGATTTGGTTGTGGGATGATGGTGGCGTAAATGGGGTTATTTGTAAGTGACATTTTGCGAAATTATTCAACGTGTTTATAATGGCAAATTAGCAACTAGTATGATGTTGATGGTAAAATTTGGGCACATCAACGTTCACAAGAGAGAAATATCAATACAAATTAATTCACAACCACAAGAAACACCAACTATGATCAGATTTAAAAGTACGGAAACATAAATGACATTGCAAATAGAAAACTCATGTCAAAAATATGTTAAATTACTTGAGGTCTGAAAACATCTTGCTAGAGATAACCAATGTTTTGTACTCAAAATACAACGATTGATCGTATCAAGGTTAGAGTAGCATGCCAAATTTTCAAACTTAGATTAACTAGGAGACCCGATTCTGAGTTTGAGGTATAGGTATAAAAATATTTTCTTGTACGAACTACATGTAATTTGATATTTTTTTTCTTTTGTATAACATACTTTTGAAATTGTCTATCTTGAGTATTAGACAAGTTCTAGTCATACATATGTTCAAAAACAACATTAATGATTTATCTAAAACCTTGGAATGCATTCAATTTAAAGTTCATATGACAAAACAAAACATTTAAAAAAAACAAATTTGAGTGAGAGAAATTAATCTTGAACATGGTAAAAGAATTCAGAAAAATTTTCAACCAACAGAACCATGAAGTAAATTAAAGATATGTCAAACTCTGACTTCCTTGAACTAGCAGGTTTGGAGCACAGGCAAGAAACTTACGAATATTTGGAACATCAAACGAGAAAGTGTCGGAATCAGGTGTGATATCAAGATCAGTAACACCCATTCTCATCGCTTTGACGATCAATTCGTTGGCAACAGCTAGCTAGCGAAGCTCCTGCGTGCCCCAACTTCCCCTAAACTCTCGATCTTTAGGTTCAATCTTTGATACCCTCAAACGCGTTTGTTGATTGGAAGTTTCGATAGGATCATTGTTCGGGCAGCTTTTTTTTCCACCCAGAAACGTACGTGCTGGATAATCGGATCAGGTAGAAAAATTTCGCCTGAAATTGCCATCGGAAACCCTAGAATCGATTATGGATTGGGGATTTTAAAACATATGTAATGAAGTTGAAACAAGGCTCCTTGATTTATAATTTGATTTCACGAAATGAAGCCCCTGAAATACAAAATACATTCTTTATTCTTCCAATTTTACATGTACCTTTAATTTCATGAAAATAATGTCACAATTAGCATTCTCCAAAAAATTCATCATTCATTTTTTTTTTTTTTTTTTTGGTTTCTTGGGTTAATATTGTCCGATTTATATTGTGGGAATTTCTGAAAATTTTGGAGCTTTGTGTTCGAGTTCAATTGTGAAACAAAATGATGAATCACATTACAAACAGTACATGAGTTTATTTATCAAATTTATCAAACATAATATATATATATAATATGGAAATGCATGACATAAATAAACAACTTCCATTAGAGAGTTTGATATAGTTGTGGAGGAAGTCGAGGTTTGAGAACAAGTTGAAGAGGGTTGAGCTTTGGAAGAGCGATTCCCAGGCCTTCTCCCATGTCCACCGCCTCTCCCATCGGAGCCGCCACCTCGAAACCTTGGAGAACACGAGCCAGTGTCAACTCTACCACCTGCAATCCGAATGTCATTCCAGGGCACATTCTTCTTCCTGAGCTGAATGGAATGTACTCGAAACATTGCCCTCTAAAGTTCATCTCACTCTTCTCCTCTAGAAATCGTTCTGGTCGGAACTCGTCTGGATTAGACCACACGTCAGGGTCGCGATGCAACTTCCACAAGTTCACGATCAGACGAGTGCCTTTTGGAACGTAATGGGTGCCAATGTAGCAATCTTGGGTGGCCTCGTGGGGCCCTGCTAGGGGCCCTGGTGGATATAACCTCAGTGTTTCTTTGACTATGGCTTGTAGGTAACTGAGGTTGGTTATGTCGGATTCTTGGATCCATCTGTCTTCACCCACCTTGGCTTCCAGTTCTTGTTGGGCTCGTTTTAAGGTTTCGGGATTGTTTAGTAGCAGTGATAGAGCCCATATTAGTGTCTCTGCAGTGCTTTCTGATCCTGTCAAGATCAGAATCTGAAACCAGCAAAATAGATATGCATATATGTTACACAACTAGATTAATGATCAAATTTCGAATTCATGACTAATATTATATGATCAATTAGGGACAGGTTACCAGAATAGTGGACTTGATGACAGTTTCCCTGTCAAAACCAGATATAACATCGTTGTCTTGAATGGCTGAAAGCATGATCTCCATGAAATCAGATTGGTGGGTTGTGATTACATTATTTTCCTTGGTCCTTGTCCGAATTCTTTCTCGAACCCAATCCTCCAAGGCCTTGTCTATATCCTCACCAGTTCGTTTCATAGCCTTGATATATCCTCCAATGTCCAACCATTCAAGGGATGGGATTGCATCTGACAAAACAAACACTCCACTCAGATACAATGCCCTCTTTATTGCTTCTTTGAACTCCCAATCTTTCTCATCATCTCCACTGCACAAACAAACATACATATTCAAGACTCAATTCTTGAAATTGGAAAAGTGTTCATGTAACTTACTTGGAAAATGAGAATCTTTTCCCAACAAGCATCCTTGTGATAATATTAAAGGTCAAGTGCTCAAACCAACTACTCATAGCCACCACCTTGTCTCCACCATCATCACACGAACCCGAGCTCATTAAATACAAATCTTTGGTAAGATGGTCCACTTCTGAGGCCCGAACATGGCTCAAATCATGGAGCCGTCGAGCCGTCAGAAGCTCGACGGTCACCATTTTTCGAACGTCGCGCCAGTACTGTCCGTACGGGGCCAAGGCAAATGTGGCGTTTCGATAGCCCATATACTTTCCGACGGCCATGGCAGGGCGTGAGGCGAAGATTCTGTCGTTGGTGGTTAGGCATTCTTTAATGGCTTCTGAGTGGCTCACCACCAGGGCGTGGTGGCGGCCGAGGCGGAGGGAGAAAACGGGGCCGTGTTTGTCGGCCATGGCGCCGAGGGTTCGAGCCACAGGAGTTGGACCACAGAGGAGGTGGAGGTGTCCTATGATGGGCCATGCACCTGGTGGTTCCGGTGCCATGCGCCTGTCACGTGTTTTGAACAAGTGATAGATGGCCGGGATTGTGACCAGACATAATGCTATTACTTTTATTATCAATGTAAGAACATTATTCTCCATTTTCCAATGATTTGGTCATGAAATGTTGGCAACCAAGGATGGTTATTTATAGTCCAAGTAAAATTTATTGAAATCGTCTCACAGTATTTTACTTGAGATGGGTTGATCACAATTTACAATTTATAATTCATCCAATTTGATTTATAAAGGGTGTTTGAATTGACATAATAGTGTCGTTTACAAACTTTGTATATAATGAAGATAAAATTAATGGTCAAAAGTTGTTTGTGTTTTATACACTTGTTCCTTATTTAATCAGTCTTTTTGTACTTTTTTTTTTATTTGATTAAAGGGTAAATTGCAAATTACCTCTCATAAGTGTGAGGGGTCACAATTTTCATCCCATAAAAATTGGGTATATTGATTTCGTCCCATAATTTAAAATATTGATGCAATTTTAGGACAAATCTATCTTAATTTAGCAATTTTGGATAATTATCATCGGAAAACCTCACGTATTGTGCGTTTGACCTCGAATTTTGGGATTTTAGTTTAGAAAATACTGACATAATGTTGTTTACGATTTTTATGGTTCAAAAAATGTTGATGTGTTGTCTCACCATTATTTAAAACAAAATCATAAATAACATCGTATCAACATTTTCTGAATCAAAATCCGCAAATCAGAGGTCAGACGTACAACATGTGAGGTTTTCCGACGATAATTGTCTTAAAATTGCTAAATTGAGATAGATTTGTCCCAAATTGTATCAATCTTTTATATTATAAAATGAAATCAATATACTCAATCTTTATAGGACGTGAACTGTGACCCCTAAACTTATGGAATGTAATTTGCACCCTTTGATTAAACTTAGTGATCAACTGGGATTGAAATTCAGAGGAAAAGAATAAAAAAGAGTACACTATTTTATATTTATATCTCTTCTTGTTTGAAACTCGTTTGTAGGTAATATTATTTAATCGATAAGCAAATAAATTAAAATCATGTAATCTTTAAAATACCAAAAAAATATTAAAAATACTTACATATCTGATACCTACATACTTCGTCCCTTTAACAAAGTTGACTATCCCAAACTTAAAACTTAAATGTCTTTTAACTATTTTATGTGGCAAATACAAAATCAACTATTTAGGGATTTATTATTTATTCTCAAAAACTGTCCAATCATACGGACATATATATTAAATATGGTTTTAACGTACGAAGAAACAATGTGGCCATGCTTCACATGCTCATCTGCAAAAATTTCGTAGCTACACATCTTACACGTACATCCATTTTCTATGGCTATGCATGCCTATGACTAAATTTGTTTCTCGTGGTTTGTGCAAGTTTGATTACGTTCTTATGACGATTTTGTGAGCATAAATTTTAAACTTTTTATTTGTTTTGAAATTTGTGGTAAAATTGCACGAAAATTGTCTTATATAAAGTCGTCATATATGAGATAGAGCTTTATATATTCTTATGTGAGATCAATTTGAATGGATTGATCAACTTTTATTGATTTTTATGAACTCAGGTGTATATGAGATTTTAAATGAGGTTTTCTCAGGTTTTACCTACTCATTGAGTTATAATTGAAATAGGCTTTACACATTGAGAATTGTAAAAGTAATAGATTTTTGTTGGTTATAGAACTCATGTACCACTGCCACATATATAACATGACTAGATTTAGGGTGGAAAAACACAGTTAAAGAAAGTGAACTTTCTACTTTGTCCATATCTAATGAGCATGTATATATCAATTATGCTTTCTGGTATATTATTCTTTTCACCTTTTATATATGTATATATATATATATATGTATTCAAATGGTACAACTACATAAAATATTTTTTATAAGAAGTATATTTAGTTCATTTATTAACATACCACACTATATATATAATCTAATCTTTTTACTGAAAATATAAACATTTTAACATTAATTAACTATATACTAAAATATGGGTAAATTCTTGAAATGAAGCCTCGATTTGGAAAAGGGAATGCTTCTTTCTCAAATTTTAGAAAAAAAAAAATATATCGGAGAAAAAACGTAATTGAATGGTCGAGTTCATAGAATGTCAAAATTTGAGTTCAATTTGAACTTGAGTGAGTTTCATTGTCTAAGTTCTAGTTAGACATAATGCAAAACTTATTAATAAACTCAATTACACTTGATTATTTATATTGATAGTTCAAGGTATTGTTTAATTCAACCATAAATTAAGGTTTGATTGACTTCAAATAATTGAGCTTCATGAGTCTTCTTGAATAGCTAGCTAGCAGAGTGGACTGAGTCACACTCTTGAACTATTTTGAGAAGGAGTAAAAATCAAGTAAATGCATTTTCACGTGGATTGTGATTATCTTGGTGTGTATCATGCAACTTACCATTAAATGTCAAGTGGTGAAACCAATTAGACATGGCCACCACCTTGGTTCCATTAGCACCACACAATTCCGAGCAAAGCGGGCCATGAGGTGGGAATTTGAAGTATTTAAATACGACGAAAAACGTTAAAAAACAACGGATTTGATTGGAGAGACGAGGTAGAGATGACAATTTGAATCCGACCTGACATGAGGTCTTTAGGGTGGATCAGACCCACCCCAATGTTTATATTTATTTAATATATATATATATATATATATATATACACTTAAAAACATATGTGTAAGTTAATCATAATCAACTTAATTTTGCCTTATATAAAATGTTAATTGTAATTAAGGATTATATTGAAAAAATGAAAACTATTCAAAATAAATCTCTCAAGATAAAATAAAAATGATCTTAATCAACTTGATTATTTTTGTATTTTTAAATATATGTACATTTTAAAATGTTGGTATAAATGTATGAAATACATTTAATTGTGATCATTTGGACATTTGAGGAAAAAAAAAGTTACATTAGTAAGGAATGAATCCGACGTGGCACAGAGTGCGGGGCCACAGGTTAAGAAAGGTCCATTTAGAGGGGATATTAAATATACTTGAATACCACCCATCCCAAAATAAATAACGTTTTAGTATTTTGTACTATATTAAGGAATGTGATAAAAAGTCCGATCTACCCCTATTTAAATTTAATTAATGATAAGTTTTTATCTCTTTAACACATTTAATTTGAGATGAGTAAATAGAGGCATATTTGGTATGTTGCATCTAAATATGATTTGTAATATGAAAACGACAATTATTTTGGGACAAATTTTAGTTGCGAAAACGACATTTATTTTGAGACGAAGGTAGTATTCAACTATTCGTCGCCGTCGCCATTTCTAGGATGAGGTGAGAAATTATGAGGATTCAGTGGAATAATGTTAATTACGTTTCTACCCTCGAAAGTTTATTAAAGTATCAAAATACTTTATTTATACATTTGCATGTTTGTTGTATGGGCTACCCCAACTTTTATTCTATTTTGATATAGTCTAGACAATGATATTTAATTCCCTATCTGAATGTAATTTAACCATCTATGGGCCGAAGTGTTAGTGGCTGTATAAGCACAAAGTAAAATGTTATTCGGCCCAATATTCAAACCTGCAAGCCCACCAAGCCCTTGAGTTTCGTTATAAGCTGAGCATCTGATGGCCCCTGTAATCTATAGACATCCTAATATAATATTTCTGTTAACTCAAGAACGTTTAAATTATTGATTAATTCTGCCATATATTATCATATATTAGGTCTAAAGAAGGTGGTATATTGAAAGGTTAATTGTTGATAGTGTATCCATTCACTCGGGTCGGATTCAGGTCAGTTCAGTCCATATGCCTTCTTTTTCACATGAATTTTGTGTTTTAATCGTAACTTTTATGATATATTAGTTATACCTTCATTTTCCAGATTTTATACTTTTAGTTCAATACTTTAACTAAAAAAAAAAAACACCAATCTTTATACTATGTTAATCATACATTTCATGTTATATTAATCACACATTTAAGTTATATTAATTATACATTTATATAATTTTACTTATACATTTATGTATATAACTAATATATAGTGAAACCATTATAAGTGAATACCGTTGAGACTAGAAAAAAATATTCATTTAACGAAATTATTTATTTATCGAAAAAAATATTCATTTCAGAACCAAGTTGGGACCAAAGAAAATTATTCATTTGTCGAATTTATTCGTTTATCGAACATTCATTTATCGAGGTTTCACTGTAATTATAAGGTATGAATAACATAACATGGAGGTAAAACACTTGAAGCGGATTTTGGTGGGGTTGAGCTCATCCACCAGACAATAAGAGCGCGTGGAACCTTGTTTTTTAGAGTGTGGATCAGATTGAGTCGGGTGCATATATCAATGCACCAAGTTTGTAATTGAAACCCAGTCAAGCATTAATTGGATTGTTGGTTCCGATTGGGTTTGGGTTTTTCGAAGGGTTTGAGTAGTGCTTGGAAATGAAAGTTAGATAGGCGACCCAAATATAGGGGGCGTTGATTAGGGTCCCACAACCAAATCTAAGCAATTGAATTCCATTCCAAATTCCAGAGTGGGAAAGGAGAAAGAGTGAAAAAAACTGCAATTTGCAAATCCTTCCACTCATTCCTAAACCAAACGCCAACCCTACGTTTTATTATTACCTTCAAATCTGCACACACACTTCTCTCTCCCCCTCCTATTCCTTCCTGTCCACCGTCTTCACCATTCCTCATACTCGGTTTATATACTCTGGTTCGTGGGATCTGTTTTGTTTTTTGTTGTGGCTCTGATCTGGGCCGCCGCCGCCGCCGCCTCTCTGAATCTGATTCATCATTCTGGAGCCCCAAAGTTTGAATCTTTGACCTGGGTTTTTTTGTTTCCTCGAGCAGGAGAAGGGTGCAGTGAATCTTGATCGAATAAAGGGATTTGATTGGATTGTCGATGGGCGCTTTAGATGATGGGCATTTTGATGCGGAACTGAGCAATGGAGTGAGTCTTGGAGAGGTGGATTTTGAGGAAGAGCCTCGGACTTTGGCCATTGAAGAAGCTGTCAAAGTTTTGTTGCAGGGTTTGGGTGAAGATTTCAATCGTGAAGGTCTGAGAAAGACACCTCTTCGCGTCGCTAAGGCCTTTAAACAAGGGACTCGAGGTTGGTTTTTCTCTATCTTTCCTTTTCATTTTCATTGGCTTATTCGTTGTTAGACTAGTTAGATCTGTTGCTTTCTTGTTGCCTATTAAGTGTTTGATGAAATGGAGGATTTATTTTTCAGCAGATCTTGGTTTTATGACGTTGTTATATTCTTAGACTGTTATCGTTGGATTGCGTTGGTTTTGAAGACTATCCTTTTGATTTAAACAGATTTTTGACCAATATATGCATCTTTCAAAGTGAAGATTTGCACTTTCTTGTATGGTGATGAGGGATCATATGCGTTCTTCAAGTTTGTTAGACTAGCTTGTACTAGATGTTAGATTCAATCGTTAAAATCACACATGCAAATGAAAACAGCAAAAGGAACTATGTGCTTGTCAAGTTGGCAAAACAATTTACTTTTGTCCGTACATAGTTGAGATTTTAATGCAAGGAGTTGGATATACTTAAGACAGATTTCCTTTAGACTTGAACAAATTACTTAGTTGAAGATTTATTGCCAATTCAAGTATTGTTTATTGCTTTTATTTGTCACCACATGTGTAATAGTTTAAATTACACTTTCCTGGAATTTTTTTTTTTTTTGGTTTTTTTTTTGGAGTTAAAAGTTGACCAATATGCTGTTGATTTACTATTTTGTCCTTTGATGTTTATTCAGGTTATAAACAAAAAGTGAAGGATATCGTCAGTGGTGCTTTATTCCCAGAAGCGGGGTTGGAAAACAGGTCTGGTCATGCTGGTGGAACTGGTGGACTTGTAATTGTTCGAGATATTGATCTCTTTTCATATTGTGAGTCTTGCTTGCTTCCATTCCAAGTTAAGTGTCATGTTGGTTATGTCCCATCTGGTCAAAGAGTCGTAGGTCTAAGCAAACTCTCTCGAGTTGCTGAAGTTTTAGCTAAACGGCTTCAAGATCCATGTCGATTGGCCAATGAGATTTCAGCAGCATTGCAGCATGGTTTTAAACCAACTGGAGTTGCTGTTATCCTCCAATGTTCCCACATTAATTTCCCCAATTTTGAGTCGGCCCTTTTTGACCCAGACCACAAAAGCTGGGTTAAGATGTTAGCTAAGTCAGGAACAGGGGTTTTTGTTGATGAGATGTCTGAAATTTGGACTGATTTCCTCAGTCTTCTGAGATTCCGAGGAATAAATGTTGAGGACATTCATTCCGGAGGCTCAGACGGCGAATCTTGGTGTCCCTCTCATTCGTTTTGCAAGACAGGGGCATCTGATTCTGCAATGCTTAGTTCTGTAACTTCAATACTCTGTTCTCTTGGTGAGGACCCGTTAAGGAAAGAACTTCTAGAAACTCCTGCTCGCTTTGTCAGATGGTTGATGAACTTCAAAAATTCTAACTTGGATCTGAAGCTAAATGGATGCATTCGAAACAAGAGAGATTCCATAACTTCTAATGGGGATTTCGGCCACAACGAAGATCATCTCTGTTCTGAGCTGAATATATCATTTTGGTCACAATGCGAACACCATTTGCTTCCTTTTCATGGTGTAGTCCACATAGGTTATTACAATTCCAATGGATTCAATCCAATCGGAAAATCTCTTCTCCAGACAATAGTACATTTTTATGGGTTCAAACTCCAAGTACAAGAAAGGCTAACGAGGCAGATAGCTGAAACAGTTTCTTCACTTTTAGGTGAAGATGTAATAGTAGTTGTTGAAGCTAGCCATACTTGTATGATTTCTCGAGGAATCGAGAAATTTGGTAGCAGCACTGCTACGATTGCTGTGTTGGGTCGATTTTCCAGCAACCCCTCAGCAAGGGCGAAGTTCTTGCAGACCATTCCGAATTCTAGCCTTAGTGAAGATTGATCTTTGGTTAATACCAGGATTACAGTTTTGTGTTACTTTGATGTGCGCAGTCGAACGTGCCCTGTTTCAGCTCAGCAGCTTGATCAGTCAGTTGGATCAGAAAACTATGGAAGAGTTCATTCAGTATTTGTTTGGTTTGAGAGAGTGGCATTGAAGATATAATAGCAAAGTGAGATTCATAATTTGTTTTTGTTGTAGTATTATTCATTATCCTTTGCTCTCTGTGCCTGTAACATAAAGGCCTTCTAAGCCCATGGAAACTCCTTATGTTATCTATCATCTTCTTCATATTCAAATAAGCATTTCAAATTCATTCAACAGTTTTGTCTCTCTCTCTCTCTCTCTCTCTCTCTCTCCCCCCCCCCCCCCCCCCCCCCCATCATCTTTAGCAGAGTGTGTATTTCATCTTCAGCAGTTTATACTAAAATTCACTGTATCCATTTCATCTTACTTTTTATTATATTTTTTATCGTGTTAGTGTTTTATACACCAAGTAAATTCCCGAGTGCTTACCAGTATTCCACCAAAAAAGACACATAAAACAAACTGCTTTTATATTACCACACGTAATAAATTAAACCACTTGACATAATTGAAGTAAAATTAATGTTAATATCTATTGGATTAATAGAGAGATAATAATTACATAAAATAATCAAAAGACATTGCATCAAACAGTAGTGGAAGATGAGGAATTTAGCAGCTGCTGAAGGCCACAATCGCAGAAAATTTTGAACCCAGTTTGGATCAGCTATACAATTGGAGAAAGCTGAGTTATGTACAGGTAAATCAAGAGTATACAAGAATCCTGATCGATAACTATAGCCAAAATTTCACATTGTATATGATCGAACTAGAAATTATGTACATTGTCAACTCAATGACTCAATGGTAATAATGGCCCTTCTGAAGGGGTGAGGATGTCACCAGCAAGGGACAGTAGTCTATGGTATTGGACTGAAAAGGCGAAACTCCGATGAATGGATGTGGAACTGAACTGTGATAAGAGTAAACCATCAAAGAGAAGGATACGATGTTAGTAGACTGTTGAAACTTACACCAGAGTCAAGAGTTACTGCGACTGAGAAACTTACTCGAAAGATAAGGATTGGGAGGACTCCACTGATGTGGTAACTAAGTTTTGATCAGAAGGAAATGGCGACCAGAAAACTACTAATAATTATAAGTATATAATTTTAAGGTTTTAATCACTGTATAAACTTTTAAGTTATAATAATGCAACATTTACGCATAATAATATTGACTTTTATGTTATATTAACACAACATTTATGTTGTTCTTTAAGTAAATAAAGGTTATGCTATTTATATATAAAAGTTAAATCAACATAATATAAAGGTTAAATCATCACAACATAAAGGTTTTCAACTATATTATCTTACATTTTATATTGAAAAAAGTCTTAAGTATATTAACTTAAAGATTATGATATTTGTACAAAAAGATTATAGTCATATAACATAAAGGTTATACTCATAGAACATAAAGGTTACCGCATAAATTAAAAAAATAAATAAATAAATGGGCGCGGATCCGGGTCAAATCCAACCCAACCCGACCTGTGGGCATCTAGTTGCATGGATCATGCAACTGGTGCACAAGAACAATACTCATTAAAAAAACGTGTATAAAACACATTGGGCTCGATGGGCCTCACACACTACCTTGTTGAATTGACATTATTACCCTTGTTGTTTTTTGACCTAGTAATTCTTTGCACCTTTTCACTTTTGACCCTTAAATCAATCATATATTTATGTTTTGAGTTTAAATTTTTCGGCAATTACTTTCCTTTGGAAATATTATTCTAAATTCTAAGTATAAACGAGCATTATGATTGGATGATAAATACATAATACATTCAATTATTTCAATATTTGTAACTTTAGACAAATCCTTTCAGGAGGAGGCAAACTAATTTTTTCCATCCTCTATAAAAACATCTAAATTAATTAATTTCAAAAAAAAAAAAAAAAGGCCTAGAGAAATTTCATTGTCAAATTTGATAGCATAAAATAAGCCTTATTTTTAAAGGAAAAGAAAAAGATTTAAAAGAGACTTCACACATCAATCCTCAAAAATAAAAAAGTTAAGAAGCATGACTATTTTTTTAGCGAGAGAAACAAATCGATCAACACATTTTTGCTATGGCTAAACTCCAAAGAATATGAAGTTACAGAGAAAATGGCAAATAAAATCTTTATCAAAGTAGCCATGTTGTTGTGTATCCGTTAGAACAAGAATGCTAAACAATTGGTCTCTCATTGTAGCCCCTTTTCTCTATGAAGCTTAGAAACTCGAA
This sequence comes from Scutellaria baicalensis, assembly GCA_005771605.1. Classification (NCBI taxonomy): domain Eukaryota; kingdom Viridiplantae; phylum Streptophyta; class Magnoliopsida; order Lamiales; family Lamiaceae; genus Scutellaria; species Scutellaria baicalensis. The sequence goes on along the minus strand of CM016726.1, from coordinate 15,740,640 downwards.
AGATCGGCAAGGCTCTTCTCTCTTCACCAGAAAGTTGATATATGGTAAGATTGCAGAGTGATCCTCAACACCTGCACTGCTTAGAAGATCAGATATCAGCAGTTCAGCTTCTTGAAACCTTCCCTCGTTTTGAAGGCCAACGATCACAGAGCTGTATGATGAAAAAGACGGGACACAACCATGTCCAACGAATCTCTTGATCCACTCTTGAGCACGAGTGTAATCATCACTTTTGCACAACTGTGAAATCATGGAAGCACATATATCATTGTCTGGTGTGAGGCCATGTTCCACCATTTGTTGTATGAGAATATCGGCTTCTGATATTCTCCCTCTTCTGCACAGGCCCGTGATTAGAAACTTGTAGACATCGAATGGGCGGCCACCACAATCTTTAGTTCTGTCGAGAAGCTGGAAAGCATGGTGGATTCTAATCTCTGTAAAAAGCAAGTTAGAGCAAGAATTGACATCAATCTCCCCTCTATTTGATGTCAAAATTCCAGAAAGCAATGCAGAATATACTTGATCGTTTGGTTGACATCCATCTTGGAACATGGTGTACATGAATTCAAAAGCACGGTTCAGTCTCCTAGCTGCAACATGTGACTTGATAAATGAAGCATATATAACACTGTTCGGCGATACTCGAGTTTTTTGCATTTCTATCATGAGATTCTCTGCTTCTTTCAGTTTCCCACCCTGGCAAAGACTGTTGATGACTATGGTATATGTATATACATTTGGTGGACACTTCACCTGTTTCATGAGTTGTAATATTTGCAAAGAAGTGATCGTATCTCCAGCTCTACAAAGCCCATCAACCAATATAGTATAAGTCACAACAGATGGAACCAAACCATGCTTTAACATCTTCCCTAACATAGCATTTTCTTCAACCAGCTTAACTTGTTTGCTGAGAACATCAAGAAATATGTTGAAAGTATGTGGACCTTTCAAATACCCATCCTTGATCATTTCTTCCAAGAGCAAAAGCGCATATCTAATTCTTCCCATCTTGCAGTAGCCATGGATAAGAGAAGTTAGCATCACATCATCAAGGGAAATTCCCTTTTTCATCATAAGTCCTAAAAACACACCTGCTAGCTCGGGCCGTTCCATTTTGCAGAGCCTATCGATGAATGCAGTATAAGAAAACCGATCAGGTACAATGCCAATCATGCTCATAGAACGCAAAATCTTGAAAGCCATATCTAGCTGGCCTGCCTTGCAGAACCCAGAAATGAGAATATTGAAGGTAACTTCACTAGGAACTAGGCCATTGTTTGTAACCTTTCTCAACAGCGCCACTGCTTTGTGAGGCCTACCAAGTTTACACAGCCCTTCCATAAGCTGATTATATGTCCGTATATTCGGCTTGCATTGCCTTCTCTCCATCACCCCTAGCAACTCAAAGGCAGAAACCACCAATCCTTCCTTACAATAACAATTGATTAGTGCATTGTAAGTTACAGTACCAGGATTCAGACCATCTTTTAGCATCTTCCTAAACATCCCGTTAGCCTCCTTAATCTTTCCCTCTCTGCAAAACATATCTACAAGAACTGTGTAGGTATGAACATTGGGCTTACACCCATTCTTTATCATCTCATCGAGGAAACCAAGTGACTGATCAATCAATCCTCTATCAGAAATAGCTTTAACTAAAACTGTATATGTGCGTGTACTTGGTCTATAGCCTTTCTTACTCATTTCTTCCTTCAATTTCAACGCATCGTCTAACCTTCCTATTTTACACAGCCCATGGACAAGAATTGAATATGTAACACTATTAACACCACAGCCATCCTGTTCAGACATTAACACAAACACTTTGAAGGCTTCACCAACTTCACCATCTCTACAATAGCCCAAAATCAAAGATGTACAGATATAAACATCCAACGTCGACCCGAGTTTCAAAACTCTAGAAATGAACATTTCAGCAGCCTGTACAAACCCATTCTTACACACAGCATTTATTAAATTCCTGTAATCAATTTCACTCACAGCAAACCCATCCTCCACCATTCTCTTGAACACCAAAAACGCCATTAAACCCATATCCAGTTTCGCCAAGCACACCAAAAGCGTACTATAACAAGGATAATTAACCCGAAACCCAATATCTTTCCTCATTACTTCAACCGCACCTATTAGCTTCAACATCTCATCTTGAGAAGTACAACATTCTCGAATTAAAAAAACAAGCAGTTTATGCATAACCCCCCAAAAATTACCCAGCGCTAATAAATGCAATAACTCAATCCTGCTATCTATATCATAGCAATAAGTTGATTGGTTGCATACCCATTTGATAAAACTGAGGCAGAGTGGAATATCGGTGCTGTTTAAGGCTATGATTCTGGAAACCGATTGTGGGCTCACGTGAGAAACGAGGGATTTTAAACTAACGTTGTTCTGCCAGTCGGGGTCCTTGATCATGGCGGAAACGCTGAAAGCGACGTCGTTTAGTGAACCTTGATGAGGAACAGTGCAAAGATGTGAGAGCGGCTGAAAGGCATGAAAATGGGGTCTCTGAAAGAACGATTGAAATCTGAATGCTCGGAGAAACATGCATGTTTTTTTTTTTTTGCTGCGTTCAAGGAGAAGATGTATACATAAAGGATATGCTAAAAGAAAAATATTAGAGAAGATAAAAATAGGTTTTATGAAATGAATGTTCTGCACAATCAAATAAACAAACTTACAACCTTTTAAATAGATGGAAAAGGCAAGTTTGTACTGAACTCCTAAAATAACAAACCAATAAACACTAATTTGACCGCTTAGACTAATGAAAATGCTAAACTGCAACTAACTAGCTATGAATCAGGTTTAACTTCAATAGCATGTGTATCAGTTATGTGTACACAGGGTAATAGTTCTTCTAGTGTAATAGTTAGGACAAGGGTAGAAACCACAGGTAAAGTATGAATCAAATATAAATAAACATACAAAGAATAACATAGAAAACAAAGCCATATGAAGTTACATGATATATTAACAATCCAGAAACCATTGCATATCAGTATTACGACAAGTTGGCAACCATCAAGGACATCTCTATCTATGGCTCAATAATAATTTTCCCAGTAGCATGACCATCGATGCTCTTAGCCCACGCATCTTCAGCTTTGCTCAGAGGGAATTTAGAGTCGATGAGAGTCTTCAACCTCCCTTGTTTCACTAAATCAACAAGGTATTGCAGGTTCTCGCGCTTGGCTGAGAGGATAATCGGCACCAATTGCTTTTTAGAGAAGGTGAGTTTCTTCACAGCAAAAGTCCACATGGCGCTAGGCCCCGGAGTGATGTCAATTACCTTCCCATATGTGCTCAAATTTGGCTCGAAAATGGACCAGGGTATGGGCGTTGCACAATGAATCACTGCATCGTATTTTTTGCCTGATGGGCTCTTAAGAGCTGCTCCTTCTGGGGTCTTATAGTCAAGAACCTCATCCGCTCCGAGGCTTTTCACTAAGTCAATATTGCGAGCACCACAAGTAGCAGTTACATGTGTGTTTCCCAGCTTTGCAAGTTGAACAGCATAATGGCCAACACCACCTGAGGCGGCAGTGATGAGAACGTTTTTCTGGGGTCCACTTCCATCAAGCTTAATCCCTGCCGTTTGGGTGAGAGCCATGTGAGCCGTCAGACCCGCTACGGGAAGGCCTGCAGCTTCAGCAGCTGATACTTCAGGAGGCCTAAGAACTGTCAAGTTTTCCATAGTCACTGCGTACTCTGCCAAACCTCCTCCTGTCTATTTCATTGAAAAGATAAAATGTAAATATAAAAATTACCCTCGAGTTTTTTAGCCTAATCACAAAAAAGGTTCTTTCCTTACAAATTGCACCAATTGAGGGAGGTATTTGTAGGAAAGATACAAAAATTAACGAGCTGCTTGTAATACTCTAGGGTATTTTGTAGAAGACAAACTTCATTAATTGGCTAAAGCTCGAGGATAGTTTTTGTAATCATCTCATGACCACCATATTGAAAGCACTTGCATGCAATAGAATATAAGATAGGCAGTACAACCTTATCAGTTTAAGGAGTGCAAGTAAATCTTACGATATTCACTGAACTCATTTAAGAATCATTGATAATTGATTTCACCAAATGATTCCAACTAGAGCAAAAGAAATGATGCAAGATGAAATAAATAAAGTTCGGCAGAAACAACTTTTAACACTTACAAACTGACTATTGATTGCAACAACTTTGTCACCAGTTTTGAAGTCCTTTACTTCAGATCCAACTTCTACCACCTCTCCAGCAACATCAGTAGCTGCTCCAGAAAAACAAGAAAAGGGAGAGCGAAGAAGGAGAAACAGAACGATGACCAATTCATCAATCCGAAACTCAAAGCATTGCCACAATGTACCAGATAAGATGACAGTAAGTCAACACCCAGTATGGTAGAGTTGATTTCTAGAATAGTATGCAGTATTAAAAGAATCTGTATATGCCAGAATGAGGCAGAATGAAGATTCTTGTCTATAGTAGTAATCTCTCCTGAATAGTCATTATGTTCTCAAATGTTCATTTGACCAATTAACAATTTCATTTCATATCAGAGAAGTCAACAGTTGTATTTCATATTCAGCATTCAAGATATATGAACTAATTAAAAATCACAGCACATGGTCACATTTTTCTTGGAACAAATTTAAAATGTCATATATGAGTGATTCCCTCACAATGGGTTCAATGATAAACCATGGAACAGATGAGGCAAACACAACTGCCGTTATTCCTCCTCCAGTGGTTGTTCAAGAGATAGGATGGAAACAGAAGAATAATGTGACACTCGATGCAGGACTTACAACTATAGAAACATGGCCTTGGTGAATCACAATGTTTCTCCAGCGGCCCAGCCAAACTACTAATATCTCCAACATTCACTTTATAGGCACTACCCACTTAATTCACACCTTGGCCAAGGTCCCCCAACAAATGGACTCTAATTCTTAGAATAACTAACCATACACCACGAGTTACATAATTTAACACTTAATGATTTATAATTATTTATAAAGTACTATGATAACCTTCAACCGTAGCCAAGTCAGCATTTTGTAAATGAATTCTTAAAAACCCTTAATGGCTGGGGATTACAAGATATAGATCAGTAATCTGAATTTCTGGTAGCAAGCTTACCAGGAATAAAAGGAAATTTCCGAGGAAGAATAGGACGAATCATGCCCTTCTGAATTTTCCAATCAATAGGATTTAAGGTTGTGGCTTCCAACTTTAGCAGGACTTCTCCCTTAGAAGGGGTGGGAACTGGAACTTCAACATGCTGCCAGAAGTTATTGTTATGGTAAGTAATAACAACTAGGATTAAAGTTCAAACTTCATATATTATAGTGACAAACAATTTTCTTGAAACTTCGTCATTTTACAGTGCTATATTCTATGTGCTAATCATTTCTCAACTGGCATATTCAAGTACATTATTTATCTAAATGTACCAGAGACGTGCATGAATCCTGTTGAAAGAATCCAATATCAGTTTAGAGAGAAGTGGACTAGTGATCCACAAAAGTAGTCAACTAAAGGGTTTAAGTATTTCAGTTACTGAGAAATAGATCCTGTTCTGCTCCTCTGTTAAAAACATTCTTATGCATAGTTTTATAGTCTACTTTGTCTACCACCGAAGAAACATTTAATTATCGTAAATTCACCTGATGTTTGTTGGCATAGCCAATGCACTAGTTAATTCAAGAAAAAGAAGAAAAAATGATTGTATATGTAGCTGGATATAGCTTCTCTACTCATTGCAACTCTGGACAAAATTTTATGACAAATCAGTTGATCCAATTCTCCTATTTAACAGAACAAGAATTTGAATGGAGTGAAGACACTAAGTTACTACTGCTCTGTGTCTTCTGCAACAAGGATTTCTTTTGACCTCATACAAGCATCGAGATAAACCAGTACCAGACAACAAGCTCAGTTCTTCTCAAGGCATAAAGTCAGCACACCACAGCCAGCATCATAAATCATAAAAAAATGAAGTAGCCATAAGTTATTAATTTGGGTGGGTCTATACACACCCCACTTATTACTAAACACACCCACTCTAAATAATTTAATATTATCAAATTACTAAACGCATCCACTTTAAAATGATTTAATAATATCAAATTACTGAACACATCTCACCACATCACCATTCTAACCTTTCAATATATACCATAAAATATTCTTTACATTTTAGGAGGTGGCGTGTATAGCCCCCCACCTTTTAATTTAGCTATAATCCTTTTCGAGTTTACATTCAAAAAAAAAAAAAGAAAGAAAGAAAGAAACAGAGAAACACATCCACCTGATCCACACACACCTAGGAAAAACAATTAACAAGTTCAAAATGTGGTGGAGATAATATTTCAACAAATAATTTACAGGATGGGATACAAATACTTGTACCCAACAAATACAGATTGTAAGAGAAAACAATCATACGATTAACTACCGCTAAATAGCTTATAAAATGGAGGTTTAGGAATGCTGGATTTCTCAAAACTAATAATTAAAGGCACATAAAATATAACGAGAGAAAAGTGATTAGATAACAAAAATCACCTCCAAACCAGCAGGTCCACCGCCATAAGCATGGTACTGAACCGCACGCATAAGCTTCCCCGCCATAGCCAATTCAGTGAAACAGCGTTTATGAGGAAGAAGACAAGAATTATACAAGGAAATGAGAGTAAAAAATTGTATGTATATTATAGAAGGATTTAGAAGGCTCGTATAAGGCCTAAAATGCCGTCTAGGAGTGTGGTGTTGGCAAAAGGAGCACAACTTGAAATTGTTGTTGTCAGACGTGGAATGACGATAATACCCTCTGTATATTCCTTGCTGCCTAATCTACAGTATAAGCCACCAGGCCCATATAAATCCACTCACTATTATCGATTTTCTAGAATTAAATTAAAAAATAAATTGATATGGATGAAGTAATGTAACGTGCAAGTTTGTGAATGCTAGCAAAGGGTTAATCGTGGGTAGGGATGGATCCATAAATTTTGTTTGAGCGAATTAACTATAGTATAAAAATGAAATTATGTTAATCAAAATGTTCACAAGTCTATCTAATGAATTTGTTCACGAACCATATTAATGAATTTGTTTGCGAGTTGGTCTAACGAATTTGTTGCACGAACTTTCAAACCGAGAATGTTTAGGTCGAGTTGGATTCATTAAGCTTAACAAACGATCTCGAATCAATATTTATCAAATTGAGCAGTGAATAGTTTGCGAATAGCTCGACTAATTTACATTCCCACATGAGTCATTTCTCTTACTCACAAATCATGTAACATGTAATATTTTTATAGATGTGGGTAATACTCTTGTAGCGTGATAAAATTATTTATCAATATTATATAATTTACAAGTTTTATATGACATGAATAAAATCATCATATGGCCCACATTAAGCATCCCGATCCGTCTCGTCAAATGAAATCCAAGACCAAGAGTCTATCTCACCAAATACTTTGCTTCAATTATTTGATAAAACATGTATACATTGATTAAAAAAATAAAATTATAACTTGAGAAAACTACAATAATAATAAATAATGACAACTTTGAAAAAGTGAAATTTATTAGTTTAGTTACATGTTCATATTACATATAAATAACTTAAACAATCATATTATATATATATATATATAAACTTAGTATTTAAATTACTACACTTTTGGATTATTTTTTATTTATTTAACTTTAGGAGTCAATGCTACTCGGCTCACTTGTAGGTTTGTCTCCCAGACAGTGGGTATAGAATTTCATTCAAAGAGAATTTATAAAAGTTATTTTGAAATATATTGCTTCAATCCTTTGATAATTTTGAAAGTTTGTCATGAAATTTATGTGTGATTGAATAAAATCATCACATGCTTTTGAATATCAAGTACATTTCAAAGCGGAAAAATTGTATATGAAATTTCTGTTATTTGCTTGGTTTTTAAAATGTTAGATCTTTTTCAAAGAAAAGCATGATCAAAGTTTTTTTAGAGCGTGAGATTTATAATTTAGAATACCAAATGAAATAGAGAACATGTTTTGATCCAAATTTGGAGAATTTCCCACGTGAGTCCAATCCTCAGCCCAAGTGTGGCCCAAATTCAGAGGCCCGCCAAGGCCCATCCTTTCCGGTCAAAGCAATAAACCGGTCGCCATCCTCTCCGCCGTCCACTACCAGCAATGGCCCTGCTGCTACCACGTACAATCCGGACATCCCTCCTACGCCTCTCTCTCCGCCACATATCCACCACCACCACCACCACAACCGCCACTCTTGATGACCCTACGCCGCCGACTCCACCTGAGCACTCTGCACCCCTACTACCAAAACCCCCAAATCTGCGCACGCGAACCCCACTAGAAAAACAATTCGAGACGTGGCTCCAAAATCTCAAGCCTGGATTCACTCAATCCGACGTCGATGAGGCGCTCCTAGCCCAAACCGACCCGGACGTCGCCCTCGACATTTTCCGGTGGACGGCTCAGCAGCGCCATTACAAGCACAGCCATGTCACTTACCTCAGAATGATCGAGATCGCAGTTTCGGGTAAGCGCTATCGTGTCGCCGAGACTTTAATCGAAGAAGTTATTGCCGGCGCTTGCCCTGCAAGCCTCTCCTTGTTCAACACCATGATCAAGTTCTGCTGTGGCAGAAGATCTTTGTTTAATCGCGCTTTCGATATATATAAGAAAATGCAGAAATCGGAGGATGCCAAGCCGAATTTGGAGACTTATGCATTGCTGTTGAATACACTCCTGAGGAAGTTTGATAGGTTGAATGTGAGCTATGTGTATTTGCATGCGGTACGATCATTGGCTAAGCAAATGAAGGCTTCGGGGATTATTCCCGACACATTTTTGCTGAATATGATCATCAAAGCATACTCAAAGTGTCATGAAGTTGATGAGGCAATTCGTGTTTTCCGTGAAATGGGATTGTATGGTTGTGAGCCTAATGCATATACATATAGTTATTTGGCCAAAGGATTGTGTGAAAAGGGTCGGGTGAATCAAGGGCTGGGGTTTTTTCTAGAGATGAGAGGAAAAGGATTGGTGCCAAAATCCAGCACTTATATGATTTTAATATGTAGTCTTGCGATGGAGAGAAGGTTTAAGGATGCGATCGAGACTGCATATGACATGTTAGGGAATTCCATGTCCCCTGATTTTTTGACTTATAAGACATTGCTGGAAGAAATGTGTAGGGATGGCAAGGGCAGCGAAGCATTTAAACTTCTTGAAGGATTTCGAAAACGGGATAGTTTTATGAATGAGAAAATTTACAGCAGTTTGATGAATGGACTGCACTTTTCAGGTAGAGATCACTAGTTGGTTGATTCCTTGCTAGAAATATCTATATAGAAATTCGCCATTTTATGCTTGGATAGCCTAGTTTCTGAGGTTGTATGAAGAGCTTTCGGCTTAGCAGAGATTTTATTGATCGAGCTGGTGATCACATATTACCTCAATGATACATTTGAGAAAGTGTTCTCGATTCTGTTATGGTGAAGTTCTTCTCAGAATGCTTCTTCAAGTGATTACTAATGCTATGTGCTGAATGTTGGGAACCCTCTATGTTTCTCCACAGGCTTTCAGGCATGATTCAAAGTCAGATGCAGATCCTTAATGGTAGTAGATGATGTTTAATATTTGTGAGATTTTTGAAAGGAATTCCTGTAAGCACAGATACTCTATACATTTTGTTTTTACTCAAGTTAGTGAGAGTATGAATCACATTTATCTTTGGTCGGTTGCCTCATACAGTTGGAACTCTTGCTTTATGTTTAAATTCTTTTTATGTTGTTACAAAAATTGAAGAATAAAGAGTTTAGAAACCATGTTCATCGAAGATCAGTTTTAATGTGAAAATGAAACAGAACACGAGATTGTAAATTTCTCACAGCATCTACATCTTACTTCAAATGAATGAACCAAATAGCATCTCAGAATTACAAAGGAAATGAAAATTGTGATTTCAGGTGAGATACAATTGATGAAATATGTAATTAGGCTATACATGTTTGCCACTGTTGCTGGTGGAGCTGTTGGAGCTGGTGCCATAATTAGTAGAATTTTTGTTGAAATAATCAGTGGACATTGTAGAGGATGCATCCTCATTAGCTTTCCATTTGTTCAAGACTTGTGGGAGGCTCAAGTTGAAGTCAAAATTGAAGCTATCTTCTTCATTTGGAGCTGGCTTCCACTGCTCCACCAGAGACGACAGCACGTTGACAGCATGGCTCATTTCAGGCCGTTGGTGGGACTCTCTACTTGTGCAGTGCCCGGCCAGCTCAGCCACCTTCCAGATGCTTTGGAAGGTCTCTTCATCCATGACTGATTGGAGGACGGGGTCCACAATTTCTTTGAAGTTGTTTTTGTCTTGGAGGAATGGCCTGAACCATGTCACCAGGTGGCCTATATCTTCTGGCAGGGAGCAATCTAAGGATTTTCTCCCTGTGATGATCTCCATCAAGATCACCCCAAAGGCATACACATCGACTTTTCTGGTAACTCGTCCTGTGGCTGTTTATTCAATTGAATGGTTACATATTAGATATTATTCCACTCTGTCTTTATCTCATTTTGCCAATTGCATGATAAATAGTGAGATGCATGTATTGTATTATAGTCGACTTCAATGATGGCTTATGGAATACTTGTGTTCTTGAAGTAGCTCATATATAGCATATATGTTTTGCAAATTTATCAATAAATCAATAACATCATCTTTTTTATCAGAATGTATAAGATGATGCAGAAACCAGTACATACCGGCATATTCTGGAGCAAGATAACCAAAGGTTCCTGCTAACCGCGTTTCAATTGAATGGTTGCCATCAGCGGCAGATCTGACCAAGCCAAAATCAGAGACTTTAGCCCTCATGTCATCTCCAAGAAGAATGTTTGATGGTTTCAAATCCCTGTGAATAAAGCTTTGCTGCGCCATGCTATGCAAATACTCAACTCCTCTGGCAACATCCAGTGCTATATTCATCCTCTGGTTCCAAGTTAGAGGAATAGTTCCATTTTCTTTCCAATGGAACAGATGTTGGCCCAAACAACCTTGTGGCATGTACTCATAAACCAATAGCCTCTCACTACCATTGCTGCAAAAGCCATGTAGACTGACCAAATTTCGGTGTTTGACTGTTGTTAGGACCTCTATTTCAGCCTTAAACTCGTTAAGTCCCTTGGTGCTTATTACAGAGGATTCCATTCTCTTCACTGCTATTCTAGTGCCATCATGGAGCTCCCCTTTATACACAATACCAAATCCTCCTTTCCCCACTATTCTGTTTTCATTGAAATTGTCTGTTGCTTGCCGAATAACTTCAATTGGTATGATTATATTTCCCCCATCATATATGAGATAATCGCTGTTTCTACTTGATTCGATAGGAGTTTCATTAAAACCACTGGAAGTGCGGCTTTTTACACTATAATTTACCTGATCCATATTGCTCTTCGTTCGCTTTATGCTTTTTGCTCCACTTCCTTTCGTTAACCATTTGTTCCTGTTATTTTTCCCCTTAAAACAGCATTTGTATATCACAAAAACCAAGACTGCAATGATAATAACAAAGACAAGGACAAGACCAATGATCATCCATGGTGAGATAGAAGACTTGGTTCCACCATTTGCTGCATTGTTTGTTCCTCCTGGATAAGTAATTGGCACATCTTTCCCGATGAATTCATTTCCAGAGACTTTCACAGTCACAGAAGGAGCAAATCCTGGGATTTTTCCAGAAATATTGTTGTTGGAGAGATCAAGAATCTGCAGCTGCTGTAAACTCGTCAAACTCTGAGGTATGGTACCCACAAGTTTGTTGTCATTTAAAAACAATGATTTTAAACTAGTTAATTTTGCGTACGAAGGTGATATCGTTCCAACCCAATTCTGCTTCGCAAAATTGACTATAACCACACGTCCCTTCTCACAGGTTATAAATTTCCATTGGTTGCATGCATCATTTCCTTCCCATGAGTCAGCCAATTCCATTGGATAGTTCATTGCTTCAGCAGCCTCGAGCAATGCAGTAACCTGAGGATCACAGGGGCCTGGGGTAGTGCGGCAGAAATGGTTCTCCGTCCCAAGATTCACTTGAATACCTGGCTTGAAACTCGGCATTGGTCCCTGAAAATGGTTGCTCTGCAGAGCAATATTCTTAAGCTTTGGAAGCTTAGTAAGCGAATCAGGAATCACACCAGTGAGAAGATTGTTACGGAGAATGATTTCAGACAGCTCCGTACAGGCCGAGAGATCAGGGATTTGCCCTGAGAATTGATTGGCATGGAGCCAAAGAACTTGTAAACTTGTCATGCTACCAACAACATCAATCATCCCCGAAAGTCCATTCATCTGATTGTTCAGCCATAAATTCTGAATCCCCGACTTAGCAAATGACGCTGGCAATGACCCTGTGAGGTTGTTGTAGGAAAGCCTCACGTTCTGGAAATTAGGCAGGGATCCAAATATGTCAGGAATCCGTCCCATGATATTTGCCTTGCTCGCGATAAAACTAGTGAGAGAAGTTGAATCTTTCAAGGTATCAGGCAATGTCCATGGTGGAAGACTAGTGAGATTGTTCATGCTGATAGATTGCAGACTTGTTAAGCCTGAGAGGAAACCTGGAGGGATGGAATCGAAAGCGTTTTCATCGAGATTGACTTCTTCAAGGGAATCGAGGTTGGACAAACGTGGCAATGGCCCAGAGAGGTTGTTTCGTTGAAGGCTGAGGAATTTCAGGCTAGAAAGCTGGTTAATCTCTGCTGGCAATCTTCCAGAGAGAGATTTTGAAGAGAGATTAATGGAGGTAACTTTGTTTGAGGAATCACAGCTGACGCCTGGCCATTTGCAGAAGGTGGGACCGGTCCAGCCGGAGGGGGTGGGGTCGAGAGATTTGGCGAGCTTGTCCATGACAGCCGCATCATCACCAGAGACATGGTGGATGATGGCGGCCAATAAGGCGGCTAAGAAAAAAAGGGTGTTGCAAGAGAGAGGAATGTGCCTCTCTTTAGGCATTCCGGTGGTGGCTTGGTTATCTCCGGTTGGAGGGGGTGGTCGGAGTGGTGGTGGTGGTGGTTCTCTGTCTTCCCACCTGGCATAAGAGAGGAGAGAGTGGTGGGGAGAACAAGAGAAGCGGACGGTCAGGTCGTTATGGTTGTTGATATTTGTATTTTGCTTCTGTCTAATGATATTCTATTATTTCTCTACTCTCATTACCTGAAAAATTAAAACATTTTCTGGTGCTTTACAAATTTAGATTATACTCTCTTTCTTCCACATAATTCTTCAAGGAAAATGCATTTTTACCACATATCTTTTTTTTTTAATAAATTTTATATCCTTGCCTTGTTTTTTTTTTTTTTTCTTTTTATACTCCTTGTAATTTTGGGTTTTTTACATTTGTCCTGCATTTTATTTTCTAGTTTTTTTTTTTAAATCCCTGTGCACTATTGTCATATCATTTGTAGCTGGTAGATTAACTCAGAACTATAATAAAAAATTATGAATTTTAAAGTTATTAAATAATACTACCTCCGTCCTCATTAACTTTATCTAGGTTGACCGGCACGAATTCTAAGAAAAAACTGTTGACTTTGATGTGATGTGTTATTTTAATGTTTTTGAGTGGCAATTTTGTAATTAAAGTGTGTTTTTTTAGTGCAAAAATTGTAAAATGAAAGAAATGGAAGGGTAAGGTAGTAAATTTTTTTTTGCCATTTTTGGGCTGACAAAGTTAGCTGGGACAACCAAAAACGGAAAGTAGGCAAAGTTAGCAGGGACGGAGGGAGTAATTACCTAATAACATAATATAATACTCAAATATTGCACAATCAGTTCATCATCAATTTAATGCAACATAACTTCACCACAAATTATACTATATAATATATACAGACGCACATACATTCAAACTATGATCATTCTTTTACAATTTCATCACCGATAAAGTCATTATTTATCTTTGATGTTTGATCTTTTGAACTTACAGTTTGTATGGTTGTATTCTTGAAATATACTTGTAAATAACAAAATTTTGATAATGGGAGGAGAATTTTTTTTAAAATAAATTGAAATCACATCATTTAATGAATATAAAATCTCATGTAAGATAATTTTTAATGAAACACATTGAACTAAAAAATAAGACAAAATATGGTCAATCATGCATTAATGGTATTGATAGGCCGTCCTAATTATTAGTTTCAAATTATTTAGATCTAAATTGTAAAAATAATAATTAAATAACTGATGGTTAAAAAAATGTAAAATGACCTAATCTTTTTCATCGCCCCTTCTTCATCAATCTATATTTGTTATCGGATGAAATCTTAAAAGAGTAGGTTTTATATGAAATTGGTTTACGAATTATGTTTCGTGAGATGAATATGATATAATAAACAATGTAATACAATTGTGAAAACACGTGTTTGAGACGCGTGGAACAATCGTGAGATTCTAGATCCATACACACAGTGCACAAAAGTTTTGGTGATTATGTAATACTTGTTTATTATATTAGGCATATATGTACATAATACAAAGGTATTAGTCGATATGCTATCTAATATATGCCAAGGAATTTCATGTTACACAAGAGTGACAACTTAGGATTGTCATACTTTTCAAGTGATTTGATTCCATCATACAAATAGTATTAACTAATATAAGAGAAAATATACTCATACTTGGAAAAAATATTACATATTTTCTTATGGGTGACACTTATATGTCATTGGGGCACAGTGCCCAACTTGATAAACGTATGATGTTAGATATATACTCTTTTAGGGATCATGTGTATACTCTTAAGGTATTTATTACTTACATACATAACAAAAAATTGACACCTTTAATTAATAATCAAGTAATACTTTAAGCATATACACGTAACATTTAAAGAGTATATATCAAATATTTATCATTGAATAAAAAGTAATATCTCAAGAGTATGTACCTATACCTGAAGAGTATTACACTTTAACATAAAAAAATAATATCTTAAGAGTATACACATGATACCTGAAGAGTACATATGTAATACCACTCCCTGGGACACGAATCTAAGATTTGCCCCAGAGGTATATAATTTTTTACCCTTTCTTATAGTCTAGCTCAACTAACATCATATAATATAAAGTACTACTTAATATAAAAAAGAAATATTATTTAATATATTCACACATATTACACATTTTTCTTAGTAAGTTTCATGTGAAACGTCTCAAAGATCATTTTATGTGATATGAATTTTCACAATTTATATATAAATTTGTGAAAAATGGTTTAGGTAATTGATAAAAAAAAATCCATCCACAAAAATTATTTGGGAAAATATCATACATAGGTTTTTATGATATTTTAATATTAGACGAAAGAGTAAGTCTTTTGTGAATCAGGTGCATGGATCTTAGATCCATGCACCCGGTTCGGATCCGGGTCAGGGGGGACTGCACTTTTTTTTTTTTTTCCGCTTATGATTTTTGAAAAAAATCACATATCAATAGTATATGTTAGACATACCTTTACGTTATGTTAGACATACATTTAAGCTATGTTAAACATACCAGTTCTGCCCAAATTCCATGCCTTGTCTTTTTTTGGCTTGACTTTTGAATTTTGGCACATACCACTATGTTATGTTAGACATACCCTTACGTTGTGTTAGACATACTTTTATGTATACTTAAACATATATTTGTATATGTTAGACATACCTTTATGTATACTTAAACATACATTTGTATATGTTAGACATACCTTTATATATAATTAAACATACCTTTATATATGCTAGACATATCTTTATATATAGTTAAACCTACCTACACATGGTTGGTCTAACTATACACAAATGTTGGTTTAACTATACACAAAGGTTGATCTATTGGAGTAAATTTTGGGTGAGCTTCAGCACAAGTGTTCAGAGCGTGGGAGCGCGTGCATGCGGGTGGGAGACGCATTTTGGACGCGTGAATGGGTCGATCCGATTGCACAAATCATAGATCCGTACAACCGGTGCATAAAATTTTTTGCCTAGACGAAATGGATTTTGTAAAATAACCTTATCAAATACTTCGTCAAATATTTCGAAATTCAGTTAATTAAATATAAAATATATAAATAAATTCGACATTCTTCTATCGATTTCCGGTCAGACCGTTATATACCCTCATCGAACTCTCTAGAAGATCATCACCCCTACACTAATAAACTCGCCACTCTCTCTGTGTTCTCTTCTGACTCATAAAATTTTCAACAACTATCAGCATTCACGAATATTCTCATTGCGTCATCGTTCTTGTAGGAGTTTTTGGAGTTAAATGATGGAAGACGATTTCGATATTCCGGCGGCGGAGGGGATGGATGAGGACATGGATCTGCCGGAGGAGGTCAGCTACATGAAAGTTGGAGAGGAGAAGGAGATCGGAAAACAAGGTTTGAAGAAGAAGCTTGTTAAGGAAGGTGAAGCCTGGGACACTCCTGATAATGGCGATGAAGTCCAAGGTCCAGTTTATGGTTTACCTTTTTTTTTTCTTAACGATATTTCATATGAATCGATTAATTATGGAACCTTTTTTTTTTTTTTTTTCAATTTCGTTTTTGGTTTGATCTGGATTTTTTGTTTGGTTGTTGATTGAGTGTTGACGGTTTGTTTTGGGATACAAATGCCAGTTCATTATACTGGAACATTGATGGATGGGACTAAGTTTGATTCGAGCCGTGATAGGGGAGAGCCTTTCTCGTTCACGCTTGGCCAAGGTTAGGATTTAGGATATCTCTTTATTATTAACCATTTATTGTATATTGCTTTTCGCGGTTGCAAATTGGATGCTTGAATCTGATATTCTGTATGAGGCTACATTATAAATGCTAATGGCGCCATTACTTTGCAGGACAAGTGATCAAGGGGTGGGATGAGGGTATAAAAACAATGAAAAAGGGTGAAAATGCCGTTTTCACCATACCGCCTGAGTTAGCATATGGTGAATCTGGCTCTCCTCCAACTATCCCCCCTAATGCCACCTTGCAATTTGATGTTGAATTGCTTTCGTGGGTCAGTGTTAAGGACATCTGCAAGGATGGTGGCATATTTAAGAAGATCATTAAAGAGGGAGAAAAATGGGAGAACCCCAAGGATCTTGATGAAGTGCTTGGTATGCAAACATGCACCCTTAAGAGTTAGTTAAAATTCTGTTGCAATGGTTCACTACTAATTGTATTGTCCTCCTATAATCCAGTCAATTATGAGGCAAAATTGGAAGATGGAACTGTTGTTGCCAAATCGGCTGGAGTTGAATTCACTGTTCAAGAAGGTATTTATGAAAGATTATACAGATTAAGGAAAAGCTTCTCTTTATGAAGGATTATATAGATTCAGGAAAATGCTCATGTTTCTGAAGAATTCATAAGCTTAATGTGGTGGTTTACATTGTTCCTCACTGGAATTATATGACATGTTCAGGTCATTTTTGTCCTGCTCTTTCCAAGGCTGTGAAAACCATGAAAAAAGGCGAAAAGGTCCTCCTTTCAGTCAAACCTCAATGTAAGAGGAATTGCTACAGTTTATGGAGACTTAAAACTGAATTTTCTCTCCTATTGAGATGGCTTGTTCATATCTCTATGATTATTTTGATGCAGATGGGTTTGGTGAAAAGGGCAAGGCAGTCTCTGGGGACAACGGAGCTGTTCCTCCAAATGCTGCATTGAATATTGATCTGGAACTGGCATCATGGAAGACAGTATCCCATGTCACAGATGACCAGAAAGTTGTGAAGAAAATACTGAAAGAAGGGGAGGGATATGAGCGTCCCAATGAAGGAGCCGTTGTTAAATGTAATCACAAGAACACTTCTGTGTGGGTTCTGTTATTATCAACATTTAAAGTTGTCATCTAATCATATTACCAATTTATCCAGTGAAATTGATTGGCAAGCTGCAAGATGGCACTGTTTTTGTAAACAAAGGCCATGGTGATGATGAGAATGACCTCTTTGAATTTAAAACAGATGAAGGTAAACAAGTCTTGATTCTTTCCATGTGAATTTGTGATTTGTGTTCGCATGTTATTAAGTGTGCCCTTTCATTTAAGCAGAGCAAGTCATTGAGGGGTTGGACAAGGCTGTGATAACAATGAAGAAGGGAGAAGTAGCATTCTTGACAATTGCTCCAGAGTATGCATTTGGTTCGTCTGAGTCACAGCAAGAACTGGCCAAAGTTCCTCCAAACTCGACTGTGTATTATGAAATTGTGCTCGATTCTTTTGTGAAGGTTGGATGTCTTTGTTGAGCTTTAGTATTAATATGATCACAACTTTGGAGCAACACATATAAAACCTGTTATTATCATATGTTTCAGGAGAAGGAATCTTGGGATATGAATACTGAGGAAAAAATTGAGGCCGCTGGTAAGAAAAAGGAACAAGGGAATGCATTGTTTAAAGCTGGAAAATATGCAAGAGCGTCAAAGAGATATGAGAAGGTAAAAATAATTTGAATAAGGGTTCTTTTTTTTGTTACACGACATTGTTTAAAGCCAATTTGGTTCGGTTGCTTACATCAAGAACACTTGACCAGGCTGCCAAGTACATTGAATATGACACTTCTTTTAGTGAGGAGGAAAAGAAGCAGTCGAAAGCACTGAAGATTACTTGCAACTTGAATGATGCAGCTTGCAAGTTGAGATTGAAAGACTATAAGCAGGCGGTGAAGCTTTGTACCAAGGTTTTGATTACATTGTTCATTGTTTCCTTCTTTGTCCTATTCACGTTAGAATTGGTATAAAAAAAGAATTTGATGAGATAATGAAGAAGTTTCTTTGGTTTCTTTTTGAAGGTGCTTGAACTTGAGAGTACAAATGTGAAGGCACTATACAGACGAGCTCAAGCGTACATGAATATAGCAGATCTGGACTTGGCCGAATTTGATATCAAAAAGGCGCTTGAACTTGACCCTGATAACCGGTAATATAAATATAAGTGATTTCTCACGAATCACTTCCTTAATGCACTATAATTCTAAGAGAGATTAATTTCTGTATTGGGTATAGGGACGTGAAGCTTGAATACAAAGCTCTGAAGGAGAAGATGAAGGAATACAATAAGAAAGATGCCAAATTTTATGGCAACATGTTTGCCAAATTGAATAAAATGCAACCGTTCGATGTAAGTAGTACCTTGCCAAGTAGATATGGGATTTTTTGTTATATAAGATGAAGATTGGATATATACTTATGTTGTTATGTTGGATATTTGCAGAAAGCAACAGCTCCAAAGGAGGCACAACCTGTGAGCATTGACAGCAAAGCATAGCCTTAGTCTACAGTTCTTGTTGCTTGGTGAAATAATTTTTCTTTTGGTGCTATTTGCCCTCTCCTATTTGCTAAAACTATAATATAGAGAGTTTAGGGATTTAACAGTGTTGAGTTGTGATGATGTGATAAATGGCTCATCTTTGAGTTATTATCCTCCTCCTAATTTACTGCAAATTTTGAGTAAAGATGTCCTTAGTAATGCAAAGTTTTGGCCTTCATGGATTCACTAGACAATCATAATGTACGATGCCTTCTAATTCTGTAAATATATATATATATATATATATATATATTAGGCTGGTGGTTTAATGTTAAATTAATATGAGAGCTTATATTGAATATTAATGTGAAGCTTTTCATGACACTATAATATAGTTTATACTTTGAATCAAAGCTGTAAGATTTTTAAAACTATTCATTATGAAATAAATAGTGAGTTCTATGCGAAATGATTTCACAAGAAGTTACTTTATATTTCAAAAATGATCCTTTTATAGTTCTTTGTGAATAAACAAATTTACAAAATGTAAAATCAAATCAAATTACATAAAATTGTATTTTCAATTTTAATTTTAATATTAATAATAGCAATTTCAAATATATTACCTTTTCAATTTAATATTAATAATAGCAATTTTCAAATTTATTGTAAAAATCAAATCGTTTCTCATGATAACTTGCCGATTCAATTTAAAATTATAAGAAACATATTAAACCTTGTTATGATCTTAAACATGAAATATTCAGCTTTCAACTGCTTACATGAATTATCAAAATCATAATCGAGTTTCATCTTTCACTTGACACTGAATCGAAATTGTTATATGAGTTGTATTAGGAAGTCAATCAATAATTTATTTCAAGAAATATTATATATACATATCGATTTAATATAATATATCTCATGTTTAACTAATACATAAAATAAAATAATCTTGACTCCTATAGTAAATTTCAACTTTATTGTATTTGAATTCAAATGCAACTTATAATAAATTGAAAACCCTAACTTCAGTAGAGTTGAAGTTGTTTAGCCCGTGTAATTGCAGTCTCATTGAACCAGAAAACGGTGAAAGTATCTGCGCACACGGCCATGGATTCCAACGGAGTTGGCGAAACGGCGTCGGATATTCGCCGGGAAATCGAGTCTTTGCAGACGGCTAAGTCGGAAATCGAGGACCGTCTATCAGCTCTGCAAGCTCGCCTCAATACTTGTAGCTCTGAAGAAGGAAGCACGAACACCGATTCTTCCACGCCGATTGAAACGACTTCCAATGGCCAATTGTCGGCCGATATGATCTACAGATACAGCCGCCATCTGTTGCTCCCTTCCTTTGGAGTTGAAGCGCAAACTAATTTATTGAAGTCTTCCGTGTTGGTTATTGGCGCCGGCGGGTTGGGCTCACCCGCTCTGCTTTACCTTGCGGCTTGTGGCATCGGTGTGTGTTTTTGTGGGGGGAAAAGAAACTGATTGAAGGTTTTTGGTTTTTCTATTATTTGGAGTGAACTGATTGTTATATATTTTGGATTGGCATGTTTTCAGGCCGCATTGGTATTGTTGATCATGATGTGGTGGAGCTTAACAATCTCCATAGACAGGTAATTGGGGAAATGTACCATGTGCTCTTATCCTTGTTTGAGATGATCTGGATTGCTATGGGGCCGGCTATCCACTTATTGTCGCCATTGTTTTCTAGATAATACATTCTGAAGCATATATTGGAAAATCAAAAGTAGAGTCTGCTGCTGCTGCATGTCGCATGTATGCTTCAAGTTCACCTTTTTATTAATTTTGTTTATTGTGATAAAGCAACACTTGCAAGATTCAATAGTATTCTTTTGTGTACTGAATTTCGATAAGTCACTGTTTCTTGTGACAATTCATTGTTTTTGACCTTTTTATTTATCTCGATGTTGGTTTTTCCAGGATTAACTCTACGGTCCAGATAGTAGAACACAAAGAGGCATTCCAGACATCGAATGCCTTGGATATTATGAGAAAGTATGATATTCCCTATCTATTTTGATTCCTCATACAGCATTGTTGATCTCATTTGTAGTTGAAGTGGATTGAAATTTGTTTTGGGGGCATTCCATGTATAACAGGTATGACATTGTTGTAGATGCAACCGACAATGTACCTAGTCGTTACATGATCAATGATTGCTGTGTGGTGTTGGGAAAGGTGAGGAGCTGTTTGCTATGTCTTCTTTTGAGGGAATTATATATATAAGAAATGTGATATGAACATATCGGTTTCTAGTCACTGAGTTGTGAAGCTCTACATTTAGAGGAGTGTCTTAATTTACATTTTCTTCCGGGAACTAGTAATTAGTTGCAAATAGTTTTGTATTAGCACGTTTCATGATAGATGTCAATTTTATTTCTAAAACTACCTATACAATCTTATAATTTATTTGCATTTGAACTTCCCCTCGAATGACAGACTCTCTGGTTATGTTTGTAGCCTCTAATCTCTGGAGCTGCACTTGGGCTAGAAGGACAGGTGTGTACTTTTTGGGCAATAAATTACTATTATGTTACTGTTGACATCCTTTATGCTAAGCTAGCATAGTTTAGCCTACTTAATGTGAACGATTACTCTTGCCGATTAGGTGTATTGTTTATCCTTCCTTTGCTTATGCAGCTAACTGTTTACAATTGTGGTGGAGGTCCATGCTATCGATGCTTATTCCCTACTCCACCACCTACAACAGCCTGTCAGAGATGTTCAGACAGTGGAGTTCTTGGAGTAGGTATGATGAACATGTATCGTTTCTAATTATGGTTTCAGAAATGTATTGGTGTGCGTGATTTTTATTATTTTTAATCATGTTTGAAGACTAGATGTAATGGTCTTTCTAGAATTGGAAGTTTTTGTCATTTCATTGTTGTTTATTTATTTGTTGCATTTGAATACAGTTCCTGGCATTATTGGGTGTCTCCAGGCCCTGGAGGCTATCAAAGTTGCAGGTGCTGTTGGGGAACCACTTTCAGGAAGGATGCTTCTCTTTGATGCACTTTCTGCTCGAATGCGTGTTGTATGTTTCTTGTCATGTTTCTCACGTTCAGTCAAAACTTATTTGTTTTTTCAACATTTAGCATGAATAACATGAGAGTTCCTCCACAGTTTAAGTTATTGTTTGCTCATAGTACAATATGATGAGGAGTTAACATGTATTAAGCATAATTATTTAGCTGCTATTTGCTTTTCTTTTGCTGCTTATTAACTTATCGTTGATCTGTATAACTTCATACCATTGTTCTGAACTTTTGCAACTAAATGTTATAGGTGAAAATCAGAGGAAGGTCATTACAGTGTGAAGCCTGTGGAGAAAATGCTACATTGACAGAAGAGCAATTCTGTAACTTTGACTATGAAAAGTTCACTCAGTCTCCACTATCCACGGTGCATATCTTTGTTAATTATGTTTTTCATGTGCTCCTTCTGTATTACATTGTTTAAAACTCGCACCCAAAGACATCTACAAATTAAGAGAAGGGTAAATGCTGTGAATACTACTAATGATCATGGGCTCTGTTTATTTCCATGGTGACTAACCCTAATTGTATGTTTCACTGGTGATGCTTAATCCTTTGCCAATGTTCACACTTATTTGGATATTTCACAAAAAGCGATATCCCGGCGTCATTATTACCACTTCTCTGCATTGAGTCTCAAATTTTAAGAAAGCAAAATAACTCTGTTTAGTTCATTATATTGATTACTTGCTTCTCCCCACTGGTTTCTTGATAGAAAATCTGTTAGTTTCTTGTTTGCTCATATTTCTGCTATATGCTTTGATTTGGCTTATGGTCAGACATGCCTAATCTGAAGACTTAGCTCATCTTGTCTTGTTTCACGCTTCTCATATCCGCTAAATGATTGCAGTCCCCATTGAGGTTGCAACTGCTTCCAGCAGAGGCTAGAATAACCAGCAAGGAGTACAATGAGAGAAATGTGAAAGGCGAGGCACATGTATTGGTAGATGTGAGACCTGCACATCACTACAAAATCATCTCTCTCCCCAAGTCCTTGAACATTCCTCTCTCAAGCCTTGAAGGAAGACTGTCGGAAATATATTCTGCCTTGGAAGAGAAGAAGACCGATGATGCTTCTTTGTATGTGATTTGCAGAAGAGGCAACGACTCACAGAGGGCTGTTGAGTATCTTCATAAGATGGGGTTTACTTCAGCTAGAGACATTGTCGGAGGGCTTGAGTCGTGGGCACATGATGTCGATTCTAAGTTCCCAACCTACTAACAATGCTGCCTGTCTCCCTCCACATTGATGATTCTTGATTTCTGCTTATCACTTCATTGATGCAATGCATTAAGATAATATCACTAGATCCATTTTATCTTGTCGAGTTGGATTCACTCAAGAATTTTACAATTTGTATGCTTGAAAATAACTGAGGCTTGATGTTTTAGTTTCTATCGTATTTTAATCTTATATATATCGTATGTGAAGAGTATGTTATGATGCCAAGAAATTCACATAATATGTGAATAGTAGATTGCGTTACTCTTGACAAAATACTAATAAAATTTCAAGAGTCAAGACTTGATTCGTTGATGCCACATCAGATCCATGATTTTATCGACATATGTGATGAGTTAAAATAATAATGTTAAGATGCATGCAACATGTATTTGTAAAGTTAAATAAAATATATGAAGCAATAGGGCTGTGGCCTAGCAAGAATGGAAGAAGGCAGCCCCAAAGGGTCAGCAACCCTAAACGAAAGCTAACTACCAAAGGCCAAAAACATATATTAGTCTTATCTTCTTCTTTTAATCTACCCCATCTCTCTCTCTCTCTCTCTCTCTCTCTCTCTCTCGTATTATACTATAGATTTAAGTGTCTATGAATACTGCATATAAAATTATACGCTTTACATCTATACATACACAGACACAATGGAGATGAAAATAAATGTTGTCAAAACATAAATCCATCTTCTCTGAAATAAATTAAACAAATAAAATCAAATGTATCAGCTACAAATCCGACATATTATTTGGCATCTTACAGTTTCCAACTATTCAAAGAGATTTTAAATTGATGATTGTACCAAATAGAGTAATAGATTACTTTTACTTGAACCAATAACCAAAATAAATTAATAAATAAAGAAAAAATTCTCTATTTGAATAGAGTGATTTGAAATTCAGGATTTGAAAGGAGTGAATTTCAATCCTCTCAGACCATCTCCAACCGTTTTACTCAAATCCAAACTCAAATCTTGATTTTGCCACCAAATTTGCCACTATCTCCAACTATTTAAACTCAAATTGTAATATTCTCTTACAATATTCTTAATTTTTATTTTTCAAATTTTTATTGTAGTAAATCTAGCATGATGTGTTTTATTAATTTAAATTTAACATGTTGTAATGCTTATGTGTTTTAGTAAATTTCATTGTAATTTTCGTTAAACATTGTATGATATCTTATCGTATTTCTATTAATTATAATTCATGTTTATATTTATTAAATTATATAATCTACAATATAATGCAATACTTATAGATATATAAATTATATAATGTATCAAATACCAAATATCAAGTATATAAAATCAATACATAAAATATAATAGCTCAAAATGTGGAATTAAATAAATAAAATAAATGATAAAGAAAAATACCAAAACAAATTGTAAATGAATAAAATAAATGAAAAAGAAAAAAATTGAGTAGTGAATAGTCTGTTCAAAAACTCAAATTTGTCACTTGATTTGAGTTGCCATTGGAGCAACAATTTTCAAACATTTGAGTTTGAGTAGTGTATTGGAGATGGTCTCAAGTTAGAGTGTATTTCAAATCCACCAAAATAACTCTAAAATTAGTTCAAAATCAAAACCATGGATTTCAAATCCATATGCATCCAAACAGAATATAGAAATTGAAACACAAATGTCTTCACAACAACCACAAGTTCGCAACTATTTTTTTAAGGAATTAATATTATTTCCTTTTTTTTTTTGTTTCACATGTCGTGATCCGATAGGATCATCTAAGATTTACAAAAATCTAACCTTAGACTTCATACTCAAAGATGACTTTCAACTTTTAAAACAAATGATCCATCCAAAATATGTATAATATATACTATAAATGATCTAAAATAATTTATGATGTCTAAATTGGTTGGAGGATTCATTACCACCTAAATAAGGGAAACTTAAGTTGAATATTGTATCAATGCTCTCTTTGAGATTTTAATCTAAAAAATGACGAGATAGTGCTTATGAAACAAAGATCCTTCTTGTTAATCGAAGCAATTTAGGAAACGACGATCACATGTCTCTTGAGATGTGAGTCAAAAAGTCTAACGCTAACAGGTTACAAGTAAGTAGATCATGCACAACATAATTACATGATGTTTTAACTGAGTTGGAGATGTATACAAATTGGAGAATCAAGAGCTAAGAGCTTCCATGAAAGGAGCTTGTGAAATTCAGAGAGATGATAAAATACATTTATTTTGGGAACATGTATAATTTGGTCACAAATAATTTTGAAAACTAATTCGTTGTCTTGGCAAATTGGCACGTGAAAACTGCTCATCACGCATATGCACAACTTGTTCTCGCCGCGTCACATACTAAAAATATGATAATATTTCATTAAATAATTTTATCCCCGAAAAAGGATAAAATTTCTCTGAAATTCATTTTCTAAAATGAGATAACACCTCAAAATACCACTTTTCTTACAACTAAAATCCAAAATATCACCCAACATAACTTAATACCCCAAACTACCACATTTTTGGTAAAATGACCAAAAGGTCCTTAGGTCATCATTGTTAAATCCTTTTTCCAAACCAAGTTTGCTATTTCCAAATCAATATATCTATTTTGAATTCTCTAAATTCCAATCCATATATTTATAAAGATTCGGACCCAACCAAAAATGGTATTAGAGTTTAGGTTTATTAAGAACTTAAATTTATATTTATTATATTCTGTAATTAACAAATGGTGAGGAGAATTATTCGAGAAAATATGGATCTGGACGAATGTCTAAGATGTATACATTACAGGAGATATCGTCAAATTTTTACGATGTATGCTCAAGAGCATCAAGACAAGGTAACATATTGAAATGACCAATATGTCTAAAAGAGCTCGCAGGTGCCGACGAGGAAACTTTAAGGCAGTGCGATAGACAAACAACATATTATCTGGGTTTCCTTACGGTGAACCAAATGTTATATGTTGATTTGATGAATCATCAGGAAGCAGCCCATCAAAACCATGAGGTCTGATGGAGTGCCCGAGTGGAAGGAGATACTTCTAGATATCTCTAATATTTCCGAAGATCTTAGAGAAATCCATAAGACGGTACAAAGTTATGGTGAGTGCCATAATCACCTACCAGCACAAGTTCATCAGATCCAAAGCCAAATGGGGACGATGATTAAAAATCAAAAGGAGACTCTTGAAATCATTTATGATATTCAAAAACGAGTCAAAAATCTGGAGAACAGACCAAGTTCATCCGGAAGAATGAGATGTATAGATTTCGGGACAGTTCCCTATTTACACCAAGATGGGAAACCAACCGAAGTTGTACGACGCATGACTGATGATGAAAAACTTATTGTCATCATCAAAGGAAAATTTGTCATAAACAAGTGATGGATTTGGAAAAGATAAATTTGGAAGATCTACATGACCTTGCCGAATCTTTCGCAGGATTAGGAATTGTGGATCAAAAGATAAATGCAGGAGATGGATCCGCTTTGGTTACTCGTGATCAACAGTAGAGACCACCAGTTGATCCCAATGTAGCAGAAAATTCCGGATCACATCATGTGGACGAACCAATGCCACACGTGGGGGATTTCACTACAGGAGGAGATCCTATTGTCACAAGAACTCAACCACGTTCCAAAAGGCCGAATCTTTACAATACGTCTTATGGAAAGTCTCAGCTCGACCCGATACATCCATATGGGTTGATGCTAAATTTGGATATCCCAAATTTCAAGAACCATGAAGTTCTTATCGATGATTGGACATCGGCTATGAGGATTGCAACATGAACCCTCGATCTTACAAAGGAAGGATTCATCTTACTACTCGAGATAGTCTTGAAGGATCTGTAAAGATCGCATGGGATATGACAGCACCAAAAATGAAAAACAACATTACAACTGGTGAGTCATTAAAAGGAATTATCGATAATATGACAAAATTATTCAAAATCCATTTTATCGGCATAGGACTATTTTGAGGGTCTGGAAGAAGAAAAAAGAAAAAGATACAAACAAGCCCTCTACAACCTCGAGTTGCATGATAGTGTCATATTGATGAATATATCAAGTTATTCACCGAAAACCGATGGAAGTCGAAGGTGTAAGACAAAGAGGCTTCGCAATTATTCTTTGCGAAGATACCAAGTCCCTGGAGAGAAATGTTAATCAGGGAATATAAGGGTGCGGATGACTTAGATACAGTGGCCAGAAGAATGTCCTTTTTAAAGGCCAAATTATCTGAATTGTGTTATTAAACAGCACTTTACAAGAATTACAAGAGACTGTGAGGAATTAATAGAATGGTTCCTTATGTTGCGAAGAAAATGACATCCCAACAATCGTTGGAGGTCAACCACAGAGGCATAAAATGAAGAAAAAAGGAAGCCATCCATACCACCGTGGAAGCAACAACAAGATAAGCAGTCGTTGGTCTTCATGGAGACCTAGAAGAGTATGGTCAAAACAAAAGGCCCGGACTTACAAATCAGGGCAAAGACCAGCACCAAATAGGAGTAGAGTCTTTTCATCAGGCTCAAATCAAGGAAGTTCCAGTAGGACTACAGAAGGAGAACTTTCAGACGGGCTCACACCAGAGCTAATGAAAGTTTTAAAGACTGTAATTGATAGACGTGTGGAGCAAGATGACATATATCAACGGATTGCCTGGAAAATAAAAAGTGAGGAATTAGACAGTTCGAGGTAACACCCAAACTCAATGAAGCTGTCTATTTTCAAGATCTTATATACAGGTGTATCAATTTAAGGATTTACCCTCAGATGAAAGCATTTATGAAGAAGAGATCTATTCTGATAATGGAAGTGAATCCAGTTCAGAATCAGAGTCAAGAAGAATTTCTTCAAACAATGGTGAGAGAGGATATGTCAGGATTTCTCTCCCACACTACGATGTCTCATAAGACTCTAATACGATGGTTTTACCATTGGAGTTATGGAAAAGACATTGAATAAGGTTGGATTTCGTAGCAGAAAACATCAAATTATCCACAGAGTAACTATCGGAGAATTTGTCATCTTAATGGAATTCACTGGTAATCTAATCGAGATGTAATTGGTCCCTTACCGAGAGATACATGAGATCAAAAGCAGAGTCAAGAGAGAAGTTGCAAATACACTCTCATGGATTCACATTGGAGCCATAAGAGTTGTTATTAAAGCAACATTCAAAGAGAGAATTTATTCGTCACTCAATCTTGCAATTTTTGACAAGCGAATCACAAATCTCAAGGACTTATGCCTTGGAGCAGTCACATGAAATTTGTATGCAGGGAAACTGGCATTTAATGTCTATCCTATAATTACATACAATCTGGGAGATCGAGACTTCAACAGAGTCTTAACCCTTCATCAAGATTTCAAAAGAGATGATCTGATGAAAGAAGGGAATAGACCTTACTCGATAACCTACATGATTTCCTATGCTCTCTTGAATACACATCATTCAAATGTATTCTTGAGAAAAGAATTTATTGAAGTTCCAAGAATATTTGAGAATTTCGTCAGGGTAGTTCTACCGGAACTTATTGAATCTCCAACTATAAAAGAGATATATATGAGAATCTAGGATCAACCCATCTTCAACAAGAGTCAAAGTCTCAGAATTGAGCCAATGAGGATGTCTTTCCAACAAGATAGGATAAT
This sequence comes from Scutellaria baicalensis, assembly GCA_005771605.1. NCBI lineage: Eukaryota > Viridiplantae > Streptophyta > Magnoliopsida > Lamiales > Lamiaceae > Scutellaria > Scutellaria baicalensis. The sequence goes on along the minus strand of CM016726.1, from coordinate 15,711,352 downwards.
GAGCAGCAGCCGTTGATAAGAAAAAAGGCCGAGTACAACCCAGAAAATCCCATATGTTTTCAGAACACAAGGAAAGCTGAAGTGCTCGGAAGGATGGAGAGGAGTTGAAGTGATATTCGACATTACTCAACGAGATAAAATATTCTCTTGTAATGTCCTATATTACCTCCAACAACCGATAGTCGGAAAATTTCAAGGAAACCTAAAAATGGGTGAAATTGAGTTGACTATCAGGGGAACTGCAGGAAGGATCCCAAATCATTTGATACTTGGATTGGGTTTCTCGAGGATCATAAACCTTGGGAAAGACTACAAGATGGAATAGAGTTCACAGTGGCAGATAAAAGATACATAATCAAATGACCACCAGTCCATTCTCCATATACATTTCTATAGGAATGATATATGATGGATACAAGGTCGAATATTTCACCGCCTATGTCGACTCAGGCACTGAAATATGTAATGCAAAGCAGGAGGTTTTCCCTAAAGAAATTGGAGAAGATCTACCAGCTATAGCAGGAAGAGATTTCTCTAAAATGATTCATATTCTTAATTGAGGAATCAAACAAGCGAAAATCATGATCGAAGGTGCAGGCGGTACCCCATGGTACAAAGTAAAGACGCCACCAATCTATTTCCATGATACAGGAGCAGATGTTTTGTTAGGTAATAATTTTCTAACAAACATTCAAGCGATTTACACAGGAAAATGAGACAAAACGACTTATTTTCACAACCCTATGTGATCATAAGATTATTGTCCAAAGACTGCGAGAGGCATTTTACAGAAAAATGCCCATTACTTTTCGCAGCAAGCGTGGTGATGAAGTTAAACTTCGACATCCAAAAATGACGAATACAAGAAGGTTTGGTGATGTATTATTATCCTATTAGCAATATGGTTCGAAGCAGAAGGACACCAAGAGATGGGATAATAACTTGTATTAATTTAGGATACAAATAGAAGAACGAGTACCTCCAGAGGCAATTGTAGAATTGATGAAAAACCTATTGGAAAATACACCGAGTAAGGTTACCATTGATGAACAGATTTCACTTGAAGATGTCAAGAAGAAGATCCAAAGGAATTACAATGAAAATCCTTTGGCATGGTGGAATAAGAACGAGCTCAAAGCATCCTTAAAGGTCAAACCCGGAAAGGAACACGAGTTCGTAAGATACAAGCCAATCCTTATGAACCAAAAGGATCGTAAGGATGTGCAGAAGATACTTAAGGAACATCTAGACCTTAAGTTGATCTCACCAGGATTTTCTCCATACAGCAGCCCAGGATTCTTTGTAAGGAATCATGGAGAAATCAAGAGAGGAACATCAAGACTTGTTATTAATTACAAATGTATTAATAACATTTTGGAGTTCGATGGATATTATATCTCAAGTAGACAACATCTGGTCAACTGTATCAAAGGTGTCAAGGTATTCTCAAAGTTCGATTGCAAGTCTGGATTTTACCAGATAAAGATGGAGGAAGAAAGTAAGAAGTTTACAACTTTCTCTACACTACAGGGACATTATATCTGGAATGTGATGCCCATGGGATTGGCAAATGTACCTCAGATATATCAAAGGAAGATGAATAATATTTTTAAAGATTATTTCAGTTTCATGTTCGTGTACATCAATGATATCCTCATCGCATCCAAGAACATGAAGAACATCTCAAACATTTGGAGATATTTTCAGATGTTTGTCATAAGGAAGAATTATTGCTTTCAGAAAAGAAGACAATAATTGCTACGAGACAAATCGAATTTCTTGGAATAGAAATCGATGAATCTGGAATCATCCTACAGAGCCACATTGTGGAAAAGATAAAAGGATTTCTAGATACTCTCAAGGACAAGAAACAACTTCAGAGTTTTCTTGGAGTTGTTAATTTCACTGGAATGTTCATAAACAATCTGGCACATTACAAGAAGGTGTTTAGCCCATTACTGAAGAAGGGCGCAATATTCAAATGGGAAGATGAACACCAAGAGGGGATAAAGCAAGTTAAGGAGGTTTGTCAAAAGCTTCCGAAACTTGCTATACCTCAAGACGAGGACGAACTGGTTCTTTACACAGACGTCAGTGATCATTGGTGGGCAGCTGTCCTTATGAAAGCTACACCAAACGGAAAAATGTCATGCATATATTGCAGCGGTTTATTCACAGATAGTAAAGCAAGTCGGTGGCATATCAACGAGAATGAGTTTTTTGCAGTTAGAAAGGCTTTTAAAAAATAGTCTTTATTCCTACTGGCTAAAAAGTTAATCTTAAAGATTGATAACTCGAGTGTCAAAACTTTTCTGAAAAACAAAATAGAATCAAAACCAGAAAAAACTAGACTACTTAGATGGCAGGCTGAATGTCAATATTATGATTATGATATTGTCATTGTGAAATCTCATGATAATGTTCTTGCAGATTTCTTAACACGAGATGGAAGGACACAGTCGCTAACGAGGTCCTCACACGAGTTAGGCATTTCAGGGAAAACCTGCAGAGCCTAGAACGAGGCTTTGATACTTTATGTATAAATGCAGAAGTCGCTGGACGACTTCAACGAGATAATCAGAGATCCGTCTCTGGTCTAATACGAGCATGCCAGCAAGCGCAGAAACGATTGTTCTCAAACTGGCGAAACTAAGGTCCAAACTGACGAGGTTAAAGTTTCTCCTATGCAAGTTTACCAGAAGCAATGAGAGAAGTTGACTACGAGAAAGGGTATCAATCCTGAGAGAACAATTGTTGATGTCTTTAGGAAATACCCGAGGGTTTGGATGAAACCAGGAAGTCATCCAAACGAAGTGCAAGAATAATATAATTTTGGAGCTTCTAGCTTCAATCTATACCTTTTCACCACGATTCCTCGAAATCTCAAAATTATCAAGATAGATTGGGGAAGCAGTGCATGAGACTTGGGCTAATAATCCACATTTGGCCAGGGGTGACATTCTGGAACTGTACTTTTTCAGCGCAGCACCAGAACCGGTAAAGAAAGGTTTCCATGAAGCCTTTCATTTTATCAAGCTGAGGAGACCAGATAGGAACACCCTGAAAACTATCAAGGCGGCTTCTCCGGAGGAAACTCCCATTTTGGTAGGAGCATTTTCAGAAGAGAAAGCTTCTACCCGACGAGCATGAGGACTTTAGGTTTGTCTAAACGAAATGGACAAAGTCAAGTATCCCTCAAGTTCTTTTAGAATTCAGCGAGTGAATCTTTCCTCCTGAATTTAATGACAGGAACGACCACAGGATTTACAGAGGACCTCTTTGAAACAAAAAAAAGAGTCCTTTGGGAAAACAAGATTCCGGTAAGCAAAGAAACCTAACGGAAATTCTGTAAAATGGCGTATGTAGGCGTTGGACTAATCGAATCTGCCAAGCATGCCTAGAATAGAAGGAACCCGAGTTTGGGAAAGGATTCTGACCCAAACTCGACCGACGAGAACGCGGGGCAGACAAGGACAAAGAACCTGCCTAAAAGAAAAGTTATCCACAGGGACCACGAAAGAAATTTTTTAAAAGATTCCACGACAAAGGTAACATGGGCTGAGTCACGCCCAACAAGCATTACATGGGATAGAGTTACGGGAAGAAAAATGAGATTTCTCGACAACAATCACATGGGATAAGTTACGAGGAAAAGCTGGCAAAGCACTAACTTAGTGGTTGATCCACTAGGAAAATGAGACAGCTAGCAAAAACAAGATTTGAAATCCGCACTTCAAGTCCAGATTTTGCCTATAAATAAGCAAGGTAGAATGAAGCTAAGCACATCGAACATTTCCCTTAGTTTTCTTTAGAATAAAAATCTTTATAATATTTTGAGTGTTCTTAGTTTAGTTTATGTACTTACGAGTGATACTCTTCTCCATGAGAGACTAATCTGGTATTCTCTTTCCAAAAGGAGATTACAGATGTAATAAATATTTTTAAGTTCTTAATAAAAGGAGGATTTTCGCTCCAACATGTGTTGAAGTATTTTTAATTTATCCCTTGAAAGAATTATCTTGTACACCTGGAGTAGGAAACGAACCAAGGTTGTGCTGACTAGTTTCTGAAGGGGCTGGATAACTTGTAGACTATCTTCTCTGAGAGTTGAAGTTGAACTAGTGAGGAGTTGTTCGTAAAACGGTCTAGGGACAGTGATTTTCCAGTCGGTGGCATTGCGAACCACTTCACCTGGAGCTGTTGCGGTCAAAGAAATGTATGCATTTTAAGGGATGAATTAATTTTACGGAAGCATGTTGGACCTGATATAAATTTATTTTAATTCGTAATCAAAATTTAAATATATGGAGTGGAATGATCAAAATGGCTATGAAAAGACTTGGGAATTTTGTAAATTTGGGAACTCAATAAGGATAATTTGGTAATTTTTTGAAAATATGATAGAAAGAGGTATTAAGTTATATTTTATGTTGTTATATTAAAAGTGATATATTGGTACATTCAATCTTCTAAAATATCATATAATTACATGACTAATACTCCCTCCGTCCCGCTTATCTTTACCACGGTTTGATCACACGGAGTTTAAGAAAAAACTGTTGACTTTGATGTGATGTGTTATTTTAATATTTTTTAGTGACAATTTTGTAATTAATGTGTACTTTTTGAGTATAAAAATTGTAAAATGAAAAAAATGGAAGGGTAAGGGAGTAAAATTTTTTTTACCATTTTTGGGTTGGCAAAATTAGCTGGCATCCAAAAACGGAAAGTAGTAATATTATTTTAATATGCCATCACAATCATCTCGTACGGGTTGTCGCGGGAAACAATAAATGGCCGCCGTTAACGGCGGCGTTAAAACCGACGGCACGGCACTTGATGCCGTAACCCTGCTTCGCCGCCACCGGAGATGAGAATGAAGCCGGAAATATGTTTGTTGTCCGACGGTACGGACCAAGCCACTTGTTATGCATGAAACGGGTTTTCCTCCACGGCGGCACGTATAGTCCTCCGCTTTTCAACGATCGCCTCGCGGCGGCGCTCAAATCCTTCAAAATCTGCTTCAAATCTTCGCTGGTTCCGACGAAAACTCTCGGCAAATGCTGCAGCAGAAGCTCGTAAGATTTGGTCGGCCTCGCGATCTCGAACTCCGACGCGAAATCCAAATCGATCAAATACCTGAAAGAAAATCCCGGCCGGACAACGTCGATGAACTCGTAGCTCCCGGCGGTGAGTCCACCTGAAGTCTCCCACTTCGTCTTACAAATCGCGGCATTGTAACCGTAATTTCTCAAATACGACACCATATTTCTCCGCACCATCTGCTTATTCGATCTCGCGCACGAAAATAATTGCACGAAATTCCAAACCTGAGCCCTAAGCACATTCATAAACGCGTCACTCTGATCTTGCAGAATCGCTTTGATCCCATCAAAATCCGCGCAACTCGATTCACACATTGAGTGATCGCGCTCACAATCCGAGTCACCACTCTCCGGCGACGATCCACCGGCGTCATCAACAGTAAAACCAAAAAAGAGCTCGGAGAGAGTCGACAAGGTGGCGTCATCATCAGAGTATTGGCCGGCGCTGGTGACGTAATCCGATCGGATTCCTTCCCGGCCGACGATCCGCGCCTTGGCGTTATCATCTAACGGATCAGTCACTCTCTTCATTCTCGCAAAACCCGAATTCATTTATGCTTTTCTTGATAAATATCGAGTTTGGGAATACAGATAATAATAAATGCTCACACCAAACCTTTATATAAAGGAAGGGTCCGATAAAGAATGCTTAAAATAGTTTGAAAATGCGGAGTTAGCTTTAAAAATGGAGGAATTAGTGAAGGAATATTCGAGAGATAACGAGTTAAAAAAAATGGAAATTCCTCCATATACTCATTTTGAGTACTTTCATATGCACCAGTTGCACGGATATGATCCGTACAATTGGATCGCCCGCGGGCTGGGGCTGGCCAACCCACCCGTGCCTCTTTACTTTTTTTGTGTGTTTTGGTCGTTACCCTCACGTTATGTTAGTGTTACCTTCGTGTTATGTTATGATTACCTTCACGTTATGGTAATGTGACACAATCTCCAGATTTCATACTCTTAGTTTAAAACCACTGAACTAAAATAACAATAAGGTAACACTAATATAATATGAAGGTTACACTAACATAATATGAAAGTAACATTAACATAACATGAAGATAAAAAACAATGTTAATCATACATTCATGTATGTTAGAGTGACCCTCACGTTATGTTAGGGCTACCTTCATGTTACGTTAGTGTTACCCTCGTGAGGGTAACACGGGAAACGCTAACATAACATGAAGGTAACTCTAACATTACATGAGGGTAATCCTAACATAACATGAGAGTATGACTGACTGAAGCGAATCTTGGTGGATTTGGCGTACTCACCAGGCGCGTGGGGCGTGTGGGAGCGCGTTGGGGCGCGTAAAAATGCGCATTAGAGGCGCGTGGGGTGGGTCAACCCTGGTGCATGGATCTAGGATCCATGCACCAGTTACACAAAATATTTTACCACTCATTTTTACATGTCAAGAAACTTATTTATCCATTTTTATAAAAATGTATTTTTTACCCATTTTGAGATCGAAATGTCAATAATACCCTCAACTCAAGTTTACATTTACATAAAGTGGAAATATCTCTGATATCATATCAGTATATTATGAACACGATATTTACATATCGTGAACATGATATCAGCATATCGTGAACACAATATTATATTTCGTGTTCATGATATGTTGAATCTTTCTGCATATCGTGAACACAATATTATATTTCGTGTTCATGATATGTTGAATCTTTCTGCATATTGTGAACACAATATTATTTTCCGTGTTCACGATATGTGAACGTTTCTGCATTTCGTTGGTGAACACAATATTATATTCTGTGTTCACGACATGTTCACATTATCTGAAAAGTAGATGCGGGTAGAGTTTCTGGACACGATATTATATTCCATGTTCACGACATGTTCACCTTATTTGAAAAATAGACGCGTGTAGAGTTTTTGGACACGAGTAGAGTTTCCTGGACGCGGGTAGAGTTTCTGGACATGAGTAGAGTCTACTGGACTTTTTCTTATGTAAATATAACTAAAATTGATGGTATTATGGAGATTTCATTGCCCAAATTGGGTAAAAATGTTATTTCTTATAAAAATGGATAGATAAGTTCCTTGGCCTATGAAAATGGGTATTTTGGAAATCCTCACAAAAATCACAAATACTCATATGCAACCGTCTCACATGCGACGGCACTCGCGCACGGTCACGGTCGACCGTGTCCCAGGACACGACCGTGCACGAGTGTAGTGTATAAGTATGTCTTTTTCAATAATAAATATATGATTTTTCACTATAAGTATGTGATTTTTTTTTTCACCCACGACCGTGCCCTGGGACAGACCGTGCCTCGCATGAGCAATTTGTGGCGCACGGTCAGGTCTCAGGGCACGGTCGAGATAAGTATGTGATTTTTGTCTATAAGTATGTCTTTTAGTGCTATAAGTATTTGTTTCGATGCACGGTCGACCGTGTCCCAACACACGACCATGCGCCAGTGTCGTCGCATATGAGACAGTCTCACAAGAGTCCAGCTCAAATGGTTGAGATGAACAGTTAATAATGGATGTTTTGTTTAATGAAGTGGACAAGGGATATTCTGGTCTTCAATTATGTATCCCAGCTCCAGTACGAGGATTAAGTACTACTTACTGTGTTTTACTAATTATACATCTAAACACATCATCAAATTCAACTTTATTAAAAATGTATAATACTACCTCCATCCCAAAATAAATGTCATTTAAACTTTTATATATAAGTTAAGAAATGTGATAAAAAGTCCAATAGACCCTTATTTAAGTTTAATTAATGAGAGATATTATCTCCTTGACACATTTAATTTGAGATGAGTAAATATGAAGATCTTTGATATATTGGATGTAAATATGCTTTAAAATGTGAAAATAACAATTATTTTAAATACATTTTAGTTGTTAAAATGATATTTATTTTGGAACGAGATATTAATTGATTTTAGAATTCAATTAAAGAAATAATGATGTCCTAAATATGTAAAATAAATAGAGATATGAATGAATTGAGGGGTAGTACTAGTGGGTGACAATGGCTCTTGGTAGGTGGAAAAGGTGATGAGAGAGAAAGGGGGGAGAGAGAGAGGAGAGAGACGTGTAGTTTGTTGATAAGGCAGGAGTATCTGTCTGGCCCTCCCTTTAGTGCAGAATATTTATTGGATATGTTGTCTTGCCTCTCAAGTAACTATTTCTTTATTCTTTTTCTTTTTCTTTTTCTTTTTATGTCGACATCCCTTCCTTCTTACTATTCATGCTATTTTCTATCTCAATTCTCTTCATCTATTTCTACTAAATCAAATATAGATATAACCTAACTTCACAACAACAAAAATACATTTCATTTACAATATTACTTTAAGAAAACTAGGATACAATTGTTTATTTATTCTACTTCAAACTATTTGTCTTTACTAATTTGTTGATGTTAAGTTCTTTATTTGTACAAAAGAATTATATCCAGTGTGTTTAAATGTTTTTCATTAAACATTAATTTCTTTAACTTGTCAAGAAATTCCTCTTAAGAAGATCAGATTTCTATATATTGAATCTAAATTTTCTTCGATAAAGTTAAATATATTATAGAGTTGCATGAAATATCAATAGAATTATGTTGTCATGAAATTTCAAGAATGATATATTTTCAGAAAATAATTTATATATTTAAAAAAATATCTTTGCTACATCTTTTCAATTGGGGCAAAACCTAATCTAGCTATTATGATTTACTAGTACTCGTACCCGCGCGATACATTTTTTGTGATATAATATTTCATAATATGTTGGTAATTTTAGTATATAAAAGATAATATAATATTTAATAACTAAGAAAGTATAAACTTGCTTAATTTAATTCAATTCACAACAATATATTAATATTATACACATCATATTCACTAATCTATGATTAATACTAAAAACAAAAGTATCAATATGATGATCTTCAAATCAAAATTGAAAATTCTACCTGTAAAGTTTGTAAGTTTTTTAAAAACTTCTTTATACACAACAATTATAGTCGAAACATTTTTTTTTATCTGTGTTAAAAACTAATATCTTGAGTCACTTAAATTAAATATACTAAAAAAACTAAAAAAATTATGAATTAAAAATCAAATTCAATTATTTAAATTAAATACATGTGTGTGTGAGTATGTATATGTAGAAACATTACACAATAAAATTAGAAATTTTACGTAGAAACTTGATGTAAGCACTGTCAATTATGTATTTTCAACCTTTTATTTCAAAATAAATTGAATTATAATTTTTTTTATTAATATCGCTTAACATCGAAGATGACAGATAATTATTCTTTTATAAGTATCACGTAAATTAATTGATATAGCAAGACATTGATTATTACGATTTAAGCTCAACACAGAATCGAGATGTAGTAGTAGTCTACGATCATGATGATGACAATATAATTAAAAACAAAACATATAATTTAAATAATCAGGTGAGCCATATAAATTCAAAACGTGCAATCTCATATAAAAATATACGAAGTTCTAAGTGTAAAGTAAAAAGACTAAAATTTTATTATGGTATAAATTAACCGCATACAAATTAATATTATTTATTATTGAAATTATTGTTTGGATAACTATTGTTGATTTTTAATAAATTCTTCAATAAAAATTAATTTAATTAAGAGCGATAAAATGAGAATAAATTAATACAATATTTACATTATTAGATCAAATGGATTAAATATTAAAAAATGCAAAATAAAAAAAATTGTTGATTGGGACACTTACAAATATTAATGTAGAAAATACTTAGAATGACATATAATTTCACACTAAATACATTATATATATACATATATGTATATATACGTATCTTTAATAGTGTTAGACTTATTTATAAATTATATTTATATTAAATATGATACAATTATCCCCAAACAAATTAATATTTATTATTAAAATTATTGTTTGAACATTATCTATTGTTGGTGTATAAGAAATTATTCAATAAAAAATAACTTAATTAATATTAATAAAATAAGAATAAACTAATACAATATATATATATATATATATATATATATTATAAATAGAATGAATTAAATAATAAAAAATGTAAAATAAAAATATTATTGATGTGACATTTTTTGTTGAGAAAATAGTATTTCTGTAAATATCTCAAATTTTTCCTCTATTATTATAGTATAAAAATATATAGGTAAATTTATCTATTTACTTTTTCTTTTGAGTTTCTATACAATAAATATAAAATTAAATTTATTAAATATTAATATATATGTATTTGTTTATTAATAAATTTAAAATAAAATTTATTAATAATTTCTTAAAATGTAAATATTTAATAAATGAGACATTTATTGTAGCTAATTTTAGTAGAATATTTTATTTTTATATAAATATAGATATAGATATAGATATAGAACGTGTCACACCATATACCACTTTGGCCATATAATGATTTTGATATTGATGTAAAAATTACCACAATTAATATGAGTATGAAGTGGTGAGTTTTGACCTCTCAAGGTAAGTAAATGTTCAAAATATACAATACATAGTAAAAATAAAAAAAATTCCTTACTTTATTTGATTTGATTTGACGAGACATTTATAAGGTGATCTTAAGTTTCATGTATGTACATTAAAATTGATCAATTTTCGTGTAATTTCCTATCACCAAAACAAAGAAGGAAAAGTAAACGTATATTCTCCATGAAAATGTGAATTAAGAAATAGAATGACCCTAAATTATTCGGAATAAGGTAATATATACTGTAATATTCATGCAAATTGGTTTGCCCTTAAATTTTTTTGATGATGAGATTAGATTATATATGATCGATGACAACAAAATTGAAAAGCAACTCAGAAAGCTGACATCCAAATAAAAACGTAAATGTGAGTACTGTGACCTTTCCAATCCAAATGAATTATTGGATTTGGATATCTGTTTATATTGATTAATAACAAAGAAATAAAAGAACACGTGGATGTCTATATATCCTGCATGTCCTTTCTGTTATTTTAGATTATCTTCAACAAGGGTCTGAATGTGACAGGACAAATCTCTGTGATTATACCAAATTAGGACCACAACTTCAACCACTAAACCTTCCAATTATGTACTAAAATCATATGATCCTTCACTAATACTCTATATTAGGATTAATGTATATGCACAGCTATATTAAATTTAAGTATATGTGCTATATTTATTTATTAAAGTAAACTACAACGGTTTGCCTGTCCAAACAGCCATAAGTTTATATGGTCAAAATATATTGTGGACTACCTCAAAACTCAATGGTTCTGATCAATGATAATAATATACATAGTGATGCATAATTGCATATCACTTCTAGAATAGTTTCTTCAGAACTCTAAGTGTAGCTAGTTTGAATGCTAGAAATGAAACTAGAACCGAAAGTTGGATGCTAAAACCTACCTAGTATAAATACTATTACTTAAATTAAGCACATTGAACTTTAGAAAACTTGTAAAATTTGGAGCTCAAGTATGTCTTAATTTTGAATATTAGACTTGAGTTAAAGCTTTTATTTTTCCTATAACGACATCGTCATGTTCAAAGTTCATTACAATTTATTTTTCCAAGTTGCAAAATAATGTTAAATTAAGATTTTACTGGTTTATTTTACTAAGTATAAAAAAATAATATTGAAGTCACAACTTTATCAAGTTTCATATTTTATTTTGCAAGTAAACCGTGCACTTGTGGAGTTGTTTACATGGGTAAACAAATCATTTGAAATTTTTACTAAAATTTTATTTAAATCGTGATGGCAGCCAGTGACAGAAAATTGTTCAAGTGTAGAATTATCCTTACTTAGAAATTAGGGCCCATTACCTAAAAGTATTGAGCTTTCAAGTTTAATTAAGCCCACCAAAATGTGTTGATCATGTCCACCCAATAATTTGATTCGCTTTTATGCTATACCGGATCAATAAATCAGGCCCAAAAGTTTAACACGTAATATTCTCCTTTAATACATAATTTATTAATTTATTTTCTTTGTACATTATAGTTATGATGTGACGTGTTATTAGTAAATTGAAATATGGTATTTTAATTCAATTTGTGACAAAACTCTGATTGAAAGTTTTAGACCTTTACTTTCCGCAGAAAATACTAACATTTATTGAGAAATTTATGTTCGGATATATATTTTCAGTGGCATCATTTCTATACATATCATTTAATTAAACAAGATTTTCTACTCTTTAAATAATGAGAGAAATTTGGAAATAAATGAAGCAAAACACACACACACACACAATCTAAGCTATTAAAATAGTGAGCAGTGGAAATGTAATAGCTAATATGCCCTTATTAACGAAGCCTCTTTCCCCTTTTCCGTTCAAATAATATTAATAATAATAATTAGTATATTTCTTATCAATATTAAAGGGAAAAAGGGAAAGAGGCTACATGAAATACGGTGAGTTCTATAGATCGTTGAGTAATAAAATAGTTACATTATAAATAAAATAATATAAATAGTTTTATGGGAAAAATACTTTTTAAGTCCCATAAGTTAGGGTGTGTCCAAAAATGATCTCATAAGTTCGTGGTGTTAATTTTGGTCTCATATCTACGCATAAGTGTCCAATTTAAGGACTCCGACGACTTTAGTTGCCGGATTTCAAAACGTGAAGGACACGCGCCCACAAAAAGTCGTCGGAGTCCTTAAATTAGACACTTATGCATAAATATGAGACCAAAATTGGACAGCACGAATTTATGGGATCATTTTTGGACACGCCCTAACTTATGGGACTTAAAAAGTATTTTTCCCAAACAAAAAATGGATAGTAACTCAGAGAATGACGTATAATGAGTTTTTCCCATCAGTGGTTACCATGGCTTCAAAGTTTTTATCAAGAAGAATGTTTGTAACTTTGATATCACGGAGGATAATTTGTGGCATACCTACATATGTAGAGGCAAAATAATCAATATAATTGAATGTATCTATCTTATTAATTAATAGATTAAATTAAGAAAGAACTTAAGAGGATTATCATACAATCTTCATGGAGGTAAGCAAGCCCTTTAGCTAATCCTATACTGCAATACGAAGCCCAATTTATCACTGGTTGACCTTTTTCCTGCAACCATCGTATTTTACGAATTTCAATTTTGATTCTCTAACTACAATTTATAGTTTTCAAAATTTGATTCAATTTTACATGAACGTGGGGAAAAAAGAAAGAAAGAACAATATATGAAGGTACCATGAAGATGAAATTCCAATGTCTTATTAGGAACAAATTCATAAACAAGCAATCTCTGGTGATTAGCAATGCAATATCCAACAAGGGAGATGAGGTGGTGATGGTGCCCAATTTTGGTCTCATATCTACGCATAAGTGTCCAATTTAAGGACTCCGACGACTTTTTGTGG